>OW052230.1:35881207-36481207 GCA_932527175.1 Operophtera brumata | reverse complement strand
AGTCAGTCGATAGACAACCAGGAGATACAAAACGTGTGTCACTCGCGCGCTGCCCGCGATTCGTCTGTCGATTCCCGTAACCTGTGGGAATCATAATTGTCTGTGCTTAGCACTCAACTGTGTTCGTATCTATTTCTACCTTCTGATTATTAACTTGTGTGCTTGTGTTGTGAATAAACTTAGTGCTATAAACGGATTGTTACAAACCCTTACACCTAGTTTGGACTACCTTCCTGCAACTCAACCCATCTGCCTACCAATAGGTACAGTAACCACAACACATTCCACACTTATCATCATTGATAAGTCTTGCCTTTTTCCAAATTTATTTGGGGTCGGCGCAGTACGTCTTTTTCTTCCACTCTCCCGTGTCAGCCGTCACCTCATCATTCACTCCCTTCTCATTCATATCATCTCTCACGCAATCCATCCATCTTTTCTTAGGTCTTCCTCTTCCTTTCCATCCACTAACATTCATATTCATAACTTTCTTAGTTACGAGCGTTTCATCCCTCCTCATAACATGCCATACCAAGCTAAACGATTTCCTTTCAACTTTTCTGTCACTGGTGCAATTTTCAAACTTCCTCTTATATACTCATTCATTATTTTATCCATTCTTGTTACTCCACACATCCATCTCAAGTTTTAATTAAAACTTATACACCTATACTTACTTATAATTATACTTTGACGACCTCTGTGACGCGGCTGGCGATGGTTCGCCTGCGACGCAGTTGGTTGCGGGTTCGATTTCCGCCTCGGAACAAATATTTGTGCGATCTGCAGATATTTGTTCAGGGTGTTCTGGATGTTTTCTATGTATAATAAAAAATATCTATTTATGTAATGTATTGTCTTAAGTACTAGCGACTCGCCCCGGCTTCGCACGGGTAGCCCCCGGTGAAAAACAGCCCCCCTCCCCCCCGATATTTTATTACTTATTCTGCTATTCGGAGCGGAGAAGAATCCACCAAAAAAGAGATAACTAACATCGGTCCAGCCGATCTTGAGTTATAAGTTATAACTAACACGACTTTGTTTTATACATATAGATATCAGTTAACTAGTACCCATAACACAAGCTCTGGCTTAGCTTGGGGCTAGATAATGTTGTTTAAACTTGTCCAGCATTATTTATTATTTTATTATTATTATATGAATTGTAATACGTTTGTTTTAGGTATCTTGTTGAAGAAGGGTGCATACCTCCACTATGCGACCTCCTAACGCTGACGGACCCAAAGACAGTGCAAGTAGCTCTGAATGGCTTAGAAAATATACTAAAAGCTGGACAAGCGGCCAACCAGCGAGACAACCCATACGCCGTCCTCGTTGAAGAGTGCTTCGGTAAGCGTCACTCACAATACATACTAAACAATACTTTTTTTTTTTTACATTGATACCTTTGTTTGACCCCGTCCTCACCTGTTGGTAAGTGACGATGTGGCCGAAGATGGAGCACAAAGGTCTAGTAGGCACCTATTCACTCTAGCCTTGAAGAGACCCAGATTATAGTAGCAGAGCTTTTTTGTGAAAGAGTTCGTCCGGGGAAGAACTACCACCATACCTATTTCTGCCGCAAAGCAGTAGTGCTCGCTGTGTTTCCGATTGAAGGGTATGGTTGCCGGTGAAATTACAGGCACATGAGACTTTTCATCTTTATGTCTCAGGGTGGCGGGTGCAGTGCAATGCCACATAGGGTGCGTCCTACGTGGACGTGACCTGTGGGATAATGCATTGTTAAAGGCAGAGGGTACCGCTTAACATCAGGTGGGCCATCTGCTTGTTCCGTCATTCAAGTAGTATTAAAAAAACCTTTGTGTAATGTAGAGTGGGTGGTAGTGCTATTGAGAATTATGATAGGTCGAGATTAAATGATTAACGTAATTAGATACCTACTCTAAATAACTATGATGTATGTATGATATGTTTGCGTCCTATTCTTATCAGTAAACAAATAATGAGCCACGAATTTCTTTAGCCGTAAAAAAAATTGAATATATTGTGCTAAATCATGCAGGTAGTCGTTTTTTGGGCTGAATCACGGCCAATGATGACAATATGTTGAAATTCAACAGCTTGTTATCGATGATCTAATATTTTGTAGTTGATACAACTGATGTAACTGGGGAAAATGCTTCTGTAATATTTTTTTGTCATCCTTATCTATACGTTAATTTAAGTTGCAGATAACGTACCTTCCCGAAATATGTTTGATTTTGTTAGAAACACTGCGAACAGTGCCTTACTTAACACAAATGTGATCAGCTTTCCAGGAAATTACGTCTAATATATGAAAAAGTTTTTTTTTATACAATTTGGTATGACTGTTTAAGTAGAAAATGTTGTGATTTAGTTATAAACTTGCAATTTTTACTATCAGATAGATAATACAATGTAGAATAACTTAAAGTAATAATAAATGTAGGTAAAGCAGGGCTTTTATTGCAAAATTTTAAAATTTATGGAAAAATTATTGAAAAAAAAAAGCAGATTTTTGTGAAAAAACATCTTAATTTTCAATTGAGGGCTGTTTTTCCTATAAATTTTTATTTTATAAGCAGCTTCTGTTATTTTTGATCCTTAATCAGTTTGTTTCATTGAAATAGTTAGTTTAGTTTAAAAGTTACACCGTTTTGTTTAGATGGAGGTCATTGTAGCAAACAAATTTTATAAAAGCTGCTGGTTTACCTCAATAAAAAAAAAAAAAGAAAAAAAAAGCGTCTTAAAATAATAAAAAAAATGATAGTTTTTTTTGTAGTTTTTTCCGTCGATAAAATTAACTAAAGTTACCGACATTTTAATATGTGCACATTATGAAGACTCACACTGTATATTGTTTGTAATATATTATTAACAGATCCTCATTTATTTTGCTGTTGGCATAGACAAGATAGAATTAACAGATTATTTTGTTGTAGGCTTAGACAAGATAGAATTAACAGATTATTTTGTTGTAGGCTTAGACAAGATAGAATTAACAGATTATTTTGTTGTAGGCTTAGACAAGATAGAATTAACAGATTATTTTGTTGTAGGCTTAGACAAGATAGAATTAACAGATTATTTTGTTGTAGGCTTAGACAAGATAGAATTAACAGATTATTTTGTTGTAGGCTTAGACAAGATAGAATTAACAGATTATTTTGTTGTAGGCTTAGACAAGATAGAATTAACAGATTATTTTGTTGTAGGCTTAGACAAGATAGAATTAACAGATTATTTTGTTGTAGGCTTAGACAAGATAGAATTAACAGATTATTTTGTTGTAGGCTTAGACAAGATAGAATTAACAGATTCTTTTGTTGTAGGCTTAGACAAGATAGAATTAACAGATTATTTTGTTGTAGGCTTAGACAAGATAGAATTAACAGATTATTTTGTTGTAGGCTTAGACAAGATAGAATTAACAGATTATTTTGTTGTAGGCTTAGACAAGATAGAATTAACAGATTATTTTGTTGTAGGCTTAGACAAGATAGAATTAACAGATTATTTTGTTGTAGGCTTAGACAAGATAGAATTAACAGATTATTTTGTTGTAGGCTTAGACAAGATAGAATTAACAGATTATTTTGTTGTAGGCTTAGACAAGATAGAATTCCTGCAGTCGCACGAGAATATGGACATCTACCAGAAGTCGTTCGAGATCATCGAGAGTTACTTCGGGTCTGAGGAGGAGGATGGACGGGTGGCGCCCGCTGTGTCCTCTACCACGGACCAGTATCAGTTCAGCACTGAGCATGCAGGCGCGGTGCCTGCAGGCGGCTTCACCTTCTAGACCCACCTGCAAGGTATCCAATACCTACTGGTTACCATTAAGACGATCCACCACGGACCAGTAACAGTTCAGCACTGAGCATGCAGGCGCGGTGCCTGCAGGCGGCTTCACCTTCTAGACCCACCTGCAAGGTATCCCATACTTAACGGTTACCACTAAGACGATCCACCACGGATCAGTATCAGTTCAGCACTGAGCATGCGGGCGCGGTGCCTGCAGGCGGCTTCACCTTCTAGACCCACCTGCAAGGTGTCCTATACTTACTGGTTACCATTAAGACGATATGTTAAAACTTTTGAAACTATCATGGTTATGTACATAATTTTCACTGGAAACGGGATATTTACCATGATTATTTACCGATGGTAGTGGTACCGTTAGTAATAAAAGAGTGAGAAAGAGGGTAGATCGAGATATCTGCCAATAACATCTACTCGCAAAGGCTTTTAGTTAGTTCTCCCGTGATCATGGCGCATGCAACTGTGCCGAAATATCGGGAACATTGCAAACTCAAAAATCTTGGTAAATATCCCGTTTCTAGTGAAAATTATGTACATAACCATGATAGTTTCAAAAGTTAGTATTGTTTTCCTTTGTGTGAATAACCTCTGAGATGTTAAAATACCTATAATTATTTATGGGAGGCCTTGTAAGTCACGCTCACTCGACTTTGAGTACTTTACTAAATGAATTAGTGTTATTCCGTATAACGTTGTACATAGAGCCTTACTAGACTCGTGATCTGTTTAATTAGCATCAGCCTGTATCATGAATTAGATTCTCACCTAAACAATATGAATTCAACGCATTGTTCTGGTGATAGAGGGCTATACAGGACGTCCCAAGACTATGCGACATGAAGGGAAAGTACAGTAAATATTGTAGATAGGATAATTTGCTGAAATGAGACTTTATTTTATTTTTAAAACTTAAAAATACTGAATTCAAAGATTTTCAAAAAATTACTTGCTTCGTCTGGGAAACGAACCACTTAAATCTGAAAAAAATACCCTGTATTTTAATAATGCCAATTGAAAGAATGGATAATAAAAAAACTCCTTTTAAGTAACATATTATCTTATAACAAAAGAATAACGTAAAATGTTTGATTCCATTAAATGTTTACGTTTCAGTTCTACCTTTATAATGCGAACTGCTAAGTCGTCTGTCTTTACTGAAAACTATAATGTGGGTCTCTTTAAGGCTAGAGTGAATAGGTGCCTTCTAGACCTTTGTGCTCCATCTTCGGCCACATCGTCACTTACCAACAGGTGAGATCGTAATAAAACAAAGGTCTATAAAGTTAAAAAAAAAATGTTCTGTTCGATGCCCAGACGAAGCTAGTAATTTTTAGGAAATGTATGAATGCGGTATTAAAATATTTTAAAAATAAAATAAAGTCTCCTTTCAGCAAAATATCCCATCTACAATATTTAAAGTACTTTCCCTTCATGTCGCATGGTCTTGGGACGCCCTGTATGATTGTATATTAATCTTGCGTCGCTTAAATTTTTTGCTTTGCACAAAAGATGTTATTTTATTTTCGGCTTATAGTATTTGTATTTACCTGAAAGGTAATAACAGGCCAACGGTTTTTTAAATGTATTTTTTTTCTGTTTCAAAATGAACACAGAAAGTTTTCTCGTGTTGACACTTGACTTGGCGTATTTGCGCAAATGTTTTCGCTATTTTGCCAAGCCAAATAGAACCTTATCAAGTAGAACTCATGGTTGAGTTTGCCTTGGAAATATATGGCGCGTGCCAGATAGAAGAGACGTAAGGCGAGGACGCGTCGCGGACAGGGCAGAGACGAGACAATGACGCGACTTTTGAAATTATATAGAAGAGACGGGGCGCGGACGCGACGGTCCACGTTGACTGTGCGAGCGGGCGAGACCCGCCCGGCAGGCATGCCATCCGCGCCCCGTCCTCGCCCCCGCCGATCCGCGCCCCGTCTCTCCTGTGTGTTTTGAACAAAAGGCGCGGACGTAAAAGTGTCGCGACCGCGCCCCGTCTATTCTGTATGTTTTGCGTCGCGACGCGTCTATACATTTTGTATGACAGGGACGCGGAAGAGACAAATGTCCGCGACGCGTCCTCGCCTTACGTCTCTTCTATCTGGCTGGCGCCTAACACAAACATTTGCGCAAATACGCCAAGTGAAGTACCGCCATTAGATTAGATATAATCAAATGTTTGCACGAACTGTATTTATGTTATTATGTTATTATATGCACTGTAGGTATGTTTTATTAATTTATGATATTAAAAGATCGCCTTTTTATTTTTATATATTGTAGAAATCGGTGTATTATCTAGTTCATTTATTTTATAGCCAATGTATTAACTATTATAAATCTGGTTGGCCATCATGCCATTTTCTGTTACTAAAATAAACTTATATATTGTAATGTGATACACTTTCGAATTATAACAGATTGGAACCAACATTAAACGGCATTTTATTTATAATATCATCATTATCATGATTTAGTAGTAGTAGAGCTTTTTTGTGAAAGAGTTCGTCCGGGGATGTACTACCACCATACTTATTTCTGCCGCAAAGCAGTAGTGTTCGCATTACTGTGTTCCGGTTTGAAGGGTAAGGGTGCCGGTGAAATTACAGGCACATGAGACTTTTCATCTTTATGTCTCAGGGTGGCGGGCGCAGTGCAATGCCACATAGGGCGCGTCCTAGGTGGACGTGACCTATGAGGTAATGCACTGTTCATAGGCAGAGGTTACCGCTTACCATCAGGTGGGCCAGCTGCTTGTTCGGTCATCAAGTAGTTTTTTTTATTTTTTTTTCCTAACCTATATTGTCCCACTGCTGGGCAAAGGTCTCCCCCAAATCTATACCCAAGTAGAATATAAAAAAAAAAAACTTCAACCTACTGAAGTCCACTGCTGGACATAGGTCTCTCCCATGGCGCGCCACTGAGCCCGGTTTTCTGCTCTCCTCATCCAGTTTCTGCCAGCCACCCCGCGCAAGTCGTCGCTCCACCTAGCCAGAGGGTGCCCTACACTACGTTTGCCAAGACGCGGTCTCCACTCAAGAACTCGTTTACTCCACCGATTATCGGTTCTTCTGCAGACATGACCGGCCCACTGCCACTTCAGCTTGCTAATCCTCTGGGCTATGTCTAGAACTTAGGTTCTCTGTCGGATAACCTCGTTTCGGATCTTATCCCTCAGAGAGACTCCAAGCATAGCCCTTTCCATAGCTCGCTGAGTGACTTTAAGTTTATGGACCCGTTGTACAGTGAGTGTCCACGTTTCAGCTCCGTTAGTCATAACTGGTAGGAACACTATTAATAGTATAACTAGCGACTCGGCTTCGCACGGGTAGCTCCCGGTGAACCCCCCCTCCTACCCCTACAGTGCGAACTAGTACGGACGGTGGACACTTGACCGTGCTTATTACCTACTCTAACATTTATTTATTATTAGTTATTCTCCCCGGCTTCGCACGGGTAGCCCCCGTTGAACCCCCCACCCCCTATGTCACTATCCTGGTTCTAAGCTACCTCCCCACCAATTTTCAGCCAAATCGGTTCACCCGTTCTTGAGTTATAAGTGGTGTAACTAACAAGACTTTGTTTTATATATATATATATAGATTACAATAATTAGTTGTCAGTATTTATTACTGCTTCGAAGATTGTACGATGCAGATAACCAATGTATAATCTTTTCTTGAGAGTTATTGGTTATTAAAAATACATTGATATAACAACTGTCCTGGTTGCTAGCTTATTATGGAATGTGTTATTACTGGAAGAAAGCGTTAGCAGAGTCAGTCGTGGGAAGCAATGGCGGCGATGAGCTCGCCACTCCTCACGATCTGCATATACTTGTACCACGATGGTGCAACCTACTGTGAAGAGGCCCATTGAGGCTCTGCTTACCCTTTCGGGGAAAAAGGCGTGTGTCTATGTATGTGTTTGTATGTAAATATATTATTGTGTAACCTATTTTGATGCACACAAAACACGTACCTGATAATCACAAAATAACATCAGAATCGGTCAAGCCGTTTTAGCGAGACTAACAAACAGCAATTCATTGTTATATATAAAACTAGCGATTCGTCCCGGCTTCGCACGGGTAGTTTCAGGATGACGTCAACTGAAGCCCAATTCTCTTATTTATATTATAACCACACTGCAAGTTGACCGAAACGAGATTGTATTGTAAATTGACTGAGAAATTGGTATTCTGCTCTCTCATAACAACAATATAATCTACTTTCGGTTCTTGTGACCATATATTAGAGTAGGATAGTGCTATATAATAATTGTAAAGAGTGAAAGAGAGAATTCTCAAAACTTTGAAACATTTTTTTTTTATACTACTTGGATGACGGAACAAACAAGAGGCCCACCTGATGTTAAGCGGTAACCTCTGCCTATGAACAATGCATTACCTCATAGGTCACGTCCACCTAGGACGCACCCTATGTGGCATTGCATTGCGCCCGCCACCCTGAGACATAAAGATGAAAAGTCTCATGTGCCTGTAATTTCACCGGCACCCTTACCCTTCAAACCGGAACACAGCAATGCGAGCACTACTGCTTTGCGGCAGAAATAGGTATGGTGGTAGTACTTCCCCGGACGAACTCTTTCACAAAAAAGCTCTACTACTACTAAAGTTACAGTCACATTTCGATATAATCACATTCCGCGTTGTATTGTGAGGTGAGCAGAATATAATTTTTGACGTTTGTGACATCGACACTAGATCGTAACATGATCCGAACTTTAATTTGACTTTTTTTTATTACGAGAATTGGGCTTCCGATCTCGTTAAGCTAAGTTTCCTGAAGTAAAATCTATTACGTCTTTATAAGACGACCTCTGTGGCGCGGCGGGCGAAGGTTCACCTGCGACGCAGGAGGTTGCGGGTGCGATTGGAACCTGATGTTAAGCGGTAACCTCTGCCTTTAACAATGCATTACCACATAGGTCACGTCCACCTAGGACGCAACCTATGTGGCATTGCACTGCGCTCGCCACCCTGAGACATAAAGATGAAATCTCATGTGCCTGTAATTTCTAACTTGCACGTAACGCATCCATTTTGTAACTTTTTGTGACAAATCCTGGTCTTTTTGGTGCCGTTGTTTGCTTACAGGAAAACTATTTCTTTTTGTAGAAATTGTTTTGGAAAACTGTTAAAAAGTATTGGTTGATGCAAAGTTTGCATTGCAAATAGCAGTAGAGCTTTTTTGTGAAAATCGTCCGGGGAAGTACTACTTACCACCATTATTTCTGCCGCAAAGCAGTAGTGCTCGCATTGCTGTGTTCCGGTTTGAAAAGTATGGTTGCCGGTGAAATTACAGGCACATGAGACTTATCTTTATGTCTCAGGGTGACGGGCGCAGTGCAATGCCACATAGGGCGCGTCCTAGGTGGACGTGACCTATGTGATAATGCACTGTTCATAGGCAGAGGGTACCGCTTAACATCCGGTAGGCCATCAGCTTAAACCGTCATTTCAATAGTATAAAAAAAAACAGTCTGTTAAAAATGAAAATACTATAATAGGAAGGACTTAAAATATTTATTATGCAAAATGTACAACGAGGTGGATTTGGAATTTACTGAAATCGCAACAAGTAATTAATTTTGTAAAAAAAACCCAACGCAATGAAACGGCTGAACCGATTTTGATCAAACAAAGCTAAAGAACACTCCCGACAAATACAACTTTCAAACAAAAAAAAAGAAAGAAATCGGTTCATCCGTCCGGGAGCTACGATGGGACAGACAGACACACACAGACACGTCAAACTTATAACACCTCTTCGTTTTTCATCGGGAGTTAACAAATAAGGCATGCCATGAACACCGTGCCTGAATGCAGTCACCATTGCACTCCCAAATCGTTGAAGTGCACGAGAGCTCTCAGGAATGTGTTATCTCTGTGCAGGTCGTCCCAAAAGGCCATTCTCTCCCGGTACGGGTTTCTGCCCTTCGTCAGCTCAGATCCAATGCTGAGGTAGTTCAGTCTATCCATGTTCTCAACTGGGTCCCACGTGATTTGTAATAATGGGTCATTCGCGTCTGGTGTAGGATTCCTGAAAATTATAGGAAATATCAATATTAGTAAATATTTTTTCGATATATTCGCTCGAAAAGTTTACTTCTGACGACCTCTGTGGAGCGGCGGGCGAAGTTTGTCCTGCAACGCAGGAGGTTGCGGGTTCGATTCCCGCCTCTAAACAAATATTTGTACGATCGCAAATATTTGTTCAAAATATATCTATCTGTGTAATATATTGTACTAGCGACTCGCCCCGGCTTCGCACGGGTAGCCCCCGGTGACCCCCCCCTCCTACCTCTCCTCCCCCTCCTCCTATGTCAATCTCCTGGTTCTAAGCTACCTCCCCACCAATTTTCAGACAAATCGGTTCACCCGTTCTTGAGTTATAAGTGGTGTAACTAACACGACTTTGTTTTATATATATATAGATTAAGTATATCAGTTATCAAGTACCCATAACACAAGCTCTGCTTAGCTTGGGGCCAGATAATGTTGTGTGAACGGTCCAGCATCATTTATTTATTATTTATTTATTATTTACTTACAGCAGTAATAATATTTTGAAAGTTAATTTAACCGCACATGTGATTCCATGTGATTTTGATGTGACTCCAAGTGCGATTGACAATAAAACTATTACTACATTATACGAAGAAAAAATTATAATAAATTGAATGTAATTATATATTTATCAGCAGACTTTACATTTTATTTATCGAAAAAAATCGTAGTTAAAGTATGATGTTTGCCAATTTTCTTAAAATTAACGACCTCTTTAGCGCGTTGGGCGAGTAGCCGGATGAGACGCGAAAGGTTGCGGGTTCGATCCCCGCTGTGGGACAAATTTTTGTATGATCTGCAAATATTTGTTCCGGGTCTGGGTGTAATGGTACCATAGTACCTACTCGTAGTTCCTGATACCCACGACACAGGGAATCCTAGTGTGGGATCAGGACTATGTATGTGACTGTTGGGTGTTATATGTTTATGTTATGTTAATTAAAAAACTGAGTATGCAAGCATAGTTACAAAAACTGAGTATGCAAGCATAGTTACAAAAACGCAAATTTTGCTGATTTTTGTTGTAAAAACATGATTTTGAGTAGGTAGTGATGAACTAGAAATAATATAAAATTAACTCCGCCCGATTTTTTAAATAAGGCGTTGAGGTAAACCCCTAAACACATTTTTACAGTGTTTTTTTATATTAGGGGTATCGTAGCTAAACTGATGATATTTATGAGATACTATCAATTGCGATGGTAGCCTAACGGTTCAATAGTGCAGCTCAGAATCCAACGATACCGGGTTCGATCCTAGGCTCCGCACCAATGACTTTTCTAAGTTATGTGCGGATTTCCATCGCTCTGTGCTTCGGAGGGCACGTTAAGCTGTCGGTCCCGGCTGTTATTGATTAATAGCAGTCGATAAGCCCTGTCAGAGGCCCCCGGGCGGCTTGACAAACTCTGACACCAGAGGCCAGCACTACCTCATACGAAACGAAACCAATTAAAAGATGTGTGTTAATTCTCCTAGGTCTCCGCGAACTCAACTTTCAATATCTCAAGAAGTGTTGATGAGCTGCAAAAAACACTAAAAAAAAGCGCCGCAAGCGTGATTATCCACCTTAACCTATTTACGATCCTTGTATCACAATGTACCTACTATTTCTTTCCCAGGCATCGTATTCTCGAACAAAACGGTCGAAGGCTTTTTAACATGACAGTGAAGACTGCATGCAAAAATTCTAGGAGAAAACTGGTCGCGTTGGAAGTTAAAACGTTGCTCACCCGTATTTTGCAAAGTTGGTCCACATCTTGACGACTCGACTCCTTGTTTTGACAGAGTCTCGACTGCCTTTACATATCGGTGAATCGGCCATTTTGAGTCCAAATATAAAAGGTATTTCGGCGCTGTGTCCCATTGAATTAAAGTAATCATACTCGTTGGGTACAGTCCATTCGCCGGCATAGTTGATTATGTAATAGTAAACGGGACATTCTGGCGCGAATTGAGTATGCAGTCTCACGGTTCTATTCACGTAGTACAAGAAATAGTAATCACTGACTAATTGCAAATATTGCGACTTAGTGTCTTCTCTAAGCTGTTCTTCTCCTCCCATGTAGAATTTGACCAGCTGCTGTCCTATACTTTTAGTGATTTTCTCCTCTCCTCCGAGCGATTTTGGTACGAGAAGGCATACATTGTCGTTGTACTTTTGAAAATCTTTATAAAAGTCTTGTTTGAAGTATTGTAAAACGGCTCCTTCTATGTTATTGCTTCCGATAATTAGCGGGACCTTGTAAAAATTTCCCGATTTCAATAGCGACGGTGCGCTTCTCGTAAGGAACGCTGGCTGGCCTTCGAATTCGATCTCTATGCATGGCTTAAATACGGCATCGATTATTTGATTTTCGTCTTCTTCTTTTGATTTTCTGCACATTAAAGCGAAAGCTTCCATTATAGCCATAGCGGACACAGACTTGAGTTCTTCTACTATTTCAATTTTATATGTTGTCTTGATGCCCAGTAACTTAGCTAGCTCCATTACGGGTTGAGAGGGGTTCTTTGCTAGCGACCAGTTGTTGAGTGCGCACGCGCTTTGTATTATAGCCTTGTGGAACAGGCCTGTGGCCATCGGGGAGAGCATCATAAAGTGTACCATCGCGCCCCCCGCGCTGTTTCCGAATAACGTGACGTTGGTGGGGTCTCCCCCGAAAGCTGATATGTTCCTTTGCACCCATTTCAGTGCCATGACTATGTCTTTCAATCCGCTGTTTCCGGGAGCTGTAAAGTCATTAACTGAGAGAAATCCCAGCGGCCCCAACCGATAGCCACATCGAACGAAGACAACATCTTGAGAGTTAATAAACGTTGGATCGTATATACCATCCGCTAAATATGCAAAGCAATAACACCCTATCCAGAACATGACCGGTAAAGGCTTATCAGGTTGGATGCTGGGTGAAGATATCTCAATGTATAGGCAGTCCTCTGAACCAGTTACCTCTTGTGCCAAGTCTATTGATAAAGGCAGAGGTACATCTTTCGTACAATCTTTAAGTTCAGTCCAAGGTTGGATGGGGGCTGGTGGCTGCAAAAAACAAGACTGATAAAAAAAAAACAAGACTAGCTTACTTACAAAAAAATATATATGTATATATTATAAATAATGCTGGACAGTTCACACAACATTATCTAGCCCCAAGCTAAGCAAAGCTTGTGTTATGGGTACTAGATACTGATAATACTTAATACAATACATTGCATAGATAGATATTTTTGTCTTGTTATTTTTGTAAAAAATTGTCTTTAGTGACGATGAAATGAGTAATTGGAAGTTGGAACTGCGAGCTGATAAAATATGCCCTAACAATGCCAGTCTCTTCTATTATCCTTCGTGGAGTTCCAAGGTCTACCTTCTCATCATCCATCATCAGATCTGCTCAATGAGTTCATTGTCACGGGAAGTAAGGTATGCAAATTTTAAGCTCAATCGAACATCGGAAAGTGATTGAAAAATCGACTTGCACAATTAAATTGTTAGACAGGCAGGTGTGATTTATAAAACCAGACAAGTGCGAGTCGGACTCGCGCACAAAGAGTTCCGTACTCTTATCTATAAAAACGGCAAAAAAAAACACGTTTCTTGTATGGGAGCCCCCTTAAATATTTATTTTATTCTGTTTTTTAGTATTTGTTGTTATATAGTGACAACATAAATATATCATCTGTGAAAATTTAAAATGTATTACTATCACGGTTCATGAGATATACCTTGGTGATAGACGGACAGCGGAGTCTTAGTAATAGGGTCCCGTTTTACCCTTTGGGTACGGAACCCTAAAAAGATAGCATGTGATAGATAATAATAAAAATATCAACCTGTTATAATAACAAAAAAAAGTACATACGTATCTACCTATGTATGTATCATGGACTTAGTAAGTCCATGGTATGTATAACTTATAGTACCTATGTGCGATAATTATGTTCATCAAAACAGTTACAGTCTGTTGGTGAAATGGTTACAGATTATATTCGATTGGACTAATGTTATCGTAAATTAAGAACTTAATATTAACAAATAAAGTTCTTATTTTTCTTAGTTGCATATCTTTATTAAAAAGTAACTCAAATCTACCATTGGGCATTTTGCTTGATCCCTCTCGTAATGATTTGACAGATCACACAGGTCTAAGCAGGTCTAATATATTTTATTGTTGTATGTATCTTGAATGATTCAGCAAAAAAAACCTCTCATATTAACATGCCTAGAGTTGCATCAACCATTTTTTGCCCTAATGAGGCAAAAAATGGTTGATATATAATGAAACTCACCAAGAATCTTAGACTTCCTACTGGTGGCTTAGCGTATGGAATGCCCTTGAACTTGTAATATACGCCATCGTCGATTTTCTCAATGAATCCGAATACCGGGCCATCTTTTGTTTGTACCACACAATTTTCTTCGTCCGGAACCTTAATCATCTTTACAAATATTACTTAATCTTTCTGATTACACACCCATGGACATTCCACGTAAATTGAACGCTGAAATACCAACATTTAAAATTAAATGACTATAGATAACAGCGAGTGTAATAATGGTCGTAAAGGAAAAACAGAATTTAATACTACAAAAAGATATGTAAACAACATAAACACGGTCCGAAGTTAAGTAGGTAGGTACCTAGTTAATAAATAACTAGTTATGTTACCTGTTATGAAGAGCTCGAACTATTCATACGAGTATTGATTACTTGTCAATAAATAAAACAAAATATATATGAACGCAACTCATTCTATCACTCGTGTGATAGTGAATATTCGATGAAAGTTCATATTAATCATCACTTTTTGAGGCTATACCGACACTGGTTATAACGACGCTTGTTTAGTGTATATCACAGGCTGGGATACTACTTGTATTTGGTTGTTTATACAGGAATGTCACTGACGGTAATGTTTGATATGGACAAGGTACGGCGCGTTCGCAATCGGTCGTGTACCGCGCGTGACTGAAGTCAGATTGTACTGTCCACCCACAAAGACATACATTTACCATCTGCACGTCTCGCTCACTGACTGGTCTGATACTGTTTGTTGTTGGTGCTATGCCGATTGGCTTATAGGTACCATTTATGCTTAAACGTTGATCCGATTCAATATTTAAACCAACCAGCGCTTGCTGCAAACTAGTAATCTACATGTAGTTGAATTCAAAGTAAAGTAAGGTCATTCTTTATTGTTAAAACTGTTTACCTACTTAAAGGTGGTAGATAACATATTTTTCAACACACTTGCTCATAAAGTGGCTCTAAATTCAACCGCAATTAGGCACATAATGACACCTGTAATCAAACTGTGACTTTTTCATAGCTATTATTCACTAATAATAGCTATGAAAATGAATGGTAAAAATATTAGCGTGAATGGGACAGTGGGAAAGGGAAGACCTCGGCGAACATATTCAGACCAGATCGGAGATGTTCTGGAAAAAGGCCAGGTCAAGAGTACCCTTAACCAACGAGCATGTATGAAGAATGTGATGAGAGTGAATGAAGCAAAAGAGGTATTTCAGGATCGTAGCAAGTGGAAATCCGTGGTCTCTGCCTACCCCTCCGGGAAACAGGCGTGAGTTTATATATGTATGTATTATTCACTAGTGAGTTATAGAGACAGTTGAACATTTACACAGAGTGTGTATTTCTGTTTTACACCTGTAATCAAACTGTGACTTGTTCATTGCTATTATTCACGAGTGAGTTATAGAGACAGTTGAACATTAACACAGAGTGTGTATTTCCGTTTTATTCTTATTTTCTTCACAAGTTGAAAAACGTCGTATGATACACTAGTGTATTGATGATTACCGTCCTCGACTCTATTAAGACTCTCATCTAATGGCTCGGGTCTCAATGGCGCCTCAGCGGTAATCACCAACATTACACACTAGTACCATAATGTACTATTGTTACATTAAGTTTACACTTTAAGTTGCATATTAAGTTGCAACAGTTTGCCCGTTTCGGATACACAATAATTTTTTAATCTTAGGTCTACCTACTCAATAGTGCTAGGTTATAGGTAGGTACTATGTAATGTCATGCTCTATGTTTTTTGAATAGCTACATGTTAAGTTTATTGATATCAAAAATATAAATATTCAATAATTTGTTGTTTATTTACATTACTAGGTACTTATATAAACCTAAACAATTAGGTATAATTTTACTAAAGGTCCAGTATGGCCCATTCTACTCGTATATAGGGTGAGAAGCGTTACCTTGCCGTAACACAGTTTTTTAACTAGCAAGGAAGGTAGAGTTCTCTTATTTCATATATACCTACGAACATCTTTAATCATGTTTTGTTGTACCTATTCTAAGTGAAATAAACTTATCTTATCTTAACTGTCGTGGATGTAGTAATAGGAGAGTAAGGGATTACGCCAGGGGATGTGCAGCATCTATCTGAGTACTAAAAAATACTGCAATCATCAATCCGTCTGCTAAGCGTGGTCATAATTGCAAATCCCGCAGCGCAGGAGGTTGCGGGTTCGATTACCGCCTCGGAACAAATATTTGTGCGATCTGTAGATATTTGTTCAGTGTTCCGGGTATTTTCTATTATTTATTATTATTATTATTATGAGCCTGTGGTGTCCCACTGCAGAGCAAAGGCCTCGCTTCCTAACTTCTTCTCTTGGCTATTTGGGACCAATCCTTCAAGTAGGAGTGTAGCTCATCCCGCCATTTCCGTCTGGGCCTTCCACGTGGCCGTCGTCTGTTTGGGATCCAATCTGTCGTGGTCTTCGCCTATACATTTTCTATGTATAATAAAAAATAGGTATCTATCTATGTAATATATTGTATTAAGTATATCAGTTATCAAGTACCCATAACACAAGCTCTGCTTAGATTGGGGCTAGATAATGTTGTGTTGAACTGTCCAGCATTATTTATTTATTTATTTATTTTATAAGGGAGAGGCCTCGTCCGGATTGGACGTTGGTCGGCTGATGGAGAAAAAGACGCAATTTTTTTAGGTAAGTTATAATTTTGACGGGTCTACTTCCTTATCGTAAAACTCTTCCAATATGTCTTCGTCCATCACAACGTCCTCGCAGTACTTCATCTTCTTGTTTTGGTTTTGCTCAATTTCTGCTACGTCTTTGGCCAGCATTGCCATGAACTCCGGTGTGGTCAGCAAATTCGCAAAGAATTTTCTATTCGTAGTGTATTTTACGGACAACCCAACAGTGGTTCTTTCAGGGAAGTTCACAAAACTTTTTATGTCATCAATCAAATACCTGGAAGAACAGAAACACAAGTAATATTTACCATGATTTTTGAGTTTTTAATATAAGGTAAGTACATTTAAATCTCAAAAATCATGGCAAAAAAATCCCCGTTTTTAGTGAAAATTATGTACATAACCATGATAGTTTCAAAAGCTATAACAACATACATACATACATAGACACACGCCTTTTCCCCCGAAGGGGTAGGCAGAGCCTCAATGGGCCGCCCTTCACAGTGGGTTGCACCATTGCACCATGGTGAGCTCATCGCCGCCATTGCTTCCCACGACTGACTCAACTAACGCTTTCTTCCAGTAATAACACATTCCATAATAAGCTAGCAGCCAGCACAAATCTTATACCAACAAATCTTACTAACAAGTCCGGGTAATCCCTTAGTCGGCTCTTACGACATCTTTCGAATTCCCCGTTTCTAGTGAAAATTATGTACATAACCATGATAGTTTCAAAAGCTACAACAAGTTATTAATTTTTTTTAAATTAAAAAAACCCTCAACGCAATGAAACTTCTGTACCGATTTTGATTAAACATAGCTAAGAATACACCCGACAAATTCACCATTCATACAAATAAAATAAAAAACAAATCGGTTCATCCGTTCGGGAGCTACGATGCCACAGACAGACACACACAGACACACAGACACGTCAAACATATAACACCCCGTCGTTTTTGCGTCGGGGGTTATAAATAGTCATACTAAACATCGGTGAGCGGAGCGAGCCGCGGAAAATCAAAAAGTCAAAAAGTATTTTGTTCATTGAAATCACAAGGATCATTTTAAATCGTCTTATAAAATAAATTTACTAATATACTAACTACTAATATATTAATTTACACGGTCGGTTTTTTTAATGATCCTTCTTACTACTAAGCATTCCCCGTTGTAGAGGCGGTAGAACACGGAAAGAGATCGAATGACCTTGCGTTGGCTAAGCGGTTCTAGAACATTGGAGAGCTTAGGGTCGCCGATGATTCTAATGGCTTTTCTCTGTAGGGAGTCAAAGCGAAGCAGCTGGTACTTGGTTGTGTTTTAGGTATCGCATTTTGTATGAAAACTGGCATTGGAATAGTGAAAATAGACGTATTTTTTATACTATTAGCTTATCTCTATAATATTAATTCTTTTGAGGAAACAAATGATTAAAGGTGTGTGGTGGTTCGGGTATAAATCACCACGATTGCTATGTTAAGTCACCAATGAGGAGAATTTTGATGCCTCTTGTTAAATAATGAAAACTATTTGGATAACACACGTTTTGTGCGTTTATTTGAGCTCAAAACCAGATAGCAACTAAATATTGTTAAAATTAAAAAAAAAACCTTTGACGTAATGAAACGGCCGAACCGGTTTTGATCAAACATAGCTAAGAACACTCCCGACTAATTCACATTTCAAACAAAAACAAAAAATTAAACTCGGTTCATCCGCTCGGGAGCTAGGATGCCACAGACAGACACTCACACAGACACGTCAAACTTATAATACCCCATCGGTTTTGCGTCGGGGGTCGGGGGTTAAAAACTCAGAAGAAGAACTAAAGCATGGAAGTAAGGCTAAAAACAAACCGGTATCGATTATACCAGTCTCATTCTTTTATATGAATGTATTCATGTGTTGGAATGAGACAAGCATATATCTATCTGTTTTTATTTATGTAACTCGTACCAGGCGAAATGTCAAACTAGGTACCAATTACTACTACATTCATGGTACCAATCTAGGGAGATGTACATTCGTGATACCAATATTCAGAGTACGGAACGGAAAAACGACTGTCGTGTGACAATATATTTGTTTCTCTCTAACATAGGATAGCAAGCTATCTTCTAGGATAGGAGTAAGAAGGAACACTCTATGCTATTTTAGCACTCTATCCATGTACTACTTCATCTGTGGTTGTAGTTTATACAATATGTAGTGGGTACAAATAGCACGCGGACGAATTCACGAGTAGCAGCTAATTATTAAGATAAGATATTCTGTTAGGCAGTGATCCACACAATTATCTACTCAGTCACAGATCGGAGAGTTTCAGAGGCAGTTTTAGATATGCCGCTTCTAAATGTTGGAATAATTTGCCACCACCAATAAGAAATATATAGATAATAATAATAAGAATGCCTAGGTAAGGCATTTGTTGTAATAATTTGTTTTATTCTAATTATGTTAATTATGTATTTATCGATGGTATTTTTAGAGCGATGGTAGCCTAACGGTTCAATAGTGCAACTCAGAATCCAACGATACCGGGTTCGATCCTAGGCTCCGCACCAATGACTTTTCTAAGTTATGTGTGGATTTCCATCGCTCTGTGCTTCGGAGGGCACGTTAAGCTGTCGGTCCCGGCTGTTATTGATTAATAGCAGTCGATAAGCCATGTCAAAGGCCCTCGGGTGGCTTGACAAACTCTGACACCAGAGGCCAGCACTACCTCATACGAAACGATGACGATGTATTTATATTTTATTTTATTTTTTCGCGCCTACTTTACCGTCTCCACTTTCAGCTGAAAATCAGCGTAGGGCGGTAACACACCTAACATTTATGCTGAGCAGAACGCCATTTTGGCACACATACACATGAGCCAGTTTTTACTAGCAACTAGTTTTCTGCGCTTGTTTTTTTTTAAATTTTGGATTTCCTTTTTTTATATTATTGGCTTTGTATTTTTGTGTTTTTTTTTGTCAAATAAACGTTTTTAGGGTTCCGTACACAAAGGGTAAAACGGGACCCTATTACTAAGACTTCGCTGTCCATCCGTCCGTCTGTCACCAGGCTGTATCTCATGAACCGTGATAGTTCGACAGTTTAAATTTTCACAGATGATGTATTTCTGTTGCCGCTATAACAACAAGTACTAAAAAACAGAACATAATAAATATTTAAGGGGGGGCTCCCATACAAAAAAACGTGTTTTTTTACAGATAATGGTACGGAACCCTTCGTTTGCGAGTCCGACTCGCACTTGGCCAGTTTTTATTCTATTTCTATTTAATTAGTAAAACAAAATTACTTACTCTTTGTTCCCCATGCGTGATTCGATACATTGTGCGTACATCGAGAGAAATGCATTGTAGGTATGAGTGGCCGCGGCAATACAATCTTTGTATTTTTCTTTGCTACACATTAAATAAAAGTAAAGTAAAGTAAAGTAAAGTAAAAGTTTATTTTGATAAAAACCATACACGGTACAATTTACAATATAAACTGTGCCGTGTATAGTGCTGTCAAAAAGGGTCCGTGCTCAGCATAATGCTGCAGTACTACACTGCAGCGCTGGTTTTCAGCACGGACCTCGGTTGACGCACGGACACGGCACGAAACATCAACACAAAAAAAATTACATATGTACATTTAAATGTAAACACAATATGTAGATATTATTGAAAATATTGAAATACTAGTTAAACCATCAAGGAATACTAAAAGTTTGATATAACTAAGTAAAATAAAAATCATCATCATCAGCCGAGGCTGGGGTAGGCCTCCCCATGTTGGCAAGACGAATGGTCTTGAGCCGACTGCATCCACCGACTCCTACAATGTCATTGAACTATCGAGTATGGACAGACTACGTCGTCCAGAGGGCCTAGTACAGGTTTGTCTAAGTTTGCATTTGGTATCCCGCCTATCGAATTACGAGTCGATATTTGTTTTTTGTACGGTTTTAATGAGTTTTTTTTATGAAACAATTAGGCAAACTAGCATACGACCCACCTGATGTGATGTGGTCACCGTCGCTTATAGGCACCGGCAACACCGGGGGTATTGTCGATGCGCTGCCTACCTTGAAGGAATTTATGATATTTTTTCTTGTTGCGACACATGTAACCAAGCGGGAAAACCTCAGATGGAAGCTCATTCCATAGTTTGTAGGTATGGGGAAGAAATGATCTCGAGAAACGCGAGTCGTTCGAGAAACCCAGGGTTCTTTGATGTGAATGTATGTAGGCATGTGAGTTACTTTAAATTTTCTGCATACAAAAACGACATTTCGTCTCGCAATTCGGTTTTTGTTATTCCGAGTTGTTTTAAATTACAAACGTGTACGTGTACGTGTGTGTGTGTGTGTGTGTGTGTGTGTGTGTGTAGAGTTCGTCCGGGGAAGTACTACCACCATACCTATTTCTGCCGCAAAACAGTAGTGCTCGCATTGCTGTGTTCCGGTTTGAAGGGTAAGGGTGCCGGTGAAATTACAGGCACATGAGACTTTTCATCTTTATGTCTCAGGGTGGCGGGCGCAGTGCAATGCCACATAGGGTGCGTCCTAGGTGGACGTGACCTTTGAGGTAATGCACTGTTCATAGGCAGAGGTTACCGCTTAACACCAGGTGGGCCTCTTGCTTGTTCCGTCATCCAAGTAATAAAAAAAAAAAAAAAAAAAAAAAAAACCCTCTGTTTTTGGTCGCCAGTCGAGAAGCTCATCGTTTATCGCGTCTGCGAGCTAGTTAGGCCTTCAATTTGTTTATTCTGAGAGCAATATTTGTGATCTTGGTTCTTCTAACGGATCTCCTTATTCCGAAAACCATTGTATGAAAACTCTTATTTCTTGAACTTTAAACTTGAAACTTTGCATAAGTATGCTTCAATACAAATCATAAAAGGGTAAAATATTTTATCCCCTAAATACCCCCAAAAGCGGGTGCAATGGGGTGTTAAAGTTTGTATGGGAACTTTTTATCGCGAGGTGCCTTTCGCTTAAAACTTGGTATGGGTACTTATTTATTTATTCGTATGGTCTTGTACAATCGCACAAGAGATTATCATTCTATTTTTAATTTGGGTAGGTACTAAAAATAGAGAATTATATTTTAAAACATAACAAAACCGCTACAGGTTATAAAGAAAGGTATAATGTGGTCCAAACCCGTTTCCCATACACCTCAAACATTGAGGAATCAACGTTGATTATAGAATAAATATAATTTAATCACTAGTGTTTTATTTTTAGGAAAAACTAATTACGCAATGGCAGTTACTCTGTTTTATAAAAAAAAACATTTTAATATAGTGTGAAAATAAAAACAAAATAAAAATTTATTAAAAATTTATTATAAATATAATTAAATTTATTAAACTATTTGTAATAAAGTTTATTTTTTGTAATAAAACTGAGTAATTACCATTTTGTAATTCGTTTTAACCTAAAAATAAAACACTAGTGATTAAATTATGTTTATTTTTATTCTATCATTGACGTTGATTCCTCAAAGTTTATATGGGAAATGGTATTGTACCAACCATCCACCTTTATTTTTTCTTTATAATTAGTGCCCTACGGCTTGTGCACTTGCAATTCGTTTTACCACAACTTTGGTAGACAATTTCCACCAATTTCAAAAGTCACGCAATTCACTTCCATTTCATTACTTGTGCTCTTTAAACGAGGTACATTGGTCAAAACACAAATTAAATTTAAAAAAAAAACACTCACAAAAAAAAGAAGATGACGTTTTTTTGTCAAAAATGGCAGAAAGTGTCTACCATCACCTTATCACAAATATTTGTAAATGAAAAAAACTGTTTGTTTGTTTTACCTTTCATCACTAGCATATAACCTTAAAATTAATACAGGCAATATAAAGTAGAACATGCAACAATTCACTTGGAAGGCCATTTTTTTACTATGCCTACGGTCCCTCCATCTTTAGATATATAACTTTTTAATTGACTGTAACTTTTTTATTGAAATCAATAAAAAAAACACTTGAGATTTTATATTATTCCTACCTATCAAACCTTTTATATTATACCTACAGTCAGAAATGATGGTGAAATATTGTAAGAGTAGCTGCTGCCCGCAACTTCGCCTGCGTGCTATTCCTACTAACGCATTCCTTAACAACGTGACTTGACTATGCATTATGTGAAGACGGGTGAAGAACTCCGTAAAGGAAACAAGTCTTTTTTAGGGTTCCGTAACCAAACTACGGATTCCTTATAGATTCGTCATGTCTGTCTGTCTGTCTGTCCGTGTATGTCACAGCCACTTTTTTCCGAAACTATAAGAGCTATGACAATAATTTTTTGGGGATCCCAATACATAGAACCGAAACACAAAAAAAAAAACGAACCCATACCTGTGGGGTATCTTTGGATAGGTCTTCAAAAAAGATATTGAGGTTTCTAATATCATTTTTTCCTAAACTGAATAGTTTGCGCGGGAGACACTTCCAAAGTGGTAAAATGTGTGTCCCCCCCCCCCGTAACTTCAAAAATAAGAGAATGATAAAACTATAAAAAAAAAATATGATGTACATTACCATGTAAACTTCCAACGAAAATTGGTTTGAACGAGATCTAGGAAGTAGTTTTTTTTGAATACGCCATAAAACGTAATCCATCCAAGAACTTTTATATTATGTTACTTGCTGCTACGGAACCCTTCATGGGCGAGTCCGACTCGCACTTGGCCGTTTTTTTTACAGAGGTAGCAAACAAGCATACGTCCCACCTGTTGTTAGGCGGTTACCGTAGCCTATGGACGCCTGCAATACCAGAGGCATCACACGCGCGTTGCCGACCCTTTAAACATTTACAAACACCCCTTTTGAAGAACCCCATACTGTAGTCACTCGATTACCGTAGTCTAAGTCTACCGAAGATTACCAGTATCTACCGATAACAAAATTAGTCTCTACCAAAAATTTAGCTAGAGTCTGTTCAGAAAGAGACCCGTCGTTTGATTTGCAGCTGTGCTTATTTACCTTTTTTTTTTGTTTAGCGGGCAATACCATAACATGTCTTTTTCTTTTTATTTTTTTTATTTTTTTATACTACTGAATGACGGTACAAGCAGATGGCCCACCTGATGTTAAGCGGTAACCTCTGCCTATGAACAGTGCATTACCTCATAGGACACGTCCACCTAGGACGCACCCTATGTGGCATTGCACCGCGCCCGCCACCCTGAGACATAAAGATGAAAAGATGATGATGATGTCTGTTCCGTTCTGATCTTTTTACAACTTTATTTATTTAGTTTATGATACTTAATGTGTTACTGGAAGAAAGCGTTAGCAGAGTCAGTCGTGGCGGCGAAGAGCTGACCACTTGTCACGTCTATTTACGATGATGCAACCCACAGTGAAAAGTGGCCCTTTTGAGGCTCTGCCTACCCTTTCGGGGAAAAGGCGTGTGTCTATGTATGTAAGTATGATTCAAAATGGCGACGGTTTTAATCGTAAACTAAAGATAACGTTAGTTCACAATTTGACCACGACGGCTCTCTTTCTGAACAGGCTCTACAAATCATTCATAAGACACACGAACCTTCTGCTATTTCTGTTCGGTTGAACACACTTTATTATAAACAACTGGTTGTTATATCGTCAAATACCTAACAGACACTTCAAGAGTCCAAACACCATCCTAATGTTATAAATTACAAATAAAAAAAAAAAAAAGTGCTGTTTTAGCTTCAATTTGCATGGTTCCGTGGTGAAATGGCTAAATCGGAACCTAAGCCTCGAACCCGCTACGTGATCTTACGCTAATAAGAATCATCTTCAACTATGAGGCGATTCAAAAGTAATCCATATTATTTTAAAGCTTTAAAAAACGTATATGAAAAAGAATGTGCGTGTAAGCTCCATCGCGCGAATGGAGATTACTCCAGTCCAGTCTAAGATGTGCAAATATGTTGCGCAGAGGGTAAACATACACTTTTGTTGACACTCGTTTTTAAGATTTTACTCCCCATCTATTTGCGTACCGTGGACCTTAGACAAAATTCAGGAGTAAACTCCAAAAAAGTTAAGATTTCTTATCCCACTTTTGATTTCATACATGGTCACAATAATATCCTGAAAACAGTGCAGAGCTATGTGTCTCTCCTACTTTGAGACATTTTGTGATTAGGGTGATTAAGGCGCATACAACAGCACAAATTCCATCACTTTCTTACTCACTAAACTCCAGGTGGCCTATGAGCTCTTATTGCCATGCAGTTGTTAAACTATTCAGTACAAAATATTGGTTCCGTGATGTCCGCAACTATATTTAAAGGCACAATCGCAGAGGGTCTACAGACTTCTGCGATTAAAGTTATTCAACGATGAAAAAGTCAACGATGAACCGATATTTTGTACTGAATAGTTTTTGAACTGAATGGATATAAGAGCTCATAGTAACCCCCCAGGTAAGTTAAAAAGTGACAGAAGCTCGCGGAACATAAAGTAAGTTCGTTTCGTTTCGTTTCGTATGAGGTAGTGCTGGCCTCTGGTGTCGGAGTTTGTCAAGCCGTAAGTAAGTGAAAATCACGCAAAACATTTGCCATGCGAAAAACCGTTGCATCACAGAACATACGTTCAACTTGAAGATAAAGTCTTTGACGACGTTTTTTTTTTCACCTAAAAAGAAAAAGTCCATAATTCTAAGTCGTTTAGAAGTTGAATCAAATTTTCAGTCGATAACAGCTACACTTTGTAATTTTTTTTCACATGGTTAATGAACAGGTAGAACGTTTTAGTTCGTTAACTTTACAGATATAAATAATATGTTTAAAAAGTAAAAAAAAACACGCTTTTATAGCTAACCGAACTAAAAAATAGAAAATAATTTTCAATTTCAAAGAGTTTATATTACACTAGTAGAAGATCGAACAATCAACCAGTTCTTTTTTTTTTTAAAGCGAGTGGTGCTTGACAAAGTAAATATAACAATCATTCTGTTGGCAACTATCTATGAGAGGAGAGTCATGAAAAGTAGTAAAATGCACCCCACGCTTCAAAAAAAAAAAAAAAAAACTGATTGATTGTTCGATCTTCTACTGTAATATAAACTCTGAAATTGAAAATTATTTTCTATTTTTTAGTTCGGTTAGCTATAAAAGCGTGTTTTATTAACTTTTTTAAAATATTATTTATTTTTCATTTTTTAGTTGGATTTATCTCTGTCTCTCTCTCTCTCTCTCCCTCTCTTTATATATATATCTTTCTCTTTCTCTCACACCCTCTTTTTTCTTCTCTCTCTTTCTCTCTCTCGCTCACTCTTTCTCTCCCTCTCTCCCTCTCTCTCTCTCTCTCTCTCTCGCTCACTCTTTCTCTCCCTCTCTCCCTCTCTCTCTCTCTCTCTCTCTCTCTCTATCTCTCTATGCAAAGTTTCAAATTAATCAGACTTCTGGAAATTGGTGAAAATTATGCTCAAAGATTCAGTTACATACATACATACATACATACATAGATACAACCCAAGCTAATAAAAGCGTGTTAAAACGGCCAATGAATGACATATATTTTTTCAGCACATAATATTGACTCCTCTATGAGGAGAATGCCGCCAATCAGCTTCAATACGCCTTACGGAGTTTAAGTAGGTAAGTACCTATAGTAATATGCTATTAATTAATTATCTGGTCGCCTTTGACGCCAGTTATAGTACTCTATTCTCGTGTTGTTTTTCTAACAATGAAATCTTAAAGCTTTACTACTGGTATAGTATTATTTTATCTGTGGCTTTACTAATAAAATGGACCTCATTGTTATCCGAAATAAAATTGACTGTTTGATTTGATTCTTCTATGAAAAATACATTTGATTTTATTTAGAAATGTGGGAGTGCAAAGTTGCTAAATTTGTGAGAAGTCTGAAACTAAATTTAGGGAGTCGAATTCGATAATAACTCAACAAAATTGTTTCTACAGCTTTTTTGATGATTACTTTAGATGAGGCAAGGAATTTTAGGGTCCGTATTCTCTGATAAATCTCGTCTACGAGATGACGTCACATCACATCTCGTATGTATGACGCCAATACAAAATTATGATTTCATGTGAGGATCACCTTCCCTTACCTAAGAGTGGCGCCATGTTTTGAAAGAATGTAGCAAGTCATTGTGTGTGTCAAATAATATTACAAAGGTAAATAAGTTAACTCAGAAAATCATTTCTCAATTGCCCTCCAATTCCATACTTCATTTGGCGTATTAGCGCAAATATTTGTGTGATTTTGTCATGGCAAACAGCACCATGTGCTGTTTAACTCACGGTTGATTTTGTCATAGAAAAATATCAACATTTGCGCAATTACGCCAAGTGATGTGCCGGCATTACTTTTCAACACTGCACCGTGGAATCTAACGGTTCGCCCCAAACTTTGTGATAGTTGAAAACTGAATTCTGATTGCATATTTGCGGGACTAAACGAATTAAAACTTACTTCTTCAATGAAGTTTGAGAAATGATATATTTCATTAGGAAATGTCTGGGTAACTAGTACCTAACGTAAAACAGAACATATAACTAGAAGGTAAAAGCATCTTCATTTTTCAAACTACCTGACTAAGTGCAAGGTTTCGTTTATAGCGCGAAATTAAAATGTTGTTGATTTCTTCCTGAGAAGCGATAACTGATCTTGCGGAAACTACTCTAGCTACTCTAGCTAGCCAAACTCGATGTAGAAAAACCATCGTGCATTCTAAATTATTGGGACAAAACTGGTTATTTATATTTACTATACAAGTCCGTGACAAAAAAAAATACCTTTGGAGCTTTGTGTATTTGAATTCAAAGTAAAAGACTCTTTTTTTTTTTTTCATGTTTTCCATTTATGAAATGCCTCGTTACCCCCCCCCCCCCCCCCCCCCTTTAAGAATACCCCCTCCCCGGGCTTATAGGGATATTATAATACAGCCAGTATAAGAGACCTAACACACCTATTTTGACTGATAATCTTACTAATATCAAAGTTACGATGTTTGGATGTTTAGATGTTAGGATGTTTGTATGTTTGTTAGTCACATCGAAACACCGAAACCTATTTCGATGCAACTTGTTACACAGATAGATTGCATGATAAATTATAATTTATAATATTTATAATAAATTGCATGCTACTCAAATGAGACTAATTTCTACTATTTTTAAGCCATTTAATATAAGTATATAGCTCAATCCAGGTCATAACCTATAGGCTACTTCTTACCCTGGTAAAACGCGAACAAAGCCACGGGCGGACACTAGTATAAGTATAAGTAGTAGATGTTTTAAGTAGATGTTTTTTTTTAGTAGTAGTGTTTTGTTTTAGAGTAGTGTCTCATAAATATCATTAGATTAGCTACGAATGTCAATGAACCAAAAAAAAACATTAAAAATTATTGAAGGACTTTGTTTGCTCTACATACTTTGAGACACCATAAACATCTTTCCAAGTAAAACTACAAAAATGTATCAACTTACCAGCCAATATTATTTTCAAACAAATAGGTATAAATGTTTTTATCTCTGTGAACGCCTATTTTAGCGTTCAATTTTGTTATCGTGTTCGATCTTAACGTGTGCTATAAAAGGTGAGAAGTCGTGGTGTGCGGAGCGTTGAGGAAATTGTCATTTTTCTCGGGCGGTTCGAGGTTTGCATTTTGAAATGACGTTAGAAATAAATTTCCGCCTTCGTCTCCAGGGCGGGCGGCATTGCCGGAAGCGTTCGATTGGAACATTGGCCCGATAATAATTAATTCCCCCAAACCGCATCCGCTTTTCCATTTCCAGCGTGGAATGTACCTAGGTACCGACCTTCTTGCTGAACCGCGTTTGTATATTTTCGATGTAGGTATATTATATGGTAGTGACTATTGTTACAAACAAGTTATTAATTTTGTAAAAATTAAAAAACCTCGACGCAATGAAACGGCTGAACCGATTTTGATCAAACATAGCTAAGAAAACTCCCGACAAAATCACCATTCAAAATAAAAACGGTTCATTCGTTCGGGAGCTAGGATGCCATATTGCACACACACAGACACGTCAAACTTATAACATCCCGTCGTTTTTGCGTCGGGGGTTAAAAATACAAGAAAAATACCATACTCGAAGAATTTCGAAATGTAGTTATAATATAGTGTAGGTAACTACACTATATTATAACTACATTTCGAAATTCTTCGTACTTACGTACCCTATAAAGTGAAAAACAATTCCTTATTTTAAAGGTTTTTCAAAGTCTGTTAGAAAGTTAAATAAAGTATATGCAATAACCTCTATAAAATGAAAAACAATTCCTTATTTTAAAGGTTTTTCAAAGTCTGTTAGAAAGTTTAATAAAGTATATGCAATAACCTTTTGCGAGGCTTTGGTTCGGGGCGAACCACTAATTGAATCTATTTAGGATATAACTCCCTGTGTTCTGAGAACCAGGCACTACGAGTACCACAACACCCAGACCCGGAACAAATATTTGCAGATCATATATACATACATACTATACATACGTTTGTCGCGCAGCGGGAATCTGTGTTCAGTGTATAGAATACCACATAAAGTACTTTTGTTCTTCTCCATATATGTTTTGTGTACAATCTATGTACATAAACATATTAAAAAAAAAGTGAAATGTATGTCATGTATTATAATGATACAAAAAGTGTTTGTGTATCATTATAATAATAATTGCATTCTAAGCATAAGCGGTATTTAATATCTTATAATTAACCATATTTTATGCAATAAATAAATTTAATTTCATATTTTTTTCATTTTCACAATACACAAAGGTTAGCTAGTAGAGCATTGCAGGCCTCGCTGGTAGAGAATGCTTTTTAGCATCAAGCTCGCCTATGTAAGTACATTGTTTGTTTTGTGCAATAAATAATATTCTATTCTATTCTATTCTATAATAGGGCTTTGGTAGAGTGTATAGGTTAATTAGGCCTAGTCTGTCACGCACGTGCCTCGGAGCTGCCAATCGCCTGCCTCGTCCGGCTGGCAATTAGTCGTATTCTCGCGTCTCTCCCGACGACCCCGCTGCGCGTCGCCGCCATACGAAACACATTTTCGCATTTATTCGTTTACACCCGCCTATTTTTATTAGCGACGCGTATTAATTAATTCTTAATGCCACTGGTTCTTTCTTGGTCACGGTGGCTCTCTTAGGAGTCTGGATGACGATTTAGGCTCTCTCGAACGCACGCCATCTTGCTCACACTAGCGGGCGTTGTGTAGGTACAAAAATGTAGTTTTTTTTAATTCCAAAGGCCAAATTAATGACAAAGAAGGTCAAAATAATCCTATTACAAGTAATTAATTTTGTAAAAATAAAAAAAAACCCTCAACCCTATGAAACGGCTGAACCGATTTTGATCAAACATAGCTAAGAACACTCCCGACAAATTCACCTTTCCAACAAAAAAAAAAAAGTGGCCAAGTGCGAGTCGGACTCGCCCATGAAGGGTTCCGTAGCAGCAAGTAACATAATATAAAAGTTCTTGGATGGATTACGATAAATGACGTATTAAAAAAAAACTACTTACTAGATCTCGTTCAAACCAATTTTGAGTGAAAGTTTACATGGTAATGTACATCACATATTTTTTTTAGTTTTATCATTCTCTTATTTTAGAAGTTATGGGGGGGGGACACTTTTTACCACTTTGGAAGTGTCTCTCGCGCAAACTATTCAGTTTAGAAAAAAAAAATATTAGAAACCTCAACATCATTTTTGAAGACCTATCCATAGATACCCCACACGTATAGGTTTGATGAAAAAATAATAATTGAGTTTCAGTTCTAAGTATGGGGAACCCCAAAAAGAATTGTTTTTTTTTTCAATTTTTGTGTAAAAATCTTAATGCGGTTTACAGAATACATCTACCTACCAAGTTTCAACAGCATAGCTCTTATAGTTTCGAAAAAAAAGGCTGTGATATACACGGACAGACAGACAGACAGACATGACGAATCCATAAGGGTTCCTTGTCTTTGACTACGGAACCCTAAAAAACTAAATCGGTTCATCCGTTCGGGAGCTACGATGCCACAGACAGACACCCACACCCACACACACACACACAGACACGTCAAACTTATAAAACCCTGTTGTTTTTGCGTCGGGGGTTAAAAATTAAGAAAAAAACGCCTTCTTTTAATCATCATGCAGTCTCAAGATCTGTATTCATTGAATACCTACTAGCGGTAGGTATTGTAAGTACCTATGTTGTACAATTTGGAAGCAACTCTGTGATTTATTTCTATCAAGGTCAACTTGGAAGAATCTGCGTTTGTATGTACTTATATGTATGTCTGCCCGAGAATAACTTCCGATCGTAGAGCGTGTCTACGCTTCCGATGAAGGTACGGAGTGTACCCCCTACCAAATGTCATGATGACCGCTCACGGTCACGGTCACAGTGGTGGCTGATTGGTGACGTATTAGTAACGCCCCTGAAACTCAAACTACCTAACATGAACCCTTAGATAATTTGCAGCTGATTGGTCTTATTTGGAGGCATTCTCCTCATAGAAGAGTATTTTTTTTTTATTATACTTCTTGAATGACGGAACAAGCAGATGGCCCACCTGATGTTAAGCGGTAACCTCTGCCTATGAACAGTGCATTACCTCATAGGTCACGTCCACCTAGGACGCGCCCTATGTGGCATTGCACTGCGCCCGCCACCCTGAGACGATGACATAAAGATGAAAAGTCTCATGTGCCTGTAATTTCACCGGCACCCTTACCCTTCAAACCGGAACACAGCAATGCGAGCACTACTGCTTTGCGGCAGAAATAATATTATGATCATGAATAATGATTATGATGACTAAGCGATATAATTGAATCTGATGCAATTTTAATAATTCCTAACATCATCCAAGTTACTATACCTACTACCTACCTACTTTGGTGAAGAGCCTTCACTGAAGACTACCATCGACAGTGGAGGTGTTCAGGTCTAGAATCTATAATCATTTCCTCAGTAAGATCGATTAATGAGCAATTTTATTAATACATTTCATTTAGAATTATATTAATGGTATGTATTATAATATTAATGATATGTATTAGTTTATTTTATATTTTAGGTAGTAATTTAAGTACTTATATTATTATTATTATTATTTTTTAATTTTCTTAGACTTATCCAATATTTCCCTTCTTGTGCACTACCGATACATATTTTTTCCGCAATACACCAAGGTTATCTGGACGAGAATGCTTTCTAGCATTAAGTTCGCCTTTGTACTTCTTTGTTTTATGTGCAATAAAGAATTTTCTATCTATCTATCTATCGACCATCTTGCCGGAGTTTATTGACCCACCAGTTATGTTGAATGAGTAGGCTTGTTTCTAAGTGCCGAATCTAGCGATGAGTCTTATACACACATTTCACCATATTATGTATAGAGGTGGGTACTTAGATGATAAGGATGATTTGTTCTTTTGTGATATTTTTCATTCTAGACATAATTACATAAATAAATAAAATAAATATTGCTCGACAGTTCACACAACATTATCTAGCCCCAAGCTAAGCAGATCTTGTGTTATGGGTACTAGACAACTGATATACTTAATCCAATTAATATTATAAACGCGAAAGTTTGTAAGGATGTATCTTTGTTACTCTTTCACGTAAAAACCACTGGATGGATTTGGATGAAATTTGGAATGGAGATAACCATAGAGGAATTTTTTATATATAGAAAGATAACTGGACTGCCGGAATAACACATAGGCACATTTTTATCCCGATATTCCCACGGTATCGCGACTTACGCGGGTGAAACCACGGGGCGCTGCTTGTACAATATATTACATAGATAGATATTTTTTATTATATATAGAAAATACCCAGAACACCCTGAACAAATATCTGAAGATCGCACAAATATTTGTTCCGAGGCGGGAATAAAACCCGCAACCTCCTTAGTCGCACGCGAACGTTCGCCCGCCGCGCCACCGAGGTCGTCGCAAAACGTACAAGTGCGAGTGAGAGCCTTGATCGAAGGAAGGCGACGCACCCACCACAGCCTGATTTTGTAATTCCACAACTAGAACAGGAACATCAACCTCCGTGGCCGGTCTGGAAGTCCATCTTCTTCTTCTTTCGTATGAGGTAAGTGCTGGCCTCTGGTGTCAGAGTTTGTCAAGCCGCCCGAGGGCCTCTGACATGGCTTATCGACTGCTATTAATCAATAACAGCCGGGACCGACAGCTTAACGTGCCCTCCGAAGCACAGAGCGATGGAAATCCACACATAACTTAGAAAAGTCATTGGTGCGGAGCCTAGGATCGAACCCGGTATCGTTGGATTCTGAGTTGCACTATTGAACCGTTAGGCTACCATCGCTCTCCATCGGAAGTCCATGAAATTATCATTTAAAATAATCCTTGTGATTTCAATGAGTAAAATATTGTTTACTTTGACAGATGCCGGTTAAATCTGCCGCTGTAAACAGAACCTCTGCAAATGGGGACTCTTTCCGGCTGGATATTACTGAGGACCTGTAATTTAGTCCATGCTTCATTTAGGCTGCGTTTCCACCAAAGATGTGCGAGGTAGTTGAGCGGTGCGAGGAAACGTAGCGAGGCTGTGGAAAGATGTGAGTGTTTCCACCAGAGATGTGCCAGGCAGCTGAGCGGTGCGAGGAAACGTAGCGAGGCTGTGGAAAGATGTGAGTGTTTCCACCAGAGATGTGCCAGGCAGCTGAGCGATGCGAATATGCGTAGCGACGCTCTGAAACGGTGCGCAGGATGTGTAGCGGGCTCTTTACAGATGCCAGCGAAAACTCCAAACGCGAAAGCTCGCGTCCATCCTTTGCACACAACCCTCGCGCACATCTCTCTCACACATCCCTCGCGCACATCTCTCTCACACATCCCTCGCGCACATCTCTCTCACACATCCCTCGCGCACATCTCTCTCACACATCCCTCGCACACATCCCTCGCTTGTTTTGTACGTACCAAAACTTCGCTCTGCTAAGCCATTTCCACAGAACTGCGCTGAGCAAGGCTAGGTAAATGAAGTGATTCTATTGGTTCTTAACAAACACATTCCTCGCTACGCATCCTTGCTCATCTATGGTGGAAATGCAGCCTAACTTGCTTGTTCCTAGTATCTCACTACCTGCACAAGAGATGTCCACAGATAATGCTGTAGAAGTGGCCCAAAATAACCACACCGTAGTAAACCGGTCGGTATGGCAAAAGCACAAGCAGAGCGATACCAAAAAAAAAAACCGGTCGGTAAACCATTATCATGTTAGAAGAAGTGATAACGACCTCTGTGGCGCGGCTGGCGAAGGTTCGCCTGCGACGCAGGAGGTTGCGGGTTCGATTCCCGCATCGGAAAAAATATTTTTGCGATCTGAAGATATTTGTTCTTGGTGTTTTCTATGTATAATAAAAATAAAAAAAAACTACGTAATGTATTGTATTAAGTATATCAGTTAACTAGTACACATAACACAAGCTCTGGCTTAGCTTGGGGCTAGATAATGTTGTGTGAACTTGTCCAGCATTTTTATTTTTTTTATTTTTTTAACCATGATAGACCTCTGTTTGACCACGATGTCACCTGTTGGTAAGTGCCGATGTGGCCGAAGATGAAGCACAAAGGTCTAGAAGGCACCTATTCACTCTAGCCTTGAAGAGACCCAGATTATAGTTTTCAGGAAAGACAGACGACGGTAGTGTATCCCACTCCTTAGCAGTTCTCATTATAAAGGTAGAACTGAAACGTTTAGTACGAATAGAGGGTATACTAATGAGGTAAGGGTGGTACCGAGCCGTGTGCCTGCTCGTCCTCGTGATGAAAAGAAGATGGTGGGATCAGATCATGAAGTTCCTGGGAGCATTCCCCGAAATGTAACCTATAGAAGATTGAAAGGCATGCGTCTTTACGCCCTTTATTAACTATGTGGTGTGTACCCACGGCACAAATTACCTTGTCTGATCTCATTGCTTGTCTAGCTAGGTAGGTATGTGTCCCTGTTTCCTGTCGTCAGCTGCCTAACATGCAAATGAGGTGGGTTACACGAGAGTATAAAGCCGCGTGGGGTGGAATTCGCCCTTAAATTGGAATATTAGCTAGTCTGGTAACAAATTCGTCAGAGGCGGGCGCCGATAATGAATATACGTCCTACTTCCGACACTTTATATTGAATTTTAACATCGATGAGGGGGGAGGGAAATAAAGAACGAAAATTGGCATGTTTGTTGGTTTTGCCTTATTTTGAGCTTGCGTATTCCTCAATATTACAAGCTTTTATTTAACTTGCAATGTATGTATGTTTGTCTGGGTAGAATCCGGATGGAATCTTGCTACTGAATTTTAAAGCAGTTATCCTCAACCGATTGAGCTGAAATTTGGCATAGGTACCTGTCACACAGTGGCGTATTACACTCTACATGACTATGTTAATGATAAAGCCGCGTGGCTTGATGTCGCTCTGCCCCTCGACACCTAATTTGTCAATTTGCAATGTCTACCTACACATAATTTATTATTGATGAGTATATCAAGCGTAGTGTGTGCTGCCTTATGCATTTTTGCTGATTTTCTCTAGCATCTTACTTTGACTGCCTACCTGAGGCTTTTAAGTTGGTTTTCTTTTTTTCTTTGAATCAGCTTCCACTTGTTCTCGAGGCACCACACAGGGGCTCCCCACGAAAAAGATCATCAAAAAAAAACAGACCGTGTTTGTTGCCTGATTCTTCTAGGTCTGGTTGCGTTGGAACAGGAGTAAGTGTAAATTTATTTTTTAAGACGATTCAAAATGATCCATGTGATTTCAATGAATAAAATACTTTTTAACTTTGACTTCGACTTTGCCAAGTTCCGATGACAATACAATATGATGGTGACAGTGACAGTGACAGCGAGCTGATCTGATGATGGAGAGAATGTGGACAACGGAACTCCTCGATGGATAATATTAGACTAGCCGTGTTTAGGCTCATTTTGATCAGCACACGGTTACGATTACTAATTTTATAAAAGCTTGTGTTGAAAAAGATATTTTTCACAAAAAACTTATTTTGAGTAATGACGTGAATATAATTCAAAAGCGAACATAAGTAGGTACAAGGTACATTATAAATGCGAAAGTTTGTGTGTGAGACTGTGCGTGTGTTTGTTACTTCTTCAGGCTGAAACGGCTTGACGGTTTTGGATGAAATTTGAAATTTGACTAGCTTAACTCCCGGAATAATACAAATGCACATTTTTATCCGGATACTCGCACGGGATCAAGACCTATGCGGGTAGCACCGCGGGCGCTGCTAGTATACACTAACGTAATAAAGAGGAAAGATTTTTATTTTTGTGTATGTATGTTTGTAAAGAAAAAACACAAAAATAACTGTGCCGATTTCAAAAATTCTGTCACCATTTGAAAGCTACATTCACCCTGAGTGAAATAGGCTACTAGGGGAGGGGGGATAGGAGAGGGGGGGGGGGGGCTGTTCATCCTGAAACTACCCGTGCTAAGCCGGGACGAGTCGCTAGTTACTAATAACATAAAGATATGTATGACAAATCTATAAATATCTACTTTCCCGACGGGACTTTCTCAAACCTGGTGATGGATTGTGCTTACTTATTATTTAATTATCCGTTATATTTGGAGTATGATTGGCATTTGACCTCATTGGGAAGGGCCTGGAATGTGTGAGGGTCAACCATTCTTCTATATATTGAATTCTTCACTTTTCACGACATGATGGTAGAGCGCATTAATTAAATAAATGCAGTGCATATATAACTATATTATCTATCTATCATATCTTATCATATCATATAATTTGAATTGCAATATAACAAATAGATCATGATGGGAACGACAGGATGGGATAATTTTTAGGGCTGCACCAACCCCAGGCATTATATCAATCTTTATATAATAAAAAAAAAAAAAAACTTTATATATATATTTTTTAATCGTGAAGTGTTTCACTGTGTGTCACTTGTTTTGGAATATAACCTAGTCAAAAATATCTGTAATGTACTTTTATAATAGTTTTCGGTTGTATTCTGTTTTGTGTGCCATATGTTATAAATAAATAAATAAATAAATATACCAAAACGTGGCAGCCACTCTAAAAATTACCCGTGGACCCACCAGGGGGACATGTTGGTGGGACCATGGGTAAAAGCAGGAAAAAAAAAAATATGTACAGTAAAAAACAGTGAGGCTTTGTATTGATTTTATTTAACTAATTTTTGACACAATAATATGCAAAATATTGAGAAACAATCGAATCTAGATAATTCTTAGAGGATACTTTGATGATCGTTCTATCGAGAAAAACGTCCGGGGAAGTACTACCACCATACCTATTTCTGCCGCAAAGCAGTAGTGCTCGCATTGCTGTGTTCCGGTTTGAAGGGTATAAGGGTGCCGGTGAAATTACAGGCACATGAGACTTTTCATCTTTATGTCTCAGGGTGGCGGGCGCAGTGCAATGCCACATAGGTTGCGTTCCAGGTGGACGTGACTTATGAGGTAATGCACTGTTCATAGGCAGAGGTTATCGCTTAACATCAGGTGGGCCTCTTGCTTGATCCGTCATACAAGTAGTATAAAAAAAAAATGCCACGTAGGGTGCGTTCTAGGTGGACGTGACCTATGAGGTAATACACTGTTCATAGGCAGAGGTTATCGCTTAACATCAGGTGGGCCTCTTGCTTGATCCATCATACAAGTAGTATAAAAAAAAAAAAATGCCACGTAGTGTGCGTTCTAGGTGGACGTGACCTATGAGGTAATACACTGTTCATAGGCAGAGGTTATCGCTTAACATCAGGTGGGCCTCTTGCTTGATCCGTCATACAAGTAGTATAAAAAAAAAAAAAAAAACCACGTAGTGTGCGTTCTAGGTGGACGTGACCTATGAGGTAATACACTGTTCATAGGCAGAGGTTATCGCTTAACATCAGGTGGGCCTCTTGCTTGATCCGTCATACAAGTAGTATAAAAAAAAAAAAAAATGCCACGTTGTGTGCGTTCTAGGTGGACGTGACCTATGAGGTAATACACTGTTCATAGGCAGAGGTTACCGCTTAACATCAGGTGGGCCATCTATTTGTTCCGTCATTCAAGTAGTATAAAAAAAAAAACATATTGAGAAACAATCAAATCTAGATAAAACTAGAGAATTTTGTAATGATCGTTCTATCGAGAAAATATTGTCCTATCGTGTTTGAAGTACAGAGATCCCTTGGAACTATAATGCAATCCATGCATTTTTTTTAATTTAATTACTTTATCTTGGTTACGACTAGGTACGGTACGGTTAGGTACGGTTAGGTTTAGGTAGGTGACGACCTCTGTGGCGGGGCGGGCGAACGTTCGCCTGCGACGCCGGAGGTTGCGGGTTCGATTCCCGCCTCGGAACAAATATTTGTGCGATCTACAGATATTTGTTCAGGGTGTTCTGGGTATTTTCTATGTATAATAAAAAAATATCTATCTATGTTATATATTGTATTAAGTATATCAGTTATCAAGTACCCATAACACAAGGTCTGCTTAGCTTGGGGCTAGATAATGTTGTGTAAACTGTCTAGCGTTATTTTTTATTTTTTTTACTTGGTTTAGTCAGTTAAAAAACAAATTACGATTTGAAATTTTGCGGCATCTGACCTCATTAAAAACTTATAGCACGGACTAAAAAATTTTAAAGGTAGCACACAGAATAAGAACAGATAGGTTCAGTCACTAAAGTTTCTGCCTGACCATGCTAAGGGTGAATTTGGTGTGAAAAGTGGGTAGTCGTAGTGACGACAGCCAGACATAATGCCTTTTTATATAAAAAAATATATATAACTCGCTACCTGTTGTCATGAAGACCATTGATAGTCCAAGCGTATTCCAAAATAGACTAAAAAAGCTTTTGTTGGAAGGGTGCTATTATTCTTTAGATGACCTTGTTCTAACTAATGTAAATATTGATAGCACCTGTCATTATATTTTTATTATTCTGACTTTAATTATTATTCTGACTTTTTGTGAGCTTATATGACATTTTGAATAGGTACAATACTTAATTATCTTTAAAATTGAATTGTATAAAGTCGTTATTGTATTTTAATTTATTATGTAATTTTAGATAAGATTGTAAATTGTTATTGAAATAATTAAATGAAATTTAACACCAATAGAAGCTCAGTATTTGGAGGCACTACCATAAATATTTTTTTTGGACAACGGCGACCAAACAATAAGCACCAATAAAAATCTGAAATCTGGAGGGCAATTCTCGTGCTTTATAGATTAAGTCGAATTAGACATATGTCGAAAAAAGATGGCAAATGTCGAATAAAATCTTAATTTGCTATTCTCGTGATGTCACAAATAGACATAAGTCGACCAAAATCATTTAAATCGAATAAGTACGTTTTTTTTTTTTTTTTTTTTATGAAATAAATAGGCAAACTAGCAAACGGCCCACCTGATGTGAAGTGGTCACCGTCGCTTATAGACACCGGCAACACCCAAGGTATTGTCGATGCGCTGCCTACCCTGAAGGAATTTATGAACATTTTTCTTGAAGCGACACATGTCGTAACCAAGCGGGAAAACCTCAGATGGAAGCTCATTCCATAGTTTGTAGGTATGGGTATTTGATGGTTATTGTGACATATTCGTGACATTTTTTGTAGACATGAATGGTTCGATATTATCTCTAATTTAGAGATAATCTCTACAATCCGAGAATTGGCCTCCAGACGCTGTGCCTTTCTCGCAAGCGCCACACTGAAGTTCGAACAAATTAGTGTGTAAATGTGGACGTCGTAAAAGAATAGAATTTGTAAAAGTCATAAAACTAAGGACTTTCTTATACAATGGATATCATGTCTTTTTAAATAGATAACGGCTGTATTACCACTGTATTTCGTCGCTTGGCTGACGTTTTGACACTGAATTGCACCGCCCGCGGCCGCGTTCGACTGTGGACCGGCGAACACACCGAATATATTAGCCGTTATTTATTGAAAATAAAAATTTTAAAAAATGATTTCCATCCACGATAATTTCAATTCTATGATAATTCTCATTGGTAAACAAAAAAAATGTTCGGACCTGTTTTACGGTCATTGCTGCAAGTGAAAATCTTTTGAAACTGCCCCTTTATTGCGTAATTCCAAACCTACTGTCAGAGTATTCCAAACCTACTGTCAGAGTATTCCAAACCTACTGTCAGAGTACTCAAATCGAACACCAGTGTTCATGTCAGAATACCATCTCGAGGAATTGCCGAAGGATTTTTTCGATGTGCAGTGACGTCAGACTGAGCTTTGATTTTGGTACGAATGACACTAATCACTGGGCTTGAAACTGGCTCATAGTGGGACGTCACAAATTTGCCGCTGTCAAGTAGTTACACAATACGAAACTGACAGAAAAGGGTCTAGACTGGGCTATAAATGTCAAATTTGTAGTTTTACCGATGTTCAGTGGAGTTCAATGGAATTTCGTAATTACCCCACTGGTCAGGGACTTACTTTTTTTTTTTGTAATAAGGTGACAAACAAGCAGACGGCCCGCCTGATGTAAAGCAGTCACCGCCGCCTATGGACATCTGCAACACCCACGGTATTGCAAACGCGCTGCCTACCATTAAGAGCCCTATTTATATTTCTCTTGAATTTACCCATATTGTAGCCCTGTGGGAAGACATCCAACGGGAGCTCATTCCACGTCGTGCAGGTACGCGGGAGAAACGAGCGCGTGAAACGCACTGTGCGAGATCTCCACGCATCCAAAATGTGCGGGTGAGCTCGCTCACGATGGCGGGATGTGCGGTTATAAAAGTGAGAATCTGGGATTAGCTCAAACAGCTCCTCAGAGCATTCCCCGTTAAAAATCCTACATTGGTGATAGGTACATGATAAAGTACACATATGTTACTTGAAAACGTAAACAGACATCACCTACAACGAATGCCAAAGTTATCAATAACGGAGTAAGCTCACTTGAATTCAAATCTGCCTAAATTCTACCGCTCTGCCTGTTCCCTTCGACAATTTGTACTTGTTCCTCCACAATTAAATTTTAAGTGAATCGCCGAGACGCGCCGTTGTTTTGATTTAAGGGAATTAAAATTAATGAAATATTTAAATGGAGTTTGTGCTCTGAATGCTGATTCTTTTGTCACTTTTTAGGGTTCTGTACCCAAAGGGTGCTAACGGGACCCTATTACTACGCCTCCGCTGTCTGTCCGTCCGTCCATTTTTCTGTCAGCGGGCTGTATCTCACGAACATTGCAGCTATAGCAACAAATAATACTGGAAACAAGCGTGAGCCGAGTCATTCGTGGGAGGCAATGGAGGCGATGATCTCAACAATTGTCAAAAAAAATAAAATAAAAATGCTAGCGTTATCTAGCCCCAAGCTAAGCAGAGCTTGTGTTATGGGTAGGTACTACATAACTGATATACTTAATACAATACATTACAAAGATATTTTTTTTTTTTATTATACACAGAAAATACCCAGAACACCCTGAGCAAATATCTGCAGATCGTACAAATACTTGTTCCGAGGCGGGAATCGAACCCGCAACCTCCTGTGTCGCAGGCGGACCATCGCCCGCCACGCCACAGAGGTCGTCAAATATAAGTAAGTATTATAAGTAGATTTTTTAATTTTATTTTTAAATATATTTACATTTATTTACAGAAAGAATAATACAAGGTATGTACAAAATATATATGAAACAGTTGTGCTATCTGAAGACCGCTGCAAGCGATCTAAAGTAAGTAGATTAGTATAGTTGTAAAAAAATGAAGTTTGTGTGTGACATGTATATTTTTAATATTGACGAGTTAAAGATTGTTGCACTGACCTTAGTACTTATTGGTAAACTCACTGTAGGAGTCTATTGTTAGTGTCATCATTTTTAAGGCGCTATAGGTTCAACGAACATTTTTGTATGAGGCGAAGAAGGCGAGCGCACGCTCTGATACCGTGTTTTTATGTATAAAAAAATTATATAAAAATGTCGTTCAAAGTTTTGTTTAATTTTGTTGATGAATTCACTAACTCAAATAATAACTAACATGTAACCAAAAGTTTCAAAAATTCGAACGTGAGAGAAGTAAGTGAAAAATAGCATTTAAATTTTAAAAAGGAGGTATCTTTGTTATTTTTTTTTATCGAGTGAAGTAATTCAAATATTTTATTGAATTATTGATTTCACTAGATAAAAAGCTAAAGAATATCATATATTTTTTTCTTCATAGAAAACTATGAATATTCTTATCAAAAACTTTAAAATTCTAGAGACATTTGAGAACCTATCGCGCCTTAATAATAAATATTCTGATTCTGATTCAAAGGGTGCCAACGGGACCCTATTACTATGCCTCCGCTGTCTGTCCGTCCGTCCATCTGTCGGTCAGCGGTCTGTATCTCATGAACAGATAAGCTCGACATTTAAAATTTTCACAGAGTGTGTTTCTATTGCCGCTATAACAACAAATAATACTGAAAAAAAAGCGTTAGCCGAGTCATTCGTGGGAGGCAATGGAGGCGATGACCTCACCACTTGTCACGGCTATATTCCCACGATGTTGCGACCTCCGGTGAATAGAGGCCCATTGAGGCTCTGCCTACCCTTTAAGGGAAAAAGGCGTGTATCTATGTATTATGTATCTAAATTAATATTATAAAGAGGTAAGAGGTTGTTTGTAAAGGATAAAACGAAAAACCGAATCATCAAAAACGAATGAAACGATTTTAATATTTCTTTCACGAATAGAAAGGTAAAATATCAGCAAGTAACATAGGGCAAACAGTAACATAGTTTGGGGTGCTGCTTGAGCAGATTTTGATGGTATTTGGTTTTTGGATAGACGGGGGAGTTGGGAACGGGGAAGGGGGAAGGTTTAAGGTTTTTCATCCCGACAGTACACGTGCGAAGCCAGGGCGTTTGGTAGTGTAATATAAATAAAGTGAAAAATTAAAAGATGTCCGTATAATATTTTTGTAATCAATCAATCAATATCTTTTTTTCAGGCTTAATGAGAAATGTACCAAAAAACCTTGCAACTATATTGCTTACTAGCCTTTTTATAATGCTAATTATCTTGTACGATGGGTTCCGTACCGAGTCCAACTCGCACTTGGCCGGTTTTTAATGCTATGCGTGTCGCTCTATGGACTTACTAATGAATGTTGAATCTTTTCACACCTTTTTTAACCGACTTCAAAAAAAGAAGGAACTTCTCCAGTCGACTGTATGTTTTTGTATGTTTGTTACCTCATATCTCCGTAATTGTTTGGAAAATTCTTCTGCCATTTTTGAAAGGAACATCGTAATTTTTTTTACATACATGTATACATACATAGACTCACGCCTTTTTCTCCAAAGGGGTAGGCAGAGCCTCAATGGGCTTCTTTTCACAGTGGGTTGCACCATCGTGGAATATAGACTTGACAAGTGGTGAGCTCATCGCCGCCATTGCTTCCCACGACTGACTTGGCTTACGCTTTCTTCCAGTAATAACATATTCCATAGTGAACTAGCAGCCAGGACCAATCTTATACCAACGAATCTTATCAACTATCAACTTACCCTACCTACCAAAGTTTGTAGCAGTTTTTATTTATTTTTATTATTATTTTTGTTTTTCCAAGATGTATCTTACCTACTGATCTTGTAGTACCTACTTAATAGATTTTTGTTTTTTGTTTTCATGTTTTTTAAGTGTTTTGTGACGAGGGAAAAAAAAAAAAACTTTCATTCTTTTCTTTCTTTATCAACAAGTCTGAGTAATCCCTTAGTCGGCCTTTACGACATCCACGGGAGGAGACGGAAGGGTCTATTCTTAGGCCGGGCACATTAAGGCACAGTATTATCAACCTTTCACATTATCAATTATAATTTTCATTAAGAAACACATTCTGAGAAATAACACAAAATGAACCGAAGAGATAAGATAATCACGCCAGCTTGATTTCACAGTCTCTGTTAGGATAGGGTGGTGTGACATTACAGGGAAATATTTATTGGGCTTGCCAATTACGAATTCGTCCGACAGCTGCGCTCTAATGGAGTATTTCGTAGTCGCTCTAGTTTCAAATGAACGTCGCAGATGTGCCGGCGACGACGTTTTATTTACGGATGGTCGCGAGTTACGAGAGCGCGAGTTTATATAATTACTAGCGACTCGCCCCGGCTTCGCACGGGCAGCCCCAGACACAGGGCTCCACTATCACGGTTAGCTCAGCCTTAGTGGATTAGTGGATGTGACAGTATCCACTTCTCGCTCTTGGGGTTTCAGGAAAACAAGCAAACACAAGGTCAGTTTTCATTACTTGTATTAAACCGGTAAAGATGTTTACAATTTAACCCTTTATTTCTTACACGCTAGTTTATATAATGCAAAAACAAAACTGGGGAAACTTAGTTTCTCCGTCACTGGTCATTGACAGCAGTAGATCCTTCAACTGAAGTGGATCCCACCCTGTTCCTATATTTTCCTACCACATATGATTCAAAACTAAAAGTGAACCAGCATCTTCCACATATGTATCAAAACTAAAAGTGAACCAGCATCTTCCACATATGACGCTAAACTAAACGTAAACCAGCATCTTCCACAAATGATGCTAATTGACCCCCCTTCTACCCCTCCCGCCTATGTCAATCTCCTGGTTCTAAGCTACCTGCCCACCAATTTTCAGCCAAATCGGTTCACCCGTTCTTGAGTTATAAGTGGTGTAACTAACACGACTTTGTTTTATATACCTATATAGATCTTGAAAACAAAGAGCTATGCGTGGAAAGAATAAGTACAGTACAGCCTAAACAAATCCTCCCTCTACGGAGCTATACTTTTTAGGGTTCCGTAGCCAAATGGCAAAAAACGGAACCCTTATGTATTCTGTCTGTCTGTCCGTCCGTATGTCACAGCCACTTTTTTCGAAACTATAAGAGCTAGGCTGTTGAAACTTGGTAAGTAAATGTATTCTGTGAACCGTATTAAGATTTTCACACAAAAATAGAAAAAAACAATAAATTTTTGGTGTTTCCCATACTTAGAACTGAAACAATTTTTTTGTTTCATAAAACCCATACGTGTGTTTCTATATATCTATGGATAGATCTTCAACAATGATATTGAGGTTTCTAATTATTTTTTTCTAAACTAAATAGTTTGCGCGAGAGACACTTCCAAAGTGGTAAAATGTGTATCCCCCCCCCCCCGTAACTTCTAAAATAATAGAATGATAAAACTAAAAAAAATATAATAAGATGTACGTAAACTTCGAACGAAAATTGGTTTGAACGCGATCTAGTAAGTAGTTTTTTTGAATACGTCATAAATCGTAAACCATCCAAGAAGTTTTATATTATGTTACTTGCTCCTACGGAACCCTTCATGGGGCAAGTCCGACTCGCACTTGGCCGCTTCTTTATTTTTGTTTTGTGAAACTGTTTTTTTTTTTATTTTATTTTTTCTTACATTTTACTATTGGGGCAACAAAGTCGTGTAGCCATAAATGGATCTCTAATTTCACGTTGGATAATTTTCAGCATCATCATCATCCTTCGTGCGACGTCATCATCAGCGACGTCCACTGCTGGACGTCGCCTTCTCCATAAAATACAATGGATTTGCCATAATTACCACGCTTGGCAAGCGGATCGGTGATGAGTACTCAGGTGGATGCTGCTGCCTATCCCTTCGTGCCATCCCTGGGTCGACTTTTAAGACATCGATGGGAGATAAATTCTTAGGACATCACGGCAAACGGATGCTTTTAATCATGGAAATGAAATGATATGAAAAACATTTATTTGGCACACAACAAAAAACAAACAGAACAAACAGAATACTAGAAATACAGTAGGACAAAAGCAGAAAAATAAACAAAAAATAACAACCAAAAACATAAAAAATCAGATACAAAAACATAATTTAGACACTTAAGTTAAAAAGAAAATACAATCAAAAATTTAAAAATATATAGAAAAACAATGTTTACTAATTGAAAAAAAAAAAAGAAAAAAAAGTCCCACGCATCCAATCTGGCGTGTTATGGTTCATTTAAGTTTCAATTTGTTGGTTAGGTACTTCATCTATTCGTTCTTTTCGGTTCTAACAAAGCCTTAAGCAAAGGCCAAACCAACGCGTTCAACCCGCGTTCGAGATTGCGTGCACGGTGGCGATCCGTTGTCTTACCATTGATCGCCACCGAGCACGCACCGCGGACGCGGGCTGAACGCGTTGCTTTGGCCTTAGCTTTAGACAAAGTAAATAAATAAATAAATAAAATAAATAATGCTGGACCGTTCACACAACATTATCTAGCCCCAAGCTAAGCAGAGCTTGTGTTATGGGTACTAGATAACTGATATACTTAATATAATATAATACATAGATAGATATTTTTTATTATACATAGAAAATACCCAGAACACCCTGAACAAATATCTGCGATCGCACAAATATTTGTTCCGAGTGCGGGAATCGAACCCGCAACCTCCTGCGTCGCAGGCCGAGCTTCGCCCGCCGCGCCACAGAGGTCGTCTAAAGTAACATTTTATTGGCGATGACGCTAGTAGAAAAGCCGCGTGGTCTGTAGTATTGTATTTATTTATTTATTTATAACATATGGCACACAAAACAGAATACAACCGAAAATTATTATAAAAGTACATTACAGAAAATTGTAACTAGGTTATATCCCAAAACATGTGTTCACTTCACGATTATATAAAAACAAACTTTTTCATACAAACTTAAACACCCCGCTGCACCCCCTTAGGGGTTGAATTTCTGGTATTCCTTTCTTAGGGCACCCCTACACCATAAAAGGAATGTACCCTCCAAATTTCAGGTCTCTAGGACTTATGGCTTAGGCTGTGCGTTGATAGTCAGTCAGTCAGTCAGTCAGTCATTCACGCAACGATTTTATATATATTGATATTAAAACTTACGACAGAAGATGTAAAAAACTCACTCTTTTGCAAAAGCGGTAGCCGCAAGTAGCTCTTTTAAATTTAGATATATTATTATTTAAAACATCAATCGAGCTGCTATTTCCGATTAAAAAATCGTTGGGACTCTTCCCGCCATTTTCGAAAACAGACGTTGTCTACTTTTATTTTATTTCTTTTCCTAGTGTTTTCTTGAGTTATTTTGTGTTATTTTGGTGGCATTTTAACTAATGTAGCTCGTTTAATAAGCACAAGTGCAGTGAAATGAAATGGAAGTGAATTGCGTGACTTTTGAAATTGGTGGAAATTGTCTACCAAAGTTTTAGTAAAATTGGCCACCGTTTTACTAAAACATGACTTGACTGTGACTTTGACGACTTGGAAGGAGTGTAACGTTGCAAAATATATTGAAAATACAATATAGTGAAAATACAGATACTTGAAAATGGCAAATGCACAAGCCGTGCGGCGCCAATTATAAAGAAAAAAAAAAAAAAACGTTTTATTGGCGACTCATTCTAACTAGCCTGTTAGTACGACTGTAGAAATGGAATCTTCGTAGTGAATGCCATTTGCCTAGGCCGGCTGGTCTGTAACTGGTGTGTGTGTGTGTTGATACATGGTATAGGTATTATCCGTCCGCTTTCAGCTCATTAATTAGACGCCATTAAAAATGTTCCGGAATTGCGACCACCTTGTCGTCTCCTCAGAGCGTTTTCTTGCATGTAATTTTAATTTTATTTCAAATTATTTCAGCTAATATTTGGGTACGCTATAACTCAAACATCGTTTGTTTTATGAAATTTCAAGAATTTGTGGAAGAGTTTTGCTTCGTTTATGTTATGATATTATCATTCTATTCCTCCTTATAATAATCATATTTCAATCATGATCGTTACGTCATCATGACTGACGTACACTGCTGGACGAGGCCATATAACTAACTAGCTAAACCTTAAACAGATCTTACGCAGATCTACGTGTCCCGCGTCTACTTCGACGTGAAGGCCGCGGAGGTGGTGGAATACATCAGGAAGAAAGCCGGAGTGGGTTTGAGGGTCATGAAGTTGGACTCTCGCATAATGTGAGCTTTAGCTCATTTATGGTGAGGGTCCCTACGGAAAATGTGAAGACCTACTTGAGCCCTGACTTCTGGCCGAAAAGGGTGAAGATCCGGCGGTTCAAGGGACGCCTGTCACGTGATCCCCCGGGCCACGACGCGTCGGCGATCACACGTGTGTTAGATTAAGTAATAAAGTGTTTTTTTATGTGTATGTTAGTTTCTAAGGTATTTATGTTGATATGGGCTTACTGTTTATGTTTAGTGCATTTCTCAGTAAGCCTGAAATATAGATTTTGAATTTGAATTTGAATTTGAATTAAACCTCCTTGTTTTCATAAGAAATGCGGTGGTGCGTCCAGCCTAAGTATAGAGTATCCTCCCATGGATGTCGTAAAAGCCGACTAAGGGATTACACGGACTTGTTGATAAGATTCGTTGGTAGGTATAAGGTTTGTACTAGCTGCTAGATTACTATGGAATGTTTTATAGTCCAGTCAAGTTAAACATGAAAAGGGGGTAGTGCTTGCAAAAGTTTGGGTCGCGATATTAAGAAACTACTAATAAACGCGGAATATCCTTGGTATAGTTATACGGACGTGGCTATCTCTATCGTTCAAGTTTGAAGCTGCTTATCAATACAAATTACAAAACACTGTGTAACTATTCATAGTATGTTCCTTGTTTTATAGCAGCACGGTAAGTCGGTTTTTACGCCATCCACTAACTTTTGATACACTGCAGCTGCGTCATTGTAACCTATTAGTCCAAAATGTCAAATTTGAATGAGACTTTGAAAACCATGTCTTACTTAAGGTACCTAGAAACATCTAATTGAAACCATGTCTTACTTAAGGTACCTAGAAACATCTAATTGAAACCATGTCTTACTTAAGGTACCTAGAAACATCTAATTGAAACCATGTCTTACTTAAGGTACCTAGAACCATCTAATTGAAACCATGTCTTACTTAAGGTACCTAGAAACATCTAATTGAAACCATGTCTTACTTAAGGTACCTAGAAACATCTAATTGAAACCATGTCTTACTTAAGGTACCTAGAAACATCTAATTGAAACCATGTCTTACTTAAGGTACCTAGAAACATCTAATTGAAACCATGTCTTACTTAAGGTACCTAGAAACATCTAATTGAAACCATGTCTTACTTAAGGTACCTAGAAACATCTAATTGAAACCATGTCTTACTTAAGGTACCTAGAAACATCTAATTGAAACCATGTCTTACTTAAGGTACCTAGAAACATCTAATTGAATTCTTTCAAGTACCTATTCCATTTCTCTGTAGTTCTCGGTTGAACTCAATAGCTTTGCGAAAAATGCGTGCATACAGCATACAGCAGTAGATTGGTCTTATTTGAAGGGTTTCTCCTCATAAAGTTGTTAATGTTAAGTGCTGAAAAAATATATGTCATTACCTTTTATCTGCAGAGGCCAGCACTACCTCATACGAAACGAAACGAAACGACCTTTTATCTGCAGAGGCCAGCACTACCTCATACGAAACGAAATGAAACGACCTTTTATCTGCAGAGGCCAGCACTACCTCATACGAAACGAAACGAAACGACCTTTTATCTGCAGAGGCCAGCACTACCTCATACGAAACGAAACGAAACGACCTTTTATCTGCAGAGGCCAGCACTACCTCATACGAAACGAAACGAAACGACCTTTTATCTGCAGAGGCCAGCACTACCTCATACGAAACGAAACGAAACGACCTTTTATCTGCAGAGGCCAGCACTACCTCATACGAAACGAAACGACCTTTTATCTGCAGAGGCCAGCACTACCTCATACGAAACGAAACGAAACGACCTTTTATCTGAAGAGGCCAGCACTACCTCATACGAAACGAAACGAAACGACCTTTTATCTGCAGAGGCCAGCACTACCTCATACGAAACGAAACGAAACGACCTTTTAGCTGCAGAGGCCAGCACTGCCTCATACGAAACGAAACGAAACGACCTTTTATCTGCAGAGGCCAGCACTACCTCATACGAAACGAAACGAAACGACCTTTTATCTGCAGAGGCCAGCACTACCTCATACGAAACGAAACGAAACGACCTTTTATCTGCAGAGGCCAGCACTACCTCATACGAAACGAAACGAAACGACCTTTTATCTGCAGAGGCCGGCACTATCTCATACGAAACGAAACGAAACGACCTTTTATCTGCAGAGGCCAGCACTACCTCATACGAAACGAAACGAAACGACCGTTTATCTGCAGAGGCCAGCACTACCTCATACGAAACGAAACGAAACGACCTTTTATTTGCAGAGGCCAGCATTACCTCATACGAAACGAAACGAAACGACCGTTTATCTGCAGAGGCCAGCACTACCTCATACGAAACGAAACGAAACGACCTTTTATCTGCAGAGGCCAGCACTACCTCATACGAAACGAAACGAAACGACCGTTTATCTGCAGAGGCCAGCACTACCTCATACGAAACGAAACGAAACGACCTTTTATCTGCAGAGGCCAGCACTACCTCATACGAAACGAAACGAAACGACCGTTTATCTGCAGAGGCCAGCACTACCTCATACGAAACGAAACGAAACGACCTTTTATCTGCAGAGGCCAGCACTACCTCATACGAAACGAAACGAAACGACCTTTTATTTGCAGAGGCCAGCACTACCTCATACGAAACGAAACGAAACGACCTTTTATCTGCAGAGGCCAGCACTACCTCATACGAAACGAAACGACCTTTTATCTGCAGAGGCCAGCACTACCTCATACGAAACGAAACGAAACGACCTTTTATCTGCAGAGGCCAGCACTACCTCATACGAAACGAAACGACCTTTTATCTGCAGAGGCCAGCACTACCTCATACGAAACGAAACGACCTTTTATCTGCAGAGGCCAGCACTACCTCATACGAAACGAAACGAAACGACCTTTTATCTGCAGAGGCCAGCACTACCTCATACGAAACGAAACGACCTTTTATCTGCAGAGGCCAGCACTACCTCATACGAAACGAAACGAAACGACCGTTTTTCTGCATAGTGAACGTACAAAAATGTTCTACATGTTCATTAATACTGTGAAAAAAAATAACAAAGTGCAGCTGTTTTCCACAGAAAATTTAATTCAACTTCTAAAAGAAAATTTAATTTTGTACTTTTTCTTTAATTTAAATGTCGGCAAAGACTTTATCTACAAGCTAAATGTATGATTCTGTGATACGATGGTTTTTCACGTGGCAAATAATTGTTTTTCGTGATTTTCACTTACATTTCGTTCCGCAGCGCTATTCTGTCACTTTATAACTTAATTGAACTTTGATGAGTTAGAAAGCGACGGGATTTGGCTGTTGTATGAGCCTTAATTTTTTTTTTTTTTTTTTGAATGACGGAACGAGCAGATGGCCCACCTGATGTTATGCGGTAACCTCTGCCTATGAACAGTGCATTACCTCATAGGTCACGTCCACCTTGGACGCGCCCTATGTGGCATTGCACTGCGCCCGCCACCCTGAGACATAAATATGAAAAGTCTCATGTGCCTGTAATTTCACCGGCACCCTTACCCTTCAAACCGGAACACAGCAATGCGAGCACTACTGCTTTGCGGCAGAAATAGGTATGGTGGTAGTACTTCCCCGGACGAACTCTTTCACAAAAAAGCTCTACTACTACTAAAATGTACAACTACTAAAGTTGCATGCTAGTCTCCGTGACGATATCGTTCGGATGCCAAGTCCTCTTCATTAGCTTGTCTGAAGTTTGCTCTTCATAATACCGAAGCTAGGAAGTTTCTTTATCAGAGTCATCTAGTAAGTAGAAATCTCCATCCACTCATTCTAGCTTATGTTGTTAAGGCGTGGATACAAGTGAAATGAGATGCATTAAAACCTTTTTTTTTCACGATATTTATCGAAAATACAGTAAATACAGTATACAGTATATACGTATACAGCTGTCGTCGGGTGACGGCTTACTGGGGGGTTAGTACGAGAATTTGACAGTATTCGAAACTATATGAAGTTTCGTTTCCTTCCATACATTTACTAGCAGCGCCCCTAGCGGAAACGAGGAGAAAACTAAGGACGCAGTCAGAAAATGTATTGAAGGAAACGAAACTTCATATAGTTTCGAATACTGTCAAATTCTCGTACTGTACCCTTAGTACGAGAATTTGACAGTATTCGAAACTATATGTAGTTTCGTTTCCTTCCATACATTTACTAGCAGCGCCTCTAGCGAAAACGAGGAGAAAACTAAGGACGCTGTCAGAAAATGTATTGAAGGAAACGATACTTCATATAGTTTCGAATACTGACAAATTCTCGTACTAAGGGTACTGATCTGATAGGTAGGTTTTTTATTTTAGTATTGGCACAGATAAAATAATACAATACGTATTGGTTTATTGTCTTAGTTTATTTCTAACAGTTATTGTTTCTTCTGTAAATAAATATATTAACATATATATTTTTTGCATGCCCTCCTGTTTTTATTTTTTAAAAGAGGTCTTAATATGTAAGAAATTAATTTGCAAAATAGCCTCTGTTTTCGGAGTTAAAACTATTTTTCTCTTAAACTATCAATCATAAGATGTTTTTATTGCCATTATATTAAATAACACAACGCTGAGAGGATCTTGTTTTTATTTGTGAAAATTACTTTCCTAATAGTTTTTCAATTAAAAAAAAACGTGATTTTCGCTCACTTTTCTGTCACTTTAATAAGTTAGATAGTAAAAGATTTTGGCGTCCAGGGGAATAACGCAAAATTACCAATCTTAGATTAAATTTGTAACTTACTGGCGTTTTTTTTTGTATGAAGATTTCTGCCTGGGGTGGCGCAGTCTTAACTGCTCAACTAGATTAATTCTGAACAAACATTCATAGAGACCACTCCGTGAATAGGTATTTTTGTATCAGTAAATTCAAAGTTGGAGATAGGCCCACATTTATTTATTAGTAAAAGTTGCGACGTGGACGTTCGTCGCAGATAGCTATATGAAAATGGATGTTCGGGTTTGTTTGCTCTACTAAGAGCAACGAGATTTGTTGTACGATCATGAAAGACAATATCCATACTATTAGAACTTATTTATGGGTAGTGATGTAGGAAAATGAAGAAGCGTGGGGCGAGATTGAAAATAATGAAAAGTTTTCTGTATTAAAAGCGACTTCAGGAAATAAGCTTTGACTACCTCTGCAGCGTGGTGTTTGAGTAGCCGACTGACATGTGAGATTTTAGGTTCAATTTCCACTTCGTGAGAAATTTTTGTATGGTCTGCAAATATTAGTTTTGTACTCATAGTTCCTGATACCCACGTAACAGGGTGGGATCCAGGATGTATGTTACTGTTGATTGTCCGTGGTGTGCCCGGAAAAATATGTAAGAATATACCCCTCCATCTCCTCCCGTGGATGTCGTAAGATCCGACTAAGGGATTACTCGGACTGTTAGTAAGATTCGTTGGTATAAGATTTGTCCTAGCTGCTAGCTTATTACTGGAGGAAAGCATTAGCTGAGTCAGTCGTGGGAAGCTATGGCGGCGATGAGCTCACCCTTTGGCACGCCTATATTCCCACGATGGTGCAACGCACAGTGAAAAGAGGCACATTGAGGCTCTGCCTACCCTTTCGGGGAAAAAGGCGTGTTTATGTATGTATGATTATTTCCTTCAGAGGAGTGGAGTGAATATCATAAGGTCTCTAAGTAAAAGAAAAAGTAATTAATTTTGAGAAAAAAAAAAGAAACCCCCTACGCAATGAAACGGCTGAACTGATTTTGATCAAACATAGCTAAGAACACGCCCGACAAATTCACCTTACAAACAAAAAATATATATCGAAATCGGTCCATCCGTTCGGGAGCTACGATGGGACAGACAGACACACACAGACACGTCAAACTTATGACACCCCTTCGTTTTTACGTCGGAGGTTAAAAATGATTTGCCGTGGTGTGTCCGGTCTAAGAATAGACCCCTCCGTCTCCTCCCGTGGATGTCGTAAAAGCCGACTAAGGGATTACCCGGACTTGTTGATAAGATTCGTTGGTATAAGATATGTCCTGGTTGCTGGATAATTGTAGAATGTGTTATTACTGGAAGAAAGTGTTAGCTGAGTCAGTCGTGGGATGCAATGGCGGCGATAAACTCACCCCTTATCACGCCTATATTCCCACGATGGTGCAACCCACAGTGAAAAGAGGCCATTTGAGGCTCTGCCTACCCTTTCGGGGAAAAAGGTGTGTGTATGTATGATTATTATCTTCAGAGGATTATCTTGGAGTGAATATCATAAGGTCTCTAAGTAAAAGAACAAGTAATTAATTTTGAAAAAAATAAAAAAAACCCCTACGCAATGAAACGGCTGAACTGATTTTGATCAAACATAGCTAAGAACACTCCCGACAAATTCACCTTACAAACAAAAAATAAAAAATAGAAGTCAGTTCATCCGTTCGGGAGCTACGATGGGACAGACATACACACACAGACACGTCAAACTTATGACACCCCTTCGTTTTTACGTCGGGGGTTAAAAATGATTTGCCGTGGTGTGTCCGGTCTAAGAATAGACCCCTCCGTCTCCTCCCGTGGATGTCGTAAAAGCCGACTAAGGGATTACCCGGACTTGTTGATAAGATTCGTTGGTATAAGATATGTCCTGGTTGCTGGATAATTGTAGAATGTGTTATTACTGGAAGAAAGTGTTAGCTGAGTCAGTCGTGGGAAGCAATGGCGGCGATGAGCTCACCACTTGTCACGTCTATATCCCACGATGGTGCAACCCACAGTGAAAAAAGGCCCATTGAGGCTCTGCCTACCCCTTCGGGGAAAGAGGCGTGTGTCTATGTATGTATGTATGTTAAAAATGATTTTCTGCAAAATAATGTTTTTTGTCAAAGCCTTACTATAGATAATGCGTTATCTATAGGGAAGGCCATTATTTTAGTCTTCTATTTTATCTATGCAAAGTCAGACAATGGAAAGAGCTACGTCCGGACGAAGATATCGGTTCGCGCGCCATTGATTCCACCTTATCATAATTTGCAAAATATGATTTTTAAAACATTTAACACGAATTGAACTGTATCACGTTAGGTACCTACCTAGTTATGATTGGGGTTGAACTTTAAAAGGACTAAACGTACTTCCGGCCGGTTGCCCACACTGAATAGATACCCTGAGACATAAAGATGAAATCTCATGTGCCTGTAATTTAACAGACAGTAGTAGTAGAGCTTTTTTGTGAAACAGTTCGTCCGGGGAAGAACTACCACCATACCTATTTCTGCTGCAAAGCAGTAGTGCTCGCATTGCTGTGTTCCGGTTTGAAGGGTATGGGTGCCGGTGATATTACAGGCACATGAGACTTTTCATCTTTATGTCTCAGGGTGGCGGGCGCAGTGCAATGCCACATAGGGTGCGTCCTAGGTGGACGTGTCCTATTAGGTAATGCATTGTTCATAGGCAGAGGGTACCGCTTAACATCAGGTGGGCTGTCTGCTTGACCTGTCATACCAAGTTGTATACAAAAAAAAACTTATACCCTTCAAACCGGAACACAGCAATGCGATTACTACTGCTTTTCGGCAGAAATAGGCATGTAGGTAGTACTTCCACGGACGAACTCTTTCACAAAAAAGCTCTACTACCTGTAAAGGTTACCTAGTCTATCTACATAACTTTTTGGTGTTTTTTTAGTGAGTTTTCTTGTTTTTAACCCCCGACGCAAAAACGACGGGGTGTTATAAGTTTGACGTGTGTGTGTGTGTGTCTGGCTGTGGCATCGTAGCTCCCAAACGGATGAAACGATTTCGATTTTTTCTGGTTGGTAGGTGAATTTGTCGGGAGTGTTCTTAGCTATGTTTGATCAAAATCGGTTCAGACGTTTCACTACTTTGAGGTTTTTTTTTAATTTTAACAATATTAATTACTTGTATATCGATGGTTGCAGAGTGCGCAATCAAGGTGTCCTTATATAGTGCCATCTCTATCGGTTTCTGGTACATCCTCGTAAAGAGAGTAGGCATCCGTTCGGAGACACAATATTTCACTTTTTATGATGTAGGTCGCCCGGGGCACTATAAAAATATAAAAAGAAAGAAAGTGTGGCAGCATTTTTACGACCTTTAATAGTGCCACCGCGATAGTTGGCCGGTCGTTCGTTATAATGGAGTTGTGCAAAATATTTTTATGCTTTTCCTGTTTGGATTTATATCGTGGGAAAATGACATTAAATCCTCACTGATTCCTCCCCATTGGTTTTGAGACGAATATAATTCCTTTTGTTATTATTGTTTGTGAAGATTGTCATCATCGTCATTATCAGCCGGTGATGTCTCCTGTTGGACAAGATATCGCCAAAATAATGCAAAAAAAAACCGTTTTTAGGTTATATTTAATTTTAATTTGTGTGCATCTATAAAGTGACTAATGGACTGTTTATTTTTAGGTTTTGTAATTGTGTTTATTTTGTTTAAATCTAATTCAAATTGTGGGACATTGTTGTGATTTAAATTAATTTAAACAAACAAAACAAACAAATACAACAAACAAAACAAACAAATATTTGTACAATCGCAGATATTTGTTCAGGGTGTTCTGGGTATTTTCTATGTATAATAAAAAATATCTATCTATGTAATATGTTGTATTAAATATATCAGTTAACTAGTACTCATAACGCAAACTGTGCTTAGCTTGGGGCTAGATAATGTTGAGTGAGCTGTCCAGCATTATTTATTTTATTATTTTATATTTATTTGTGATAATATTTTTATTTTTTAACTGTTCTCGCTCAGCATTCATTATTAGCATGTAGTCTGTGATCTGTAATTGTGGTAGCACTTGGCATGCATAGCATAATAATCACGTGTGTATCTACTTGTAACAGTGCCTACTATGTTAATGACTATAATAAACTAGTGGTTCGCCCCGAACCGAACCTCGCGAATACACGCGATGTTGGTAGGATACCTACATTATTTACATCAAAAACCGCTTTAAAAAAACTGTTATAAAAATTCAACGGGTCCACCACGAGTTTTTTTTTTTTTTACTTGAATGACGTAACTAGCTGATGGCCTACTTGATGTTAAGCGGTAACCTCTGCCTTTGAACAGTGCATTACGTCATAGGTCGCGTCGACCTAGGACGCGCCCTACACATCATCGATAGAACCTTTAAATATGAATAACCAACGGGGCGTAAACATACCTATTAGTATAAGTAGCTGACGAATTAATTGATAACCTCCTTTTGTAAAGTCGGTTATCATCTCAAAATAATCTAGCGAGTGTGTCATGATGCCAAAGAAAATCATCACTGTATATGTATCGCTGTACCTGTTTCGAGTATCATAATTAGAACTACACCTTCGCTCAAATTCCTTGAAATGGGAGGTCAACAATGGATCGTATATTGGTTATTGTTTTATAGCGTACAAATTTTCAAATACTTCAACTTTAGACTTTTCTCTGTATTTGTGTCACAAAAGCTACATGCATACCAAATTTCAGCATTGTACGATTGCTTGAAGCACACTAGAGGTTTTTTTTTTTACATTTTATATTTTCCCTAATACCTCAAAAACTACATAGTCTAAAAAATAATAAAAAAAATATTTGAAATGTCCAAGCAAAGCGCTTTCACATGACACCCCATTTGATCTGACTGACAGACTTTTATTTATTTTACCCCCTTTTGGACGAAGCTTATAGGTCCTGTTGTTTGTCTTTTGCATACAGAACCAGAGTATTTTTCACTTTCATGGCAGTGCGGTGTTACAAAAACCAACGTGAAGCTCAAGCAAATTAAATCTTTAGTTTATGCGTTATAAATTTGACGAGTTACGTATCGAGGTTCTGTCTGATCTGTGCTGGAATTGATCCTTACTTTCCGAATTAACTTCAAAACCAAACGGTATCCCGTTAAAATTTTCCCATCTTCCCGGAATCGGAAGACGGGCGGACACAAATGCTTCGTTAAAAAGGGTAGAAATCTCAAAAATCAATGTACTTACAGCAGGCGGCTTAAGGAAAACGCCAGATTGAGGAAATCGGTCGAGCACCTACTTTTAACGGCTGTTAGCCTCATAATTAAATGTTGGTTGACTTGCTTGTTATTTACTTGGTATCGTTTCTAGACAGTCGATAAACCTAGATTCTTGTCATCATTTTCCGAAACTCTTGATTATATAGGACAGTGAACTGTAATGTTGGTGAACTTAGATTGAATATTGAGCGACAGATTGCTTCAGTCCAGACAAGTACTACTCTAAAAATTCATGTCAAAAAACACCATTGTTGATCTCCCGTTTCAAGGAATTTGTACGACGTGTAGGTCTAATGTGTTCGATACTCGAAACCTTACATGATGTACTTTTCACTAGAAATGGGATATTTACCATGATTTTTGAGTTTCTAGTGAAAAGTGTGTTGTATTGCAACCATGATAGTTTCAAAAGTTATATTACAATGATGTTTTCTTGCAATACTATCAACATGATACACTGGCTAGATTATTATGAGATAACTGATTTCATAAAAGGACGTTATCAACTAATTCTTTAGCTACTTATGCTAATAGGTATGTTTACGCCCCGTTGGTTAGTTACATTTAAAGGTTCTTTCGATGATTTGTAGGAAATTATCTCGAGGTGGACCCGTGAAATTTTGATCTCAGAAAATGTTCTTAGAAGCTGGTTAGGAAGGTAAATAAAGTCGTGTATTCGCGAGGTCTCAGTTCGGGGCGAACCACTAGTTATACAGCGGAGTCCCCACTCCGTGGTATAAAATATGGAGTCAATACAAAAGTGATATTAGACTCTAAGGTTACTAATGATCAGAGTGTCTTACAACACAGGTATTTCAAACATATCACAGCTCGCACAAAGAACATTTTTACTCTAATGAGTTCTCACACAATGTAGGTTTTTTAGTTCTACGTTTGTGATGTGTCGATAGGCTAAATGATTGTTAATACTATTAACAATATTTTGAGGTAGATAAGTACCCGCTCACTCACTCACTCACCCGCACACCCGCACACATTCAACCTCATCAAAGCCATGCAAGCGAAATTTATATTCTATATTTTCATTATTATTTCTTTTTTCTTTTTTTTTGGCGCCGCACTGCTTGTGCAATTGCCATTTTCAAGTATCTGTATTTTCACTATATTGTATTTTCAATATATTTTGCAACGTTACACTCCTTCCAAGTCGTCAAAGTCACAGTCGAGTCATATTTTATTAAAACGGTGGGCATTTTTACTAAAACTTTGGTAGACAATTTCCACCAATTTCAAAAGTCACGCAATTCACTTCCATTTCATTTCACTACACTTGTGCTTTTTAAACGCGCTAAATTAGTTAAAATGCCACCAAAATAACACAAAATAACTCAAGAAAACACTAGGAAAAGAAAAAAAACAAAAGTAGACAACGTCTTTTTTCGAAAATGGCGGGAAGAGTATTTTTATTATTTACTTTCATTAACTTAGACATATTGTTCTTTTCTTTAAAACTGGCATAAGTATTTTTGTTAGTATCCATAAATTTTTGTCATATTTGTGTAAACCTTTTTTGGCCTTATTGTTTTGTATTTTGTTATTTGGACTATACAGAATGGATTTTTGAGACGGGACAGTAAGGGCAGGTACCTTAACCGTTATAGTTACAGGAAAACGTTCCTACGAGACCATCCATATCTTTTTGAGATATTCTGATCTGCATTCACAGATTTTGTAAAAAATGTACAGTCAGCAAGATAATGGTAATTTTACACAAAAACTTTTTTTAATGCCAATCGATCCTGTTTCTTATAAGGATCAAAAGTCTTTATGGGACCGACTGAGGTTTGAGTACTAGAAAAGTCAGAAATCGCGAAAAAGTTTTTTCATACATTTTGGTAAGAGAGTCAAACTTCTACATTGGCCAAACTTTTTGTTCTCGGTAGATCCGCTAAAATCCGCTATAAAGAAGACTGGCTGAAAAAAAGAAAAGTTTTAACTTTTAAACTTCGAATTCGATTCGAATATCTTCTGGTCATTCTTATGTTTGCGCTGAGAAAATTCTAGATTGTATTAAGTTGGAATTTATTTATTATTTATTTTATTTTATTTATTTTCATGGAAAACAAACAGCTAAAAAACAATTTATGAACTTCTTGTAAAAAAATGACTTCAAATCGCGGACGTTTGGACTTAATTGAAGCGTATTTTATAAACACGTGTTAAAATTATTTTATTTTATTTTTATTTGTTTTAGATCGAATGTTGTAGAAGATTATCGATGCAACTATAATTTTCCACTTAGGTAGGCACTTTTTCTTCTAGGCACAGTATACCAATATGCCGGCTTAGCAAAAACTAAAATTTATGTTATGCCCCCTGCATATGTTACCTGCATGTAAACCCGGTCTTGTGACTGTGTGTAGTTTCTGTTCTCAAACTTCAGTTGGCCTCAAAGTCTTTTGATCACAGTAAGAAATAGAATCGTTTGGCAACAAAGAATATTTCGAGTTGATTAAACGTTTTTTCTTATAAAATGTATGGGAAAAGTTTTTAGTGATTTCTGCCATTTCTAGTACTCGAACCTCAGTCGGTCCAATAGAGACTTTTGATCCATATAAGAAACAGAATCATTTGGCATAAAAAAACGTTTTTGTGTAAAATTACCATTTTCTTGCTGACTGTACATTTTGTCCAAAATCTGTATCAGAATATCTCAAAAAGTTATGGATGGTCTCCTAGGAACGTTTTCCTGTAACTATAACGGTTAAGGTTAAACACCCTACTAGCCCTTACTGTCCCGTCTCAACGATCCATCCTGTATATATATATATATATATATATATATATTTTATACTACTTGATGACGGAACAAGCAGATGGCCCACCTGATGTTAAGCGGTAACCTCTGCCTATGAACAGTGCACGTCCATCTAGGACGCGCCCTATGTGGCATTGCACTGCGCCCGCCACCCTGAGACATAAAGATGAAAAGTCTCATGTGCCTGTAATTTCACCGGCACCCTTACCCTTCAAACCGGAACACAGCAATGCGAGCACTACTGCTTTGCGGCAGAAATAGGTATGGTGGTAGTACTTCCCCGGACGAACTCTTTCACAAAAAACATATATTATAATTTGTTGGTTTACCTAAATAAAATGAAATAAAAGTACCTATACCGTTATCTTACATGAGTTTCCAAGCCTTACCCCGTTTGCACCATCTTTATCAACATAACACATGTTCAGTAAACCCGAGTGAGTAGAAGGCGCAATCTGTCGGGCAATAAGTCACGACTGTCAATACAACGACAGAATATAAAACATTAGTTCCCCAGGGCAGACAAGCACTCATATTTCAGAGGCGTGTGCGTGCATTACGGAGGCGAATGTGATTGATTAAACGTTCGACCTATACTGGGACCGGGAGACTGGTGACCGACGAGAGTGTATATAATTCTGTTAAGGTGGTTGATTTAGCTAGTAGCACGAAATTAATTTTTTTTCGTGTTTTTTGCTCTTTACAGCTCATTAACACTTCTTCAGATAGCGAAAACTATGTTGCCGGTAATTATATGACCTAACACACAAGTTTTAATTTATAGTATTACATAAATATGATTAGTTTAGCTACGATTGTGCTCCAATGGTATTTACAGTGTTTTTTTGTTTCAAGCACCTTCATAGCCAAACTAATGATATTTATGTGATACTTTAAATTAAAACATGTGTGTTAGGTCATATAATTACCGGTAACATAGTTTTCGCTATCTGAAGAAGTGTTGGCGAGCTGTGATGAGCAAAAAACACGAAAAAAATTGAATTTTTCCCCACAAGCGAAAGCAACCACCTTAATGCAAATTAATAAATGTAGGGCTCATTTTCTATGTGGTGGTGAAAAAATATGGTCATAGGGTTGACGAGTCGAAATGCATTTTATAGAGTTTTTCACAAATTACGTAACACAAAATTCTCAAATTTTCAATCCCTTCCTCCCTCTTTGTAACAGTACCGTAATGCTTGGCTGGGACCCTCCTCCCCTCTCCACTCCGTTACGTAACGCGAGTTTTGTAAAAATAATTGGGCTCATAATAGTAATCAGTCAGTTCCCAGTTTATAAATCAAACAAAAAAGTGTGGTTTTAAATCGGGAATTTCCCTATGAACACAATGAAAGTCTGCCTAACATCGTAGATTAGGGTTGGGAAAACATTGTAAAACTAAAATTGATATCGTAGTATTGCCACAGAAAAAAAAACTGCCATAGTTGGAAAAATGAGAACCAATGGAAAAACGGAAAAAAACACAGTTTTTTTATGCTAAAATCGTGACGTGACGCAAACCCTAACGCATTCTACACCCCACGTACCAGGACCGTAACGCCTGCCCGCCTCTCCCCCCTCCCCCCAAATTGCGTTATGTAATTTGTGAACGACCCCTAGGCATCATAATATCATCATCATCATCATCAGCTACTGCCTTCAGACGTCCACTGCTGGATGAGGCGTCCCCCATAAAATGCATTAGCCATGATCACCAAGCTTTGCGAGCGGATTGGTGATCGCAGTAATCGTATTGAGTACTCAAGTGTTTATTTTTTTTTGTTTTGTTTTATACTACTTGGATGACGGAACAAGCAAGAGTGCCACCTGATGTTAAGAAGTAACCTCTGCCTATGAACAGTGCATTACCTCATAGGGCACGTCCACCTAGGACGCACCCTATGTGGCATTGCACTGCGCCCGCCACCCTGAGACATAGATGAAAAGTCTCATGTGCCTGTAATTTCACCGGCACCCTTACCCTTCAAACCGGAACACAGCAATGCGAGCACTACTGCTTTGCGGCAGAAATAGGTATGGTGGTAGTACTTCCTCGGACGAACTCTTTCACAAAATAGCTCTACTACTACTAAAATACTAGGCTCTACTACTGTATGCTGCTGCCCATCCCCTGGTGTAATACCTTAGTCGGCTTTTACGTCTTCCACGGGAGGAGATGGCCTACTCTAGGCCGGACACAACGTGTATAAAAGTATAAATTGTAAAACGCAAAATTGAATTACCCTCAGGACACTACGAGTTGATAGTAAAATACATAAAAAAATACAAATACAAATACAAATACGAATGTTTATTTCATTAACTTAAGGTCAACAATTTAACAGGGTTTGGAGTCACCTTTTGAGCAAAAAATATGCTTGTATTACATAGACACACCTTTTTCCCCGAAAGGGTAGGCAGATCCTCAAATGGGCCTCTTTTCACGTGGGTTGCACCATCGTGGGAAATAGACGTGACAAGTGGTGAGCTTATCGCCGCCATTGCTTCCCACGACTGACTCTGCTAACACTTTCTTCCAGTAATAACACATTCCTTATATAAGCTAGCAGCCGGGAAAAATCTTATACTAACGAATTTTACAAAAAAGTCGGGGTAAAATATTAAACGTTTTTGTGAGTAACCATTTTTAAAACGTTTCGAGATTAAGGTAACATTGGTAGTAAATTGAGCTATTTCTCTTGAAATATAAGGCTATTAACGTCCTGCTCTAGCTCAGTGTGGTTCAGGTCTTAAGTGGACTTACCGAACATCCGTTAGGCCACGTAGTACGTTAAATAATAACTATCTGGGCCGCGGCAGTGCATTTCGTAATATATAGGACTTATAAAGTAATGATATACTCAGGAATTATTAAAATTTAAGTATTTATTTATTTACCGCGTATGTTTCCACACAATCGACGCGTCAAAAACTTTACTAAATAGTCGTCGTCGTTTCGTCGTTTCGTATGAGGTAGTGCAGGTCTGGTATCAGAGTTTGTCAAGCTGCCCGAGGGCCTCTGACATGGCTTAACGACTGCTATTAATCAAGAACAGCCGGGACCGACAGCTTAACGTGCCCTCCGAAGCACAGAGCGATGGAAATCCGCACATAACTTAGAAAAGTCATTGGTGCGGAGCCTAGGATCGAACCCGGTATCGTTGGATTCTGAGTTGCACTATTGAACCGTTAGGCTACCATCGCTTTAATATTACCAATATTATTTAAATACAAGCAAAGACGGAACCAAGCAACCCAAAGTAGAAAATTACATTATCAATTTATATAGGGTACTGAAACTAGTATATTTTTAATTCAAATATTTCGACACTGGTAAGCATAAAACTTTACGGAAATATTAGGAAAGGAAGAGAGACAAAAATGGCTTATAAAAAGATTTAATAATGCAATCTCTGTAGAAGTTAAACCGTTTCGTTTTTCCAGTTGTTGTTCAAAATATTCTACCTCAGTTGGAATACAATCTTGCCTTGTGCCATAGATATTCCTACTAGTATAATATCTCAGCAGTCATTTTGGTTTATCCCTCGTTGTATTACCCACCTGAGAGAAAACGTTGGTAGAGACTAATGGAACAGGCCAGTAGTTTCACCTGTGCCTAGTTAGTTAAAAAATGCTCCGAAAATTCGTTTAATGTGACCAAATTGATAAGTGGTCATTATAAGGTTGAAGAGTATCCTGTAACCTTTACAAATAGAGATAGTGTGTACTGTGTATCCCGCATTGATACAAAGTAAGGCGGCCGTGGCGAGGTTAATGAGAATGAGAGCTATTTCACATCCGCCTCATGGCCCGACGCGGAGACAGTAATAAAGTTTTACGCCACGACCCTTATTACGCTTCCCACGATTCACCCTTCCACTGGACAGCCCGATTAACAATGCGTACCTAAACTGATTCACTCCGTGAGTTTTAATATTGCTAAGATATTATAGACATAAAAAGAAAAACTTAAATGGTATTGCTAAAGAAAATAAAGAACAATTCGCTTTTTAGTTTTTACCTGGAGAGAATGAAAGTCGACTAACAGAGCAATCAGCTAGTCGCCCCTGCTGCCAAGGGAAGCCGGTTCATTAGGTCGTGCAATCTAAAGAGTTAGGTCGGACACTCCCGCTGCGTCAGCAACCGGCCCTCGTTACCCTAATGACAGCGATTTCGTTCCACCGAAGGCGCACTTTTAGTTCCTCGGAACCGTTTACTATTACCCGTCGCTAATGGACCAATGCTTCGGCTTGTTCCACATTTATTTTGTTACTTAATCACCTCCATCTAACTACAGTAAATAAAATACGCCTGGACTCTGCGTGGAACACTGAATCCTTACACCATAAGGTTCTTTCAGCATCGGTCAAAATGCCTATTATTTTACGGCCACTACACCTCAATTTGGGCACTGACATAACGCAACAAGGAAAAACCATTTGGTCCAGACCATGCATAGCGTTGAGCCGAGATTATGGTTCCAAACCACCCTATGGGTGCCGAACGGCTATTAATTAGTTAACGCCGTCCGTCCGTCTACCTGTATATATCCCGTCATAGGGGTATAACATAACACCCAACATACATAGTCCTGATACCACACAAGGATCCCCTATGTCGTGGGTATCAGGAGCTTTGAGTACCGGTACCACAACACCCAGACTCGGAACAGATATTTGCAGATGATATAAACATTTGTTCCGCAGTGGGAATCAAACCCGCAATCTCTCGCATCTCAGCTGACTATTTGCCCGCCGCACCACAGAGGCCAAGGTTATATCAAGGCAGCAGTAAGTAGCCACTTGAAATTTTCAGATATTATGTGCTGTGTGAGCATGCCTGCAGTACAATCATGCTAATAATTAATTCGAAAAAAAAAAAAAAAACAAGGGGGCTCCAACCAAGGGATAAAACCAATAGGTAGTGCGTTATAATTCAATCGTAGCGATAATCTAGTCTTGAGTTGAGATAAAATGTGATCAAAAAAACGTGGGATCTTCTGTGATGAATACATTTAAAATTTTGTATAGGAACTCTGACTTGACTAAGGACCCTACACTATGCCTGGTTCGAGAGGAGACGCAGCAATAATATGACAGCTTAATTATTGAAGTTTTCGAAAAGTAAATATCATTTTAGGAATTGGAACGACTGAATGTTCTAGAACTATCTTATGCAATGATATTCATGTGCGGAGACTTCGTCGGGTGAAGCAATTGGCGATAAAAAATCTCACGTATTCCAAGAAACCGTGTCACAGGTGGCTATACTATCTGTGTTGGCGTATATACCTGTATGTGTTGTGTATGGGATACACAAATAATACAAACCTATGTGAATGGGTACTTCAGTAAGGGTTTTTCCTTTTTATTCGGTTTACCGCGAATACCCGCCATTTCCTGACTATGATTTATCTTGCGGTCTCTAAGCTGAGGGTCACTTTAATAAATGTATTCGGGAAAGGTGCTCGTGGAAATGGATGGGGAATGTTCTGGATGCAATAACCTAATATACAGAAGATGTATGTCTTATCCCTGGTATGGTGATGTCTATACGATGTGGTTCAGTGAAACAGGATCAAAATTGAATGTTACAAAAATGTTTAATTCATTAGAAAAGGTACAAATACGGTCTAGAACACAACTTACCTTATAAGCTCAGCTTTTTAACAATAAAACCTATTTATTGACCGAGTAAAGTGAGGTCTCAGTCTAATTGCAAGTCGCGGCCTTTGTATGTTTTTTTTAGAACTATGATAGACCTTTGTTTGACCTCGATCTCACCTGTTGGTAAGTGAAGATGTATGTAAGTATGTGAGTTTGTCCGACGATAACTGCAGAATTGTTCCAACCTTGATGAAACTTGATAGCTATGTAGGTGTTGTGAATATAATTTTTAAGTTTAATCTTGATCGGTACAGGGCTTTTTGAGCTACGGGGGTTCAAGTAGTCACCAAAATAGCAAAAACAAGTCATACCAATTTATGGATAAACAATGCATCGCTAGGTCACGTTGGGGGAGAACTACTTGTTTGAGAGCGATGGTAGCCTAATGGTTCAATAGTGCAACTTAGAATCCAACGATACCGGGTTCGATCCTAGGCTCCGCACCAATGACTTTTCTAAGTTATGTGTGGATTTCCATCGCTCTGTGCTTCGGAGGGCACGTTAAGCTGTCGGTCGCGGCTGTTATTGATTAATAGCAGTCGATAAGCCATGTCAGAGGCCCTCGGGCGGCTTGACAAACTCTGACACCAGAGGCCAGCACTACCTCATACGAAACGACGACGACTACTTGTTTATGTGTTTTAAGATTAATTTGTCCTTTTTTACCGACACATTGAACTCTGGTTTGTAGCTTTGAACTTTTTTCCCCCAGCTCTGAATCAAATGGCATAATATTAAAGTGCTCGACTTGAGGGGAAATAAATATATTCCATAGTAAATTTATTTGATTATAGCATTAAGGAAAGATGCGTACTTTCCTTAATCAATTTATGGCAAAAAGTATGGGAAAGCAAAATAAAACGATAAACCTACCTTTCAAATTCAGTCAGTTTTTATTGGGGCTAAGTACTTGCCATACTTTGGGTAGCCGACTTCGCAAATACTCATAAAAACTCATAACTTTGGCATTATACCGAAAGGCTAACACGAAGGTGGCTGATATACGATGTTTTTGTCCAAAGACATTCAGGAAGAAAGAGACGAGAAAAGTTCAAATAACCCAAATTAAGGAGAGCAATAAAGAGGCCTTTCGGAAAGCCTTGTGGGAGCGATTCATGAAAATGCTAGTCGCAGGTTTCGGTGAAGATGTTTCCAAACTGTAGGTATACGAACATAAAGGGTTGAATTAAAAAACGCTCAGGCAGACGTTGCCTTATTTTCGATATACTAAGATTTCCTTTGTGCAAAAGACCACCAGTGTGTGAATAGTGTTTTCTATCATTTTCCTTAACAGAAAAGTAACTCCCCGTAAATCCATATTTTCGTCTTTCTAAGGAAGTGAGGATGTGAATTTGTCAATATTGTCTATTTAAGTGTATGTTGGCACGTCGAATTATATTGTAATGTGTCGGAGCGTATGTATGTGATTTGATTTGATTTTTGCCTCGCCTTTTTATCAGACGGTAAATCATTTCTTGTATTGGAGAAACACAAAAATAGAATCAATATATTTACAATCGTTGCGTGACTGACTGACAGACTGACTATCAACCGTTACCATATAGAGACTTGATATTTGGTGGGTATAGTTCTTTTGTGGTCGAAGGGTGCACTAAGCAAGGAGTTTCCGAAATTAAATGTAGGGGTGCAGCGGGGGAAGTTTGTATGGAAATAACGCAGCGTGGAGGAATTCGCGGGCGTTCCACTAGTCTAGTATAAAAACAGCTTGATTTATTTACTAATAATAATCTTTTAATATTTTCTTCTTAGTATTTGATATTATCTATTATGTTATGTTTCAAATAAATATAAATTTCTCGGGGTTTTCTAAATATTCAAGCAATTTTCCCATAATAGTGGTTTTGCCCTTAGTTAAATCATGTTTTACCACATAAACGCCCAACGGGGAGCAATCTCAGCCATAGGAACGACCCAAAATATTACCTACACTTACAAATACTTGCGTCCTCAAAATAACGTATTAGGGAGCGCCGAGTATGACATAAATAGTGGCGGTGTGGAAGTCAGTTGACTATATAAAAATGAGGCTATAAGGGATGTGACGGCGGGTGCAGCGCGCCGGCGCCGCGGCGGGAGGGCTCGCGGCGCACATCTCGCGGCAGACCCGCCGGCGCCGCGCCGCGAGACACTCCGCCCTCTCGCGCGGGCCCACCGCCGCGTACAGACTCGCGATCTCCGCGATCGCACGTGCTGCGCTGCCACCTCTGCTTCGCACCTCCGCGCAGTGTTGTGTTCGACTCCATTCGCTCACTTGTGCGCCTAGCGAGCATGAGTGACTCTGCGACCGCACCGACTTGAGTGCCCGTGCGAGTGCTAAATACAACATGGTTCATTCACGTGGAACACAGAAAGACATTAGTGAAGTTGTGAATCGGAACACTATGCACTTTTTATTTGATCTTCAATACCATCTTGTGTTGAATCCGGCTTAACTCCAGGGCGAACCAAGTAACTTTAGCAGAAATGGCTTTTGTTTTTATATGTCTCATCATAATACTAGCATGTCAAGTTACCGATTTAGCTTCAATGTGCCCTGAAGTGTGTGCAAGTAACGATAATATTGTGGCGAACCAAAAGTGTCCATACAATGTCACCGTGAAGGAAATTACCACCAATGTTTACCATCGACTCTCTGTGTGCTGTGACGAAGATAAGGTTTTGTCAAGTTGGTCACAAAGTAATGTAAACAGAACGTTTGCTGAAGTTACAGCTCATTACGATAATGCTTGCAATGCCAGCATTGTTGAATTCAACATGCCTCTGGAAACATTCTCGCTTTGTTTGAAAAACAACAGCTTTCTCCAAATAAAGATAAATATTAAAAGTCAGCATCTGCGGGAAATTGACTTATCCTCAAACAAATTGAAATACATTAAGAAAGATCTGTTTTATAACTTCACAAACCTTCGAAAACTAATTTTGAGCAAAAACGAAATCGTCAATATATTTGAAGAAAGTTTTGATGGATTATATAAATTAGAATCTCTAGATCTATCAGAAAACAACTTAACGATATTGTCGAATGTATTCAAGCCTCTCAAAAATCTTCAGCATTTGAATTTGAGCCGGAACAAAATAGAGTTTATTCATGAAAACTATTTCAACAACTGGCTGTTACAGCATTTGGATGTGTCGCATAACAATTTGAGAAAATTGGCTCCTGGGGCTTTACAACTATTGCCGAATTTAGCACGATTGTTGCTCACGGATAATCCTCACCTGGGAATCACGCAGCTGGATACACAACTATTAGTAGGAACCGGTCGAAGATTGCAACAAATAGACGCATCGAGAACGGGCCTGTATCAAGTTCCTGAAGCATTCACGCATTCTGTTCGATTCCTCTCTTTGGTCGGTAACAGAATATCGGCGGTGAGCTGTGGGGACCTCGATAGCTATCCGCTGCTACAATCGCTTGATTTCTCCGACAATAAAGTTGTTACTGTCGAAGACGACTCTCTGGGGAGACTAGAAATGCTACTATTTTTAAATTTGAATAAAAATTTATTGACAACCGTACCGAGATCTTTACCAGATGAACTGAAATACTTATCTATGAACAATAACTTAATAAAAAATGTATCTATACCAGATTTTAAAGGATTACCAAACCTGCGAATACTCATGCTACAGAATAATGACATACACTACATTCAAGATCATGTATTTGATGATTTGCTCTCGCTAGAAATGCTAGATCTTTCTAACAATCCCATTCAAATGTTATCTTCGAGTACTTTTGATGGACCTTTGTCACTGCAAGATCTAAGACTGTGTTATATAAAGTTATCTGTACCGGAACAGGAAGGTTCGTTTCCGATGTCGTCACCGGAAAGCGTTCAAATGCTTCACCTACAGTCGAGCCCAGGATTAGCCCGACAGCTTTTGGCTGACTCGGCAGCTTTGGCCGCCTTCTCTCATTTACAGTATTTAGACTTACGAATGAACAATTTAACAGAAATCAGGAATGATTTATTATTTTACTTAAGTCAGCTTAAAACTCTGAGGCTTCATGGAAACAAAATTAATTGCAGCGCCGAATTGTGGTTAAAAGACTGGATGAACTCAAATAACAGCCTGACGAATGGCGAGACTTGTTATTATTCCACATCTGAAGCCAAAGCAGAAATAATAAAGTACAACTGTACTTTTCCGGAAACGTTCACTATTAGCGAAAGCCTTCCTCCGGTAAATTTGTATAGTACTGAAATGATTAACAAATTATTGAGGTACTATGGATATTTGAATAACAAAACTGTTAAAAATAATAGACGTGGATTTAATCAAGTAAAACATGATCGTAGTAAACACATTGGTAACAATGCCGAAGAAAAACAAACAAACATGAACAACACAAATAAAACCACGGAAACTCCAGTGAAACCAGCCCAAGAACAAAGTTCAATAATCTCAAGAAAAGTAAACAAAATTTCAATTAACAATTTCTTCAATGAAACGGTTATATCTAAAGTAAGGGACTCTGCGAGGATTTTGGATCAAAACAGACTGCGGAACGATCAATTCAGTGTTGATCAAAGATTTTTAGATTCCGACCCTCTAGCCACAAACTTTCGTAGCTCTATAAAGAAAGAGATCAATGAAAATGCTACAGAAAGTACAGAAACTCGAATATATAAGTCTGGAAAACGTTTGAATACACCCGTGAATAATACGAACAAAATTATTTCGAGTCATGTATTGGATGACACGAAGGAAGAAGCTGTGACACCGGCAACATTGACTGAAGTTGTAAACGTTACCGGATATGAGATGTTCGCTTCGAGTGTCGACGATAAAACTGAGTACTCGCCGTATAAATCTGCGGATACGAGATACGCTCAGTACATGGGTACGGTCGCAGTGTGTTGTCTTATTTTGATGTCGTTGGTACTCTGGCTGAGCTTTCGCCTGAGATATCGGAGGAGAGAGCCAGATATAGATACAGTGGCCGACGACCAAATAGAGGTGTCTAATATATCTGGCGGGATGCTCTGGTGACATCTGCGAGCAGCCGACCCTACACCCTTCGAATATGACTCTCTTCTGACGTAGCACCTATGTGAGTATTATTTGATAACTTATTTTTAAAACCCTGGGATTCGTAAGACGTATAAAGGAAAAAGATTGAAGATTTGAAACTATTAATTTAATGGACAATTTTTTTATTTATTTCTTTAATAATTTTTCGAGGGTGATTTGGGACATCATTTGTGTGATTGTAATTGCAATCAGCTACGACATCTTTTTTCATTTATTCGTTGTTTAATTACATAGTTGAATAGCTGTTAGGTAAAAATAAAGTAGCTAAAAGTTTTAGTGTATTTTAGCTCAATAGTTTAAGGTGGATGCTCAAGCTTGTGGGGCGAAATTCAAATTGTTTGGTGTGTTTTGCCCATTACAGCTCATCAACAATTCTTCAGATAGCGAAAGTAGAATTCGCGAGAACTAGGCAACTTAACACACATGTTTTAATTGATTCTCATAAATATCAATAGTTTAGCTACGACAGCGCTAAACAAAAAAAAAAAACACTGTAAACATGTGTTTAGGGGGATCGTAGCTAAACTGATGATATATATAAGATACTATGGCAAAACTACTACGATAATACTATGATAATATCTATCTATGTATTATATTGTATTAAGTTTATCAGTTATCTAGTACCCATAACACAAGCTCTGCTTAGCTTGGGGCTAGATCATTATCTAGTCACAACATTTTGTGTAAAACTGTCCAGCATTAAAAAAATAATAATAATAATAAGATACTATCAATTAAAACATGTGTGTTAAGTCTCCTAGTTCTTGCGAATTCTACTTTCACTATCTGAAGAAGTGTTGATGAGATGTTATGGAAAAAAACACCAAAAAATAATAATTTCGCGCCACAAGCGTGAGCATTCACCTTAAATAGAAACATGTCCTCAGATGAAATGTTCTTTGTTTCAGTTCGAAGCGGTCGGCTGCACACGGTCTGTAGTGGTGTTTGTGATATAATCGGACGTACATATTTTTCTATGAAATAAGTACAAATAAGTACAACCAGACAAAAAGTTGCTCGTAATAATGTACTGTAAATAGTAACCTAACATAGGTAACTGTTTTGTTAAAGTTGTCAAATCCAATAGATTTATAAATATTTTTGTGTAAAAGAAATAAGTAGCATTGTGATCTTACCAATAATTTGAAGATTTTACTACTCTGTAGATAACTGTCTTGATAGATTTCAAATAGGTAGGTAGGCACGGCATGTAAGCTGGCTTTAAATGGTTAGGTTACGAACTCAGAAATGCTGTTTAGTTTTCGATTATATTCATATTATGTGGCACAAACTATAATGTTAGGTATATGTTGCAGTGATATTAGGGCGAGCGATTTGTGGTGTAGCGCAGTGGAGTGTATAGGCATATATATAAACCTACTTTTAGCCATAATGTTTTGAGTTACATACCACTGCAAAAACAGATTAAGTCTTCCCAGTTTTAAAAAGCTTTTATCTACTCTCATATCGTAAAATTCGACATCTTAACTTCAAAACGATTTTATATTGACATACTTTATAAAAACAATACCGAAATTCAAAAATATAATCATATTTTAACACTTTTTCTGTAACAAAATAATGTTATAAAATAACTTTTTTCCATTATAATACAAGTCGGTCAGACCAAAGAGGATTTTTACTCTTATTTGAATTGTTTTTTTAAATAGTCTGTGGTTACGCGCTCTACATGGTATGCGCGGTAGAATCGTCTCTTTTCTTTTGATGAATCATTTGTAGCCATTTATTTACGTTATTATTTTTCAAGTGCTTTGTTAGTCAAATCTTGTCAAATAACAGTTTTATTGCATGAGTGTAGATTTAGAAGTTAATGCAACTGCACATAACTAGGTATTAAAACACTCGTGTGATACTATTAAAAACCTCACTAAGGCTCGGTTTTTTATTTCACACTCGTGTTTTAATAACACCTGTTATCTAACAGTTTCATAAAGTACTATTATTTAACTTTGCCTCGTACGTATGTCTGTATTTCCGGTTCAAAATAAAGCTGAAATTTAGTATATATGTTATGTTTCAATGACAATACAAAATTATGGTGAGCCGATCTAATGATGGTGGACAACGGAATTCTTCGATGCATAATATTTGCCTGGCAGTGTTTGGGATAATTTTGATCAGATCACAGTTCCGATCATTATTTTCATAAAAGCTTGTTAAGAAATATATATTTTTCAAAAAAAAGCTTATGTAACCAATAACGAAGAGAACATTAATTCCAAAAAGTGCCAAATAAATGTTTTGTTTGGCTAGAATACTATTTATTGCATACGTGCTTGTCATTTTTGCATCGTGAATCTTCATCTATTATTTAATGATCTATTATATAATGATAATGGTTCGTTTCTATTCAACTGTCCCATTGACGTAATCCTTTATCACACATGTAATTGTATATTATATTACTTATATTTATACAAGTACTTATATTAATATTTATTTGTATGATTGTAAAATGGACAACCACGAAAACCTGCATTTGAAATTGTTTTCATAACTAAAAACTTTTCGCAACTTAAGCACGCTGAGTTTTGAGTTGTGTACGTCTACGCTTCTCAATACCTCTTAATTTCCTTACGCATAAATGTTGAAACAATGCTTTGTTTCTGTAATAAGATATCTTGGTTGAATTCTTAATATTTGTTTCAGTCATAAAATATTTATTCTTACCTATTGTTAAGTAAAAAAATTTTTTCACATTGTAGATTGTTCTGTTCAATCAATATTCTGTGTTAAAATTCCGTGTCTATGTTGTAATTATTATTAATTAAATAATTATTATTATTAATAAATATACATTTATTTACAGAAATAATAATACAAGGTATGTACAAAATACATATGAAACAGTTGTGCTACCTGAAGACCGCTGCAAGCGATCTAAAGGTAGCTCAACTGATCCAAATCACTACCAGACGGAAGCGTCCCTGAGATGCTGGCTGCATTGCCACGCTGAATGGCAATACTAATGCGTTGAGCCAGATAAGAGCCAGCTCTCGGGTCACGCGTCGCTTCGACCAGATGCCCTGAAAGAATTTTGAAAACGCGAAGGCGAAATATTTATTAATTATATATTAATTAATAAATATTTTTTTATGATTTAATTTTAACTCATCTCTCTGAAACCTAAGGTTGTAACTCGATATATAAAATTTTGAAGACAATTATGTGTAGTATATGTTTTTACGTGAATCGTAGTTTATGATGTACAAACAGATAGCCCAAGATTTAATAAATAATAGATAATAATACTACGTTTTTACTTTAAATCTACATTAGGTATACGAATATTTTAAAGAGGTAAAGTTAATTTGTGAATTTGGATGTTGGAGGTAATATCCGGAACTCCAGATCTGGATTTTGAAAATTCTTTCATTATTAAGAAACTACATAATCCCTGAGTGCTACCTTATGACTACGCTTGGTGTACGTAGTAGCTGGCCTTTATAATTTTTCGATTAAATTGTATTTATTCCAGTAAGAATTGAAACTATCGTGGTTGGGAATCATATTAAAAGATAAACGGCTAATTACCACTATTATTCGTCACGTTGCTGACGTTTCGAGACTGAGTTCAGAAGCCTCTTCATCATGAGCACCGCCCGCGACCGCGTTCGACGGTGGACCAGCGAACGCGGTCGCGGGCAGTGCTCACGATGAAGAGGCTTCTGAACTCAGACTCGAAACGTCAGCAATGTGACGAATAATAGTGGTAATTAGCCGTTTATCTTTTAATATTATTCAAGTAAGTCGACTTTTTGAGCTTGGAATCCACTGTTACTAAAGCTATCATACCTACTCGTAACAAAAATAATAAGCAAACATGCTCATAAAGCCTTAACGTACGTATGCGTCAAATAAGAATAAAAATGTAACGAATGAACTGAAAATAATTTTCTTTGCGATTTATCTGAAGAGAAATCGCGTTCACATGAAAGAAAAAGAAGTGAACGTGGGTAATGATTTTTCAATATTTGTATTGACAGGGAAAATAAGGAGCCGCCTACGCTATTCTTCGCCTACAGCTACAGGGTGTGTGTATTGGTTTAGTTCATGATATAATATATTCAAAGACCTCTGTAATTTTGTGAAATTTATAAATTTCTCAAAATTACAGAGGTCTAAACACAGACACAGAGGTTACAGGCACAGGTTACAGAGGTTTATTTTTCCCATCGGCGCTATAGCCGAGTTGATAGTGCCCACAAATTTCGTCTTCAGCGTCTAAGTGTTCTATGGCCGAACTGGTAAAGGCATTGCCGATCACAGGCAAGATTCCGGGTTCGAGTCCCGCTGGAACGGAATTTTTGGGTTACATTTAAATTTAATTTATAAATTGTTTGCAGCTGAAAATCGCACCACATTACTTAATGTATGCTAGGCATTTTGATCGTCATTCAGCATTGTTATGTAACGCCTTTGAAATCTCTTTATCCTTAAGATATTGAAGTGCTAGTTTATAATGTGAGTGGTCCAATCGATTGAGGGAAAAAGCGAGCAATAAGCGATTCACTCTCTGATCTCGATGAGACAGCATTTTCCGTATTAGATCAATAGTTGGCCTATATTTCAGCTGCCTCTTATACCTATTCAATCTTTACAATACTATTGAGCCGTACTTCAACCAATCTTAACTAGTGCTAGTACCCTAATTTTAGTTTAGTGTCATGACAAATGTTTCGTTGGTCTTTTGATCGCTCGTAGCGACGGCGTAGCCTCGAGCGACTGTGTAGCCTCGTAGGCGTGCTACGAAAGCGTAAGTTATAATCAAATTACAGAGTGAAAGGTCGTGGTGAAAATATTCGAAGAAAATAAATAAACAAGATAAAAGTAAAAATAAAATAAAACCCGACTACGGAAAATCATGACTGAAAAGTATGTAAGTTAGAAAGTGACAGAAAAGCGCTCACGGAACTAAAACTAAGTAATAAAAAGTAATAAATTATGCGAAAATTAAAAAAAAACCCTCTAGGCAATGAAACGGCTGAACCGATTTTGATCAAACATAGCTAAAAACACACCCGACTAATTCAATTTTCAAACAAAAAAAAGAATCGGTTCATCCGTTCGGGAGCTACGATGCCACAGACAGACACACACACAGACACACACACGCACACACGCACACACACACACAGATACACACAGCCACACGCAGACACGTCAAACTTATAACACCTCGTCGTTTTTGCGTCGGGGGTTAAAAATCAACAAAAACAATTATTCGCCACGTGCAAAACAATCACTTCACAGAATTATACGTTCAACTTGAAGATCATATCTTTGCCGACATTTAGGTGAAATAAAAACTACAAAATTCTAAGTCGTTTAGAAGTTGGATCAAATTTACAGTCGAACAGCTGTACTTTGTTATTTTTTTTCACATGGTTAATGAACAGGTATAATATTGTACATTCACTTTACCTTTGTAATGCGAACAGCTAAGGAATGGAACAAGTTACCGTCATCTGTCTTTCCTGAAAACTATAATATGGGTCTCTTTTAGGCAAGAGTGTATAGGTGCCTTCAAGACCTTCGTGCTCCAACGTCGGCCGCATCGTCACTTACCAACAGGTGAGATCGCGGTCAATCGAGGGTCTATCATAGTTAAAAAAACACAAATAAAAGGTTAATGAATGACATATATTCATAGAAATCAGCTACTGTATGCACCTTAAGATGTTCGCGCACGGCAGGAGAGCCGCATTAATTGTTAACATTGTTATTCCAGATTGTATAGTTAAATGTAAACAGCCCTTCAGCTATTATGAGTCGCGGTGCACAAGACAAATATACTCGAGCCGTCTCGCTTAAATATTGATATTTGGGGATTTCGCTCTCCCCTACAGCCTTCGATGTGACCCAGCTTGTGATTTCAATTAAAATTAATTTTGATAATTGGACGTTATTGTTAATCTTTGAAGTGAAGTTATGAATTATGTTGTAAGCGGTTCAATCGGTTCTTTTTAACCCCCGACGCCAAAAGGACGGGGTGTTATGAGTTTGACGTGTCTCTCTGTGTGTGTGTGTGTGTCTGTCCGCTCGTAGCTCCCGAACAGATGAAACGATTTAGATTTTTTTGTTTTGTTTGAAAGGTTAATTAGTCGGAAGTGTTCTTAGCTATGTTTGATCAAAATCGGTTCAGCAGTTTCATTGCGTCGAGGGTTTTTTAATTTTTACAAAATTAATTACTTGTTATGTAATAATATTAAAAGGGTAATATTATCAGCAGCATCCAGAGAACTTAACACCAATACCATCACCAAGTTGAACTCCAATCCACCTGCCTAATCGTGGTGATTATGGCAAATACACTCCATTTTGATGATCATGGAATTCTTTGGGCGTGGCTTAATTGTCCAGGAGTGGGCTTTTTACGGTTAATGATATAATAAACGCACACAGAATATAATGAAACAAATCCAAGTAATATTATAAATGCGAAAGTTTGTGTGTGTGTGAGTGTGTTTGTTACTTCTTCACGCTAAAACGGCTTGACGGATTTGCATGAAATTTGGAATGGAGATAACTGGACTCCCGGTATAGCACAAAGGCATTTTTATCCCGATATTCCCACGGGATCGAGACTTACGTGGGTGAAACCGCGGGGCTCTGCTAGTGTTAAATAATTAAAAAAGTTGAGATAATGATCAAAAAATTCAATTTTTGTTTATTATTTTTGACCCATCATTTAATATCTAAACAATGCCTAACTATTGCGGTAACTGCAATTCGTCTGTGAAACCATATCCCTCTCAATTATCGCGAGTCTACTTCAGTGGAGGTGTTCAGGTCTAGAATCTATAATCATTTCCTCAGTAAGATCGATTAATGAGTAATTTTATTTATACATTTATTTTAGAATTATATTAATGGTATGTATTATAATATTAATGATATGTATTAGTTTATTTTATATTTTAGGCAGTAATTTAAGTACTTATTTATTATTATTATTATTATTTTTTAATTTTCTTAGACTTATCCAATATTTCCCTTCTTGTGCACTAGCGATACATATTTTTTCCGTAATACACCAAGGTTATCTGGAAGAGAATGCTTTCTAGCATTAAGTTCGCCTTTGTACTTCTTTGTTTTATGTGCAACAAAGAATTTTCTATCTATTATCTATCTATGCCTGAAATAGCGGTCGATCATATCCGATGTTATCAACATGCAAATTCGTAAACTTATTAGGTTAATAATTGATACATGTAACTGTGCATTTATAACAAGTAACAAAATTTGTAATAGTTATTATTTTTTTCTTTCTAAACAACTACGTTTTAGGGTTCCGTAGCCAAATGGCAAAGAACGGAACCCTTATGGATTCGTCATGTCTGTTTGTCTGTCTGTCCGTCCGTATGACACAGCCGCTTTTTTCCGAAACAATAAGAACTATGCTGTTGAAACTTGGTAAGTAGATGTATTCTGTGAACCGCATTAAGATTTTCAAACAAAAATAGAAAATAAAACAATTCCCATATTTAGAACTGAAACTCAATTTTTTTTTTTCATCAAACCCTTACGTGTGTTGTATCTATGGATAGGTCTACAAAAAAGATATTGAGGTTTATGATATATTTTTTTCTAAACTGAATAGTTTGCGCGAGAGTCACTTCCAAAGTGGTAAAATGTGTATTTGTGTATTTAGAAATTATAGGGGGGGGCCCTGTAACTTCTAAAATAAGAGAATGATAAAACTAAATAAAATATAATTGATGTACATTACTATGTAAACTTCCACCGAAAATTGGTTTGAACGAGATCTAGTAAGTATTTTTTTTAAATATATTATTAAAACATCGATCAAAGTTACAAAGAACTACAAGAACTTTTATATTATGATACTTGCTGCTACGGAACCCTTCACGGGCGAGTCAGACTCGAACTAGGCCGCTTTTTTTTCTAATAGTTGAAACGTATAGGGTCTCTTAAATGGTAATTTTCACAATGCTCCTGTAATACCGCTTTACTATCCGTATTTCCAAAGTATGACTTAATAAATCATAATTGTAGTAGACAAAGGTTGTTAATCCCGGCGGGCTTAAATTACGGACCCCCGTAATCCCGGCCTCCAATAAAAGCATTTAATTAATATTGAAACAGTAAATACACTAAAGTAGATATCACGGCCCGAATAGGAAGTAGGGCTTTACTCAATTTATAAACAATCAAACGCCTTATTTCATTTTTGGGTTTGTTAGACCCTATACCTCAATTATTTATCTGAGTAAGTAAGCAGGTACTTTTATTTAGTTCTATATTAGTAACTAGCGACTCACCCCGGCTTCGCATGGGAAGCCCCCGATGAACTCCCCCTCCTCCTACCCCTCCCCTTATGTTATCTCCTGGTTCTAAGCTACCTTCCCACCAATTTTCAGCCAAATCGGGGCACCCGTTGTTCAGTTATAAGTGGTGTAACTAACACGACTTTGTTTTATATTATAGACAACCTCCCCCCCTCCTACCCCCCCCCACTGGTAGCCTATGTCACTCAGGGTGAATGTAGCTTTCCAATGGTGAAATAATTTTTCAAATCGGCACAGTAGTTTTTGAGGTACAAATCTATCCTCTTTATAATATTAGTGTAGATGTAGACTAGCGACTCGTCCCGGCTTCGCACGGGTAGTTTCAGGATGAAAAACAGCCCTACCTCCTATCCCCCCCTCCTATTTCCCCCTTCCCTGGTAGGCTATGTCACTCAAGGTGAACGTAGCTTTCCAATGGTGAAAGAATTTTTGAAATCTGCTTAGTTGTTTTTGAGTTTATTCATTACAAACATACACACACACAAAAATACAAATGTTTCCTCTTTATAATATTAGTGTAGATTGATAACTAGATAGAACTCTACTTTAAATTGTATTTTTACTGGCCTTATGGTGTCGGGGTAAATAAGAGTCGTCATACTCCCTACAGCTCTCGCTTCTGCCCCCCTACATCACAAACCCACACCTCAAATATCATCAAAATCTGCCCAACCGTTGACCAGACAGACGACCTGTCCAATGATCTTGAGTTCATACAAAAATAAAGCACTTTCAGAATTCCCGAATTTTAAAATTTTACGTACAACTTTTCCAAGTCACGCTTCATCAACCAACATGATTCAATTTTTTACAAGCTTTTATTGTATGTCCGGGTGGAATCTTGCAACTGAATTTTAAAGCAGTTCTCCTCAACCGATTGAGATGATACTTTTCATACCTGTCAAGTTCCGATGTCAATGCAATATTATGGTGACAGCGAGCTGATATGATGATGGAGACGGAAGGTGAACAACGGAACTCGTCGATGGATAATATTAGACTGGGCCTGTTTAGGCTCATTTTGATCAGCACACGGTTACGATCACTAATGTTATAAAAGCTTGTACTGAAAAATATATTTTTCACAAAAAACTTATGTTTAAATACATAACTACTGTATACTGTAACTACTTGAAAATGTACAGGTATATATTACGTAAACACTGTTGAACAAACAATTTAAACTTAACCAAACAAGATGTTACAAAGTTGTAATCAACAAATCAGGGCTTATTATAAACCTGGTAGTACCCCCAGGGGTACCTGGTACCCCCAGGGGTACCTGGTAGCTCCTAGCAGTTAATAGGGTGGTTCGAAGAATTTTTGACAGGGCTCCCTTTCTTTAGTAATTTTTTGTAGATAATATTTATGCTACTTAAATGACGGATCAAGCAGATGGCCCACCTGATGTTAAGCGGTAACCTTTGCCTATGAACAGTGCATTACCTCATAGTTCACGTCCACCTAGGACGCGCAATATGTGGCATTGCACTGCGCCCGCCACCCTGAGACATAAAGATGAAAAGTCTCATGTGCCTGTAATTTCACCGGCACCCTTACCATTCAAACCGGAACACAGCAATGCGAGCACTACTCTGCTTTGCGGCAAAAATAGGTATGGTGGTAGTACTTCCCCGGACGAACTCTTCCACAAAAAAGCTCTACTACTACGTTTTTTTATGAATTTATTTATTAACAAAAATTTCCTTTAAATAACTAAAACATCTATAAAACCATAGGCTTGTTGTATAAGACGCAAAAAAAACTATTAAAAGCCTACCAACCTAATTGCTAACCTACCCTAAAATAACACAAATCTAGAACTCGCAAGTTGCCGCAGAACTGTTATCTTAGCTCAGATCATGCGTGGAATAGACTAAGTTTCAGTGCTTAAAGTTTCGGCCGAGTTTATTATGAATCTGACACAGCATATCTAGCGGACTGGGCCGGCAGCCGAACGCTGCTGAATTATTCATCCTCTTCCAACTGTACTCGCGATCCATCCTTTTGTTCTTCAAACTTAGATAGGATATTTTGTGGATCCACTAATATTTTATTAGATATAGATCGTTTGAAAGAGTAGGACAAGGAAATTATTTCAAAGTTAACTTATTTAAATTTAGAAGAGATTATTATGGAATCTCGTATATTTCATAAAACTTTTTAAAATTTCAAAATATTTCGTTGTCAATGTTGTAACAGTTCATTACGTTCATCCGACACAGTTAAATAAATATTAAGTATTGCTGGACAGCTCACACAACATTATCTAGCCCCAAGCTAGGCAGAGCTTGTGGTATGGGTTCTAGGCAACTGATATACTTAATACAATATATTACATAGATAGATATTTTTTATTATACATTGAAAATACCCAGAACACCCTGAACAAATATCTGCAGATCGCACAAATATTCGTTCCGAGGCGGGAATCGAACCTGCAACCTCCTGCATCGCAGGCGAACGTTCGCCCACCGCGCCACAGAGGTCGTCAAATACAATTACACAATCGTTCTACTAAATAGCTAATAATCCTTAATTTATAAATTAGGTAGGTACATCATTATAATGTAAGTAGGTATTTAATTAAAAATCTTCAGAAAGCATAGATAGAAAGATAGATAGATAACACTTTATTGTACACCACAAAAACAAGAAATTAACACATGGAAAACAATCAGTAAAATAAAGTATGGAAGTTCAATGGGCGGTCTTATCGCTGAGAGCGATCTCTTCCAGACAACCTTGGGATGGACTGGAATTGTCGAGAACGATAAAGGACGGATGCGCATTTGTTAATTAAAAAGTGTAGATGTTTATGTATATTATGTGGACATGGTGCAACCCACGGAAGCAATGGCGGCGATGAGCTCAACACTTGTCATGTCTATATTCCCACGATGGTGCATCCCACAGTGAAAAGAGGCCAATTAAGACTCTGCCTAATTTGGGGAAAAAGGCGTGTGTCTATGTATGTATGTATCCTGCAGCGGGAATTGAACCCGCAATCTCTCGCATCTCGGCCGGCTTCCGCCCGCCGCGCCACGCGCCACAGAGATCGTCAACATGGACGTCAACTTCGACATGGGCACGGGACACTCATTTCGCGGGTCGGACTCGAACTTGACCGTTTTTGCTTCTCTTATAATCCTATTCCACCTAGTACCTACCTATATGTACAGCTTGAAATCATTCAGTGCTCCTAAAAATAAAGCGACAGATAAAATAAGCTAGCTGAGTTAAACAACACATAAAATTAAACCCGTACAAGCCATCGAGCTCGTGCGATAGCCGGAACCTCCGGTACGGAGGCCGCAATGCTCTAGGCCGGAACGAATTAAGGTGGTTGCAATCGCTTGTGGGGATAAATTCACATTTTTTCGTGTTTTTTGCTCATCACAGCTCGTCAACACTTCTTCAGATAGCGAAAACTAAGTTGTCGGTATTTATATGACCTAACACACAAGTTTTAATTTATAGTATCACATAAATATCATTAGTTTGGCTATGAAGGTGCTTGAAACAAAAAAACACTGTAAATACCATTGGAGCACAATCGTAGCTAAACTAATCATATTTATGTAATACTATAAATTAAAACTTGTGTGTTAGGTCATATAATTACCGGCAACATAGTTTTCGCTATCTGAAGAAGTGTTGGCGAGTTGTGAAGAGCAAAAAACACGAAAAAAATTGAATTTCGTGCCACTAGCTAAAACAACCACCTTAACGAAAGAAAACACTAAGCAAACAAAGTGAAATGCTTTCTTACTTACCTGCTAAGGGCGTCGTGAATTTCTTTGTACACCGCTTAGTAATTGCTGGCTTCGCTGAATTGCGCTCTAAAGAGATTTCATTTGATAAAGAATTTGAAATTATTTGAAACGTAAAATGCCGTTTGTATATTTTTTGTAGATAATGAAGGGATTTAAAAATGTTAAGGTGGGGTACAACGCAAAATTACCAATCACAGATTTCATTTTTAACTGACTAAATCAAATACCTAAAATAATTATAAATATGCTTGAATACTAGATTACCACAGAAACACGATAGGAAAATATTTACTCGATAGAAAAAAAAACTCAAATTGACCTCTAACTTTTGGTTAGATTCTATTGTATATAGAAATAGTATTTATAATGAGGGTAAAAAATATGCTAAATAAAATAAATAAATAAATATTTCTGGACAGTTCACACAACATTATCTAGCCCAAAGCTAAGCAGAGCTTGTGTTATGGGTACTAGACAACCGATATACTTAATACAATATATTACATAAATAGATATTGTTTATTATATACATAAAGAAAATACCCAGAACACCCTTAACAAATATCTGCGGATTACACAAATATTTGTTCCGAGGCGGGAATCGAACCCGCAACCTCTTGCGTCGCATACAACAAAGTCGAGGGTTTATTGTAGGGGTTTTGTAAAATTATCTAGCTTTTTCGTGCGGCGGGAGGCGTCTTTTTGTATGAAGATCTGCCTGGTGTTGGCGCAACCTTAAGGAATTATCTAATATTCAATCAAAACCTACATACAGTGCCGACGGACAAGTATTTAGTATTTATTGTTTTATTGACACATATACAGAAAGAATAATACAAGGTATGTACAAAATACATATGAAACAGTTGTGCTACCTGAAGACCGCTGCAAGCGATCTAAAGGTAGCTCAACTGATTCAAATCACTACCAGACGGAAGCGTCCCTAAGATGCTGGCTGCATTGCCACGCTGAATGGCAATACTAATGCGTTGAGCCAGATAAAAGCCAGCTCTCGGGTCACGCGTCGCTTCGTCTGGTAGTGATTTGAATCAGTTGAGCTTGCAGCGGTCTTCAGGTAGCACAACTGTTTCATATGTATTTTGCAACATTACATACGCGTACAAAACTTAAAAGCATACTTTTAATAAAACACAATTAGGCATATTTTTAGAAAGAGAAAAAAATGTGTTTGTAAGTGAATTAAAACACCAGCCTACGGCACTTTTTTTTTTTACTGCCTGTATTACGGTACTAGCAAAGGGTGCCACCCCCCTTATTTTAAGCGGTAACCATGCATTATAACATAGGTCACGTCCACCTAGGACGCGCCCTATGTGGCATTACACTGCACCCGCCACCCTGAGACATAAAGATGAAGTCTCATTTGCCTGTAATTTCACCGGCACTCATACCCTTCAAACAGGAACACAGCAAAGCTTAGGAACATGCGTGGCTCAGTTTCATCGCTGGGAGAGTTTTTTTTTAATTTTTGTTTGTACAACTTTAGATGATGGAACAAGCATACGGCCCACCTGATCTTAAGCGGTACTCTCTGCCTATGAACAGTGGATTATCTCATAGGTCACGTCCACCAAGTACGCGCCCTATGTGGCATTGCACAGCGCCCGTCACCCTGAGACATAAAGATTTAAAGTCTCATGTGCCTGTAATTTCACCGGCACCCATACCCTTTAAACCGTAATGCGAGCACTACTACTCCTTTGTGGCAGAAATAGGTATGGTGGTAGTACTTCCCCGAACGAACTCTCACAATAAAGCTCTACTACTACTAAACACATTCTGCCAAGGCAGTTTTCCACCTCAAAGTTTATACTATAGTAACCATAAAAAATAAATAAAATAAATAATAATGCTGGACAGTTCACACAACATTATCTAGCCCCAAGCTAAGCAGAGCTTGTGTTATGGGTACTATAGATAACTGATATCAATATATATAAAATCTTTGCGTGACTGACTGACTGACTGACTGACTGACTATCAACGCACAGCCTAAACCATAAGTCCTAGAGACCTGAAATTTGAAGGGTATGTTCCTTTTGTGGTCTAGGGGTGCATTAAGAAAGGAAATCCAGAAATTTAACCCCTAAGGGTGTGCAGCGGGGTGTTTAAGTTTGTATGGAAAAGTACACGCGGACGAAGTCGCGGGCATTCCACTAGTACTTAATACAATACATTACATAGATAGATATTATTTATTAAACATAGAAAATAGGTCATCGCTCCATCTAGCCAGAGGGCGCCCCACGCTACGTTTGCCAAGACGCGGTCTCCACTCAAGAACTCGCTTACCCCAACGGTTCGGCGAAAGCCCCAGCGGCTGAGGCGGCGGGCAGAAAGTGGATGAGAAGACCCGAACACCGGGCACCTAGTTTAAGAACTTTGTACAATGTTCTGGCAAATAAATTATCTTATCTTATCTTATCTTATTATCTTATCTTATCTTATCTTATCTTATCTTATCTTATCTTATCTTATCTTATATCAGTGGCGCGTATTGGTAGAGGCCTATGTCCAGCAGTGGACTAGTTTGGACTGATGATGATGATCATGATAGAAAATACCCAGAACACCCTGAACAAATATCTCATAGATTGAACATAATAGAATATTGAGCGGTGAAGAGGAATTAGCGTATCGCCGGTCAGTTTCCTTATTCGTCAATTTTGCTGATTCAACAATTTATTGATTAGACTGTTTCTTAATTCGCCAATTTCCTTTTTTGCCAGTTTCACTAAATTGTCAGAGCCTGTTTCTTGACTCGCAAACTTCCTTATTCCTCAATTATCTTAAGTTGTCTGTTTTGCTATTTCGTCATTTTCCTAATGCGTTACTTTCCTTGTTCATCTGATAGTTTAGTTTGTCAGTTTTCCCATCTCGTCATGTTTATGATTTGCTAATTTTGGGGTTTCGTAGTAAACTAGGAACCCAGCTGTTTTTAAGGCGATACAAGACATATTTTGTACTCAGCTAAAAGTCACGAAATGTAAGTTAAATAATAACGCAATATAATCTCTATCAAGCCTTGGTATCTTGCTACTAGCCACACGACCCTGAAATCACCTTGTATATTTGATACACCGAAACACGACTATAAGACCCTGGCAACTAGTGAAACTGGCGAATATAGAAACTGATTATCTAGGGAAAATGACCATTTGACCAAACTGACGAATAATTAAATTAGCACATACGGAAACTAGCAAATTTACGAAACTGAAGCCTAGCAAAACTGGCGAAGGAGTAAACTGAAGGTTTAGGAAAATGACCCACTAGCGAAATTGTCAACCTAGTGAAAATTACCAGAAGGTAAACTGTTGAATCAGCAAAATTGACGAATAAGGAAACTGACCGGCGATACGCTAATTCCGTTAAGTGTCTCTCATTGTATTAATGAGTTTCCTAGACAAAGGCTTAGAAACTTTAGTCTGTGACAGCACCCATGAAAGAAGAATTAATGAGTAATTAAATATTAGTTCCATTGTAAGGAGGGTGTAGTCAGCTGTGGCCACGTATTAAACAGTAGTTCCATTGTAAGGAGGGTGTGGTCAGCTTGGCCACGTATTGCCGTGTCTGCATTCAAGAGCCTGAATAATTCATACGGGCTCTAGCTGTCACGACCTTACTTTGCTTATAACACCTAGTTTCCTGTACCTACCGTGTGTATTAAACTACTACTGAATTTAAGGCTGCCCGGTGTTATTTCTTAGTTGGAAATATTATGAGATACATTTTAGAGCTGAAAAATGGAAGGAACTTTAAGTTTAATAGACTCAAGCGCACTCGTCTTTACTTTGCTGGGCGTTCGCGAATTTTGTCACAAATACTCTTTCACGTTGACAGAATAAAATTCAAGAGTGTTTTTAATATTTCGTTTTGTTTATCTAATTTTTACAGAAGGACACTTAATAGTTTTTTTTTTTTTTTTTTTTTATACTACTGGAATGGCGGAGCAAGCAGATGGCCCACCTGATGTTAAGCGGTAACCTCTGCCTATGAACAGTGCATTACCTCATAGGTCACGTCCACCTAGGACGCGCCCTATGTGGCATTGCACTGCGCCCGCCACCCTGAGACATAAAGATGAAAAGTCTCATGTGCCTGTAATTTCACCGGCACCCTTACCCTTCAAACTGGAACACAGCAATGCGAGCACTACCACTTAATAGTATTACTACTAGTATAGTATTATTTTATCGACGACCTCTGTGGCGCGTTGGGCGAACGTTCGCCTGCGACGCCGGAGGTTGCGGGTTCGATTCCCGCACTCTGAACAAATATTTGTGCGATCGCAGATATTTGTTTAGGGTGTTCTGGGTATTTTCTATGTATAACAACTATGTAATATATTGTATTAAGTATATCAGTTATCTAGTACCCATAACACAAGCTCTGCTTAGCTTGGGGCTAGATAATGTTGTGTGAACTGTCCAGCATTATTTATTTATTTTATCTGTGGTATTACTAAATAGTGTCAGATACCTTGACAGGTTCGTTGTACGTTTATTAAGGGGCACGTCCTTGAAAATCCTTGAAAAGTGGTGTTTTGAAAAGCCTAGAACTTCCCGAATTTAGCTTTATTCCTAACAATATTTAGATCAGAAGAAAGAACACTTCAGGCTGAATAAAAGAAAGTAGGGGTTTTCTAAAATTCTTTTTAGATTTTGTGTAAATTGAAAAACTACCTACCCATTTTCACAAAATTGATCAAAATAGAGCATCTACATATGAGCTAAAATCTACGGAATTACAGCTATTTCTGAGAAATAAAACACTTAAGTATCATGTCTATATACTTGGTTTTAAAATTAAGTTGGGGTTTTTGATCTTTTCATACAAAAGATGTGTAAAAACACGAAAATATTTTCAATTCGCCGTATCTACACGATTTCTACGCCATTTTCTGTCATTCCGTGGTTATCCACGGCGCTGGAAGGAAGGCCCTCGTTCACTTTTTTATTCACAGGTGAAAACCGACAACCGGATACTTCGATATATCATTACAAAAACTTGTATTATTTTACTGAAAATTTTTGGTTTTCGTTGTTATAATTGTAATTCGGGTAATAGGAAACCCATCCAAATACCTATTTATTTGAGGTTTGTGAAAATTAACGGGACGGACATGGTTTGACAGTTCAATCATACAGTCGTGAACACAAACCAATTCTACAGATCCACCAACTTATCAGTAGAATGAAATGTATGTGATTTTCTATCATCTACATACATTTCATTCTACAGATAAGTTGGTGGATCTCTACTTAGAACATTGCAGGCCTCCGTAGTTGCTCGGTGCAATTCTACGGTAGTATACTCACGAAGGAGTTTATATTGTGATTTGTGACCAAAAGAGTTTCGCTTAGCGATTTTCCTCAGAATATACCAAGCTCTTTATACTTGCTTATTTCCCGACTTACTAGTGAGGAAGGGTATGTTTTTTTATTTTTTATTTATACTATCATTCAATTTGTATCTATGTTTGGCTGTTTGTTACTAATAATAATATTGGTACTTCAATTTCATATCGAAACAATAAATAAATAAATAATGCTGTACAGTTCACACAACATTATCTAACCCCAAGCTAAGCAGAGCTTGTGTTATGGGTACTAGATAACTGATAAACTTAATACAATATATTACATAGATAGTTACTTTGATGATACAATGCTGCTATTAAAAAAATCTCCATTAAAGTCCATGCTTTATTGGAGGCCAAAGATAAATAAACTGGTCAAGTGCGAGTCGGACTCGCGCGTAGAGGGTTCCGTACAATACAAGTATAAATAACTCTGTCAACATAGTAACAACTAGACCAATGGAACTTAGTATAGTCCTCGATAAGTCCTCGGTGAAATGAAGCCACACATTTTGTACATATTTTCTCTTCACGAATATTTTCGTTTCCCGTCGGAATTTAAAAACGTATAGCAAAAATAAACGAATTCTGATTTTGGGTAAGTACCTACTAACTTTGGACGATTATAATATAAAATAGATACTAGCTAGGTATAGGTACTGTAACCCGCGACTTGATTCGGACGCGTAATTTTATTTGTAGTAAGACTATATTGTCTGGGTTATCTATGACGTACTAGTTCCTCATAGATAATCCAGTTGATCAATATAATGTTTATTGTAAGTTAGGTATGAGGTATGAGGTTGACGTGTTTGTATGAGCTTGATCATGCATCAAAAATGTATCCTAAATATAATCACCGTAACATATTATACGGTGGATATCTGAACTATTTTTTTTATTATGTTAGACTAAATACTACACATAAGAATAGTAACGTCATACATAACATATATGGTGCTTAAGACTAGTGTTGATATTATAGTACCCGGCGGACTCATCTAGACGAGTCAATCCATTCAGAGGGTTGCCGCGCGCCAGCCGGATCGCACGTGAAGTTAGTTCGGTAAACTCACTCAAGCGCCGCGTCACGTCATCCGTCAACTAAAGTCTTCTACTATTATTTATTCTATGCTTAAATGAAGATAAACGCATATTGCATCGCATTCGGCAGCCTGAATTATAACAAGGATCCGAACCTCACGTTTTTCACACTTCCAAGGGACATCGAAAGGTGTAGAAATGCACGTCTACATTATAGGTAATTAGGTACACCTACCTAACAAATGTAGAATTTTGCTACCTATCCTTAAATTGTATGTCTCCGGATTTATTTATGTAGTTAGATAGGACTTACAAGAACAAAAATAGAAAAAAACAATACATTTTTGGGGTTCCCCATACTTAGAACTGAAACTCAATAGTTTTTTTCATCAAACCCATACGTGTGGGTTATCTATAGATAGGTCTTCAAAAATGGTTTAAGGTTTCTAATAAAAAAAAAACTAAACTGAATAGTTTGCGCGAGAGACAGTTCCAAAGTGGTAAAATGTGTCCCCCCACCCCTTAACATCTTAAATAAGAGAATGATATAACAAAAAAAAAGATGTACATGTAAACTTCCACCGATAATTGGTTTGAACAAGATCTAGTTAGCAGTTTTTTTTATACGTCATAAATCGTAAACCATCCAAGAACTTTTATATTATGTTACTTGCTGCTACAGAACCCTTCATGGGCGAGTCCGACTCGCACTTGGCCGCTTTTTTTATTTGCCCAATTACGAAGGTACAAATCACCCGGCCAGCTTCTACTACACTATAATACCATAATCAATCAGTTAAATATCAACTATAGGTAGGTATTATATATATAGTTTGAGCTAATCAAGATAGGTACATGCCTAGCGCTTAACTCAGTAGCCTCGTGAGGAATGGGAGCGGCACGGGAGGGGTGACATGTGACGTAAAGAACTGTCGGGCTACACACGTGATGAAAATTAGTGATAGATCTTACGATATATACAAATAAGTACCTAAGTCATTGCGAAAGTGAATAATATACTTGTTCAAATAATTATTTTATTTAATACTAATATCAATATTTTCAACTGAACTTTCAATTTATTAGCTTATGTCCATATCGCTACTCGAATCACTGTCAGTATGACTGGAATCACTTTCGTTATCTGAGTCTTCATCTCGTAATCTTATTATAAATTGATCCATTATATCGTCGCTAAGATGGTCGTTTTTGAAATACAATTCCTCAACTTTCTTTACGTGACTGTCACAGTTTTGCCATATCTCAAATGAAAAATTAGCAAATAACTCTTCTAGTGCTCGCTTTTTCTCAGTTAAATTTGAGTTAATATGTTTTCGTGCCAGCTCGCCCTTGATATCTCCCCATACTAATTCGATTGGGTTTAAATCCGGATGGTACGGTGGCAAATAAAGTACCGTATGACCATTTTCTTTTAAAATTGCATCAATTTTAAATTGTTTTTCTGGTTTATTTCGTTTTATTAATTTTAACAAATCCCTCTTTTTCATAACTATAGATTATATTGTGTGATTATACTGTGAAGATTTATATCGTTTTCATGCTCGGCAGAATTTGGATCAGATTTACTAACCTTGAAAAAATTATTAACATTATAAACAACATCTTTAGTTTGAGCTCTAATCTGAGGATCCATCTTCGGTTGCTAATCTCGTGTGCGTCTTGTCTAAAGCGGCCGGTCCAAATAACACGTATTGACGGCAGCGAGATCGCCGCCCTACTGACGTCAAGTGACGTCTCGCGACATTTGACATAAGAAAATCACCACTCTCCCGTGCCGCTCCCATAACTCAGGTGGCTACTTAGCTAAACGCTAAACCTGTAGTTGGGAACCGATATTATGAATATTGGATGTTGGCGCTTGGACTATTTTGTTAGCGTCGTATGTCATTCCATAACATAATTATCTAATGGCATAGGTACGTTAGTCTGTACCTTGTCACTACCTACACCTAAAAGAGATATTTAGTTTCATTGACAAGGTACAAACTAACGTACCTTTGCCATTAGATAACTATGTTATCGTAAGCGACTAGTCGTCAACCCTTACGAGCAACGTCACTCCGCACCAGATAGCGACGCAGTTACGCGTTAGAAGAGAGAGGAAATGTTTAGGCAAAAATCACGATAGGCATTGAGCACTAATGCAAGCTGAATTGCACTTTCTTGCATCCCAGCAAGAGTCGCTATTTATATAAATTTGTTCGTGAAGTGAGCCTCCTGTACTTGTTCTATTATTTATTCTGTCTTGCTAAGTAAACGAAAACTGTACGAAACAGTAATCGTAGACATTTCAATCGTAGGTATAATATATTTACGGCTGTTTTGCGTAGTACCTACTACTATTGGTTTTGAGACGCAGGAGGGCGAAGTATGTGTAAGTTTTTAGTAGTACTTAGTAGAGTTGTTTTTTGTGAAAGAGTTCGTTCGGGAAAGTACTACCAACCACCACTACTACCAGTACTATTTCTGCCGCAAAGCAGTAGTGTTTGCATTACTGTGTTCCAGTATAAAAGGTATAGTTGCCGGTAGACGCAGTGCAATGCCACAAGGGGTGGACGTGACATATGAGGTAATGCATTGTTAAAGGCAGACGTTACCACTCAAGATCAGATGGCCCACCTGATTGTTCCGTCATTCGCTAAGATAAAAAGTGGGGGATTGGTGCTAGTCAGTCAGTGGGAGCTCAACAAACGGTGACACACCAAGGCTGAAGTGGGAGTGGTCGTGTGTGGCGAGTTATGCAAAAGCGATACTCGCGACGATAAGTACGCATGTGAAAGCTTTAGAAAATGCAAAATAGCTAGTACAAAGTAAAGAAGTACCCAGAAGAAAAATCTCTTCAAACTACTTAATTAAACCTAGTAATTTTGAACAAACTGAGGTGTGTATAACCTTTCTCCTTACAAATATTAACCTACAAACGACACATAGGCCCAGTCATCTAAAACATTTAAGGTCGCAAAAAATTGCAAAGTTCGCACAGTTCTATCGAAGTTGCAAACTTGGTTTTATACAATTGGTAGTTATCCTAACAACATCCCAAAAAAACAGAACCCTGCAACTTTTTGCGACCTAACACGATTTTTGTGTCTACGGTGACTGGCCTAACAAGACTGATGGGGATTCTGAAAAACAGCAATTGGTTGCCTACAAAATAAGCTAAGATCATATGAAATACCTAATAAAATTATTAAAGAAGTTATAAAATAACGTCATGATATACACAACCCGTGTGTATCACACTACTGATGAGAACACGTATCCAAAAAACTTTATCTTCCCAGGGACTTAACTATTTAAGCATAATATAAGCATGTATTTCTGTGGTTAGATATCACAATTCACAACAACAACTTTTGGTACAAAAACTGGGTTTTCATGTTATTCTTTGTTAATAGTATCAACAGCAATATGGCTAGCACTTGCTCATTAACTATCAAATGTTCAATAGCTTCATGTCTACAAATTAATTTCACCATCAAGTGAAACTTGCTATGAAAACAAAATCAGCAAATCAAACCTATGATTTTCAGGATTTTATAAATTGTGTCAATTCAAACAATACCTATGTAAAGCTTCTAGAAACACGGGATTTTTATAATTATCGAGATCACGCATCACAAACATGCTCCAGTTTTTTTTACATCAAACGTACCTGAGAGAAATTATACTGTAAAAGTAGATAGAGGGATTGAACCCCAAAATATAAAACTAGTCTCGGTGTTAAGTTAAAATCACAATGGATTTACCACAATTTTTTTTTTCAACTCTTTGTTTTCTAGAAGCTATGCCTAATTTTATGGCAAGAGGTATAACTGTAGAAATAAAAGAAGAAATCATAAGCAAATTAGTGCCATTTATACCAGAAAATAGGAGATACTTCTAGCAAAATTTACCAACTTATAACTTCACCGTTAGGATGATTTAACTGACTGGTATAAAATAAGGTATACACCACTATTCCAAATACACTACAAAAAAAACTTGGATAGTCAGTATTCGATAAAGATTGAATCTACGCAAAAATAAGGTACCATTTATTAATTTCCAAAAATAACCATTAAAAAAAAGCGGCCAAGTGCGAGTTGGACTCGCCCATGAAGGGTTCCGTAGCAGCAAGTAACATAATATAAAAGTTCTTGGATGAATCACGATTTATGACGTATTAAAAAAACCAATTTTTGTTGGAAGTTTACATGGTAATGTACATCATATTTTTTTTTAGTTTTTAATTCTCTTATTTTAGAAGTTATGGGGGGGACACTTTTTACCACTTTGGAAGTGTCTCTCGCGCAAACTATTCAGTTAAGAAAAAAATTATATTAGAAACCTCAATATCATTTTTGAAGACCTATCCATAGAACCCCACACGTTTGGTTTGATATTTTTTTTAAATTTGGTTTTCAGTTCTAAGTATGGGGAACCCCAAAAATAATTGTTTTATTTCAATTTTTATGTAAAAATCTTAATGCGGTTTACAGAATACATCTACCTATTAAGTTTCAACAGTGTATAGCTCTTATAGTTTCGGAAAAAAAAAGGCTGTGACATACACGGACGGACAGACAGACATGACGAATCCATAAGGGTTCCTTGTCTTTGACTACGGAACCCTAAAAATGGGAACATTTGGTAAAAACAATTTAATAGTGCATGCGCCATAGAAAGTTACCAAGTTATTATTTCGACGCGTCACGCCTCACCGTACAAAGTCAATAACAAGTATTATGTCCATAAATTTATTCGGATTTTGTCAAGAAAACAAAAGTTTAAATTTTTTTTAATTCCATTCGAAAAAAAAACATTACGCAGATTAAATTTGTACCGAATAGACTTGGAATAGTCATTTAATTTTAATTTAATTTGTGTTTAAAATTCAAAAAAACAAAGAATATCAAAAGGTATAAAATTATAAATATATATATATATATATATATATATATATATATATTATATATAATACACAAATAAAAAGATTCAAACATCAGAAAAATGCGGGAATGTTTAGGTGAATATCCCGCTAGGCACTAAGCACTTATGCAAACTGAAAAGCACTTTGTTGCGTCCCAGCAAGGTTCGTCATTTTTTTTTCACGATGTGAGCCTTCTGTTCTTTTCTATTATTTATTCTGTGGTCTTACTTACAGTTATTTTATTTTTCTCCCAGCTTAATTAGGTGTATAACTGAGTTAGTAGCTATGTTACCGCACATAAGATTGGTAAAGCTTGAGCATATTCCGTTTGCTGAACACCGTAACAAAATCTCTAGACATGCGAACAGTAACTATGTTACATACGGCGCACATGCTTAGGTTAAGCACGTTCTAAAATAATGTTGCACTAGACAACTATTATTTACTAAATAATAAAAAATCATTAATGTTATCACGATATAATAAACACTGTTTTAAAGGGAATGATCGTAGCGATCGTACAGATCAAAATCATAACAGATAAATATTTACAAAATCACTGACTGATCACTAATTTAAGATAAAAAACTTTAGGCGCGAATATCTCGTAGCAATACTTCTTGTAGTTACGGTTGTCGCAGACTACGTATTTGTACACTGATGGTAATAGCATAGCTCTCTCCATGCATAGCCCGCTGTGATACTTTGAGCTTTTGTGTGTGTGATAGTTAGCGATCACGTCTCAGTCACGTAAGTCATCTCTGGCAACACGCACTAATTAAGATGACTGAAATAAAGTGCTCGAGTGGCGACCAACAACCGGATGACGTAGTGTAGGAGGGGAACTTCCGATGTACCAAACATTATAAAGGTCGCGGGAAGTCTGTGGACGGACGCGGCTCAAGACCAGTTGTCGTGGCATTCTATGGACATGTTCTATTTCCAGCTGGGCTGATGATGATGATTAATAAAAATAAGGCAAGTAAATATAAACATGTTTGTTTTCCCCTAGGTACATACCTACTTATAACATACTTTTTGTATTTTTTTTTGTGTCTACCTATTACGGACCAAGGGATACCGCGTTTGTTAAAATCACTTTTCTTGTATGGGAGCCCGCTTTAATTTTAAATTTTAATAGAATAACAAACAATACATCCAAACTTTATGACCCCAATTAATAATAAATAATAGTAATGATAATAATAATGGATATTTCACACAACTTTATCTAGCCCCAAGCTAAGCAGAGCTTGTGTTATGGGTACTAGATAGTTGATATATTTAATACAATATAATACATAGATAGATATTTTTTATTAAACATAGAAAATACCCAGAACACCCTGAACAAATATCTGCGATCGCACAAATATTTGTTCCGAGGCGGGAATCGAACCCGCAACCTCCTGCGTCGCAGGCCAACCTTCGCCCGCCGCGCCACAGAGGTCGTCAACACCATTGATTTTAGGGTTTGAATTTCCTATAATCCTTTCATAAAGACGCCAAACAAATTCATGGCATGTTTCAAGAAGTAGGTACTATTATTTATACTGTGGTAGTACTGGAAATTAGAATTTAGAAGACTATAAATGTTTGAAAATTATCTTACTAGGCATGTCAAATGCAACGTCCTCGCCGCGCCGTTTTTTTTTGTAGGTGGTCAGTATGTTTCAATTACGTGTATTTCTTCCAACATAGTTTGTAGGTACCTATATAATTTATTTGTTTCTTTATCCGTCTTTCTGTACAAAATAACTCGAAAAACTGTTACTATGTATTTTGACGAAATAGGATTAAATTAATAGTTTTAAATAATAAAATCACTGCGTGAGCGTTTTTTTAAACAGCCCTAAACGTGTAGGTTTTTTTATTTTTATGTATTTCATACTCAATATATTGTACACATTTAATTATAATATTGTACCTTAAAAACCTCCAAAGGTTGAATAGGTACAATCGACAAAAAGTAGGCGCACATACACATTCAAATTAATATAAACAAGCAAGGTAGGTATATTAGTGGATGAAAGTTCATATGGAAAAAAACATCAGCAGGAAGTTTGGCAGAATAGTGAGTTTTGAGGCGGAGAAAACGATCTAATTTGGGCCTTGCTGGGAAAAATCCCGATTCCCAAGATATTTTCCTGAGCAAGGTCCGTCGTTCAATACCGGTTTAAATTGGGTTGTATGGGTTTGTACGAGGTTTTAATTGTTTCTTAAAGTTTAAGACTTGTATGAACTCTAGGGAGGTAGAATAGGCTAAACCCTATGTTTTTAGGAGTTGGAAGGGGTTTTTTAGAGGTACAAACCTTCTTAGCTTGTGAGAGTTTTTAGGGTGCTTTTGATTTAATTTTGTTTTTTTGTGGTCCTGTATTTTTTGGTTGTTTTTGTGGGTTTGTTCGTTTCTTCACCATTTTCATTTGCGATTCGGTTATGATGGTTTTGAAATACTAACTTTGCACCCATATTGGTACAGTTATTGAAGTTGTTGACCACTTTGTCTATTTGGGGTAAAATAAAACGAATAAAACTGTTATAAAATATAACGAAACCTGACACAGCATAATATGTAAAACACAACATGTGCACAGAGATTCCTCAAGTATCCAGTAGTGGAACGCCTGGGACTTCGCCCGCGTGTAGTTTTTGCTATTCAAACTTCAACATCCCGCTGCACCACTTTAGGGTGTGTATTTCGGAAATTCCTTTCTTAGAGCACCGCTGTACCACAAAATAAATGTACCTATGTGAATTTCAGGTCTCTATGACCTAGGGTTTAGACTTCGCGTTGATAGTCAGTGACCGAGTCAGTCAGTCAAGCAACGATTGTATAGGTAGTATACATTTATTTTATTTTTACATTTATCTGATTACGTACAGAACAAAAATTCAATGAAGTAATTGACAAAACAATTAATGTGTTTTCTACACAATTGTACGTTTGAGAGGTTTGTTTACCTAATTAGTTCCAAATCCCACCGCAAGGTGGAGGTCACAGATAATGGAATAGTGTCAAAATTCGAAGTGTCATTTTCAAGGACTAGCCCCTTAAATGTATAAATTTTCAACACAAATAAAGCATCATCCAGGGGTTGAAATCTGCCATTTTTGAAAGAAACGTCGTCATTTTTATTTTATTACATTTTAATGTGTTTTTTCGAGTTATTTCGTGTAATTTTAGTGGCATTTTAACCGGTGTAACTTGGATAAATGGCACATGTGTGATGTAGTGAAATTTAAGTGTATTGCGAGTCTTTTCGAAATGGTGGATTTTTTCCTGTAAAAACTCAGTTTTTCTGCCACAATTTAAACTGGGTTAGGACTAGACGGAGACTCTTGACGACTTGACTATAAAACTATAATAAATATATCACTTGACATTGGCTAAATTGTTGCAAATAATGCACAGAAGCCATTAACTAAGCTAAGAAGCTAAGAAGAAGAAGCATCATCCACACACAGACTCAATCCAGTCAACGTGTGTACCAAAATCGAAACAAGTAATTAGTTTTGTAAAAATTTAAAAACCCTCAACGCAATGAAACGGCTGAACCGATTTCGATCAAACATAGCTAAGAACACTCCCGACTTATTAAGATTTCAAACAACAAAAAAACGAAATCGGTTCATCCTGTCGGCAGCTACGATGCCACAGACAGACACACAGAGACACGTCAAACTTATAACATCCCCTCGTTTTTGCGAAATCGGTTCAGCCGTTTCGGCGTGATTGAGTAACACACATAGAAATCTCTTAAAAGAACATCGTAACTTTGAAATTTATAATATGGATAGCTAGTCCAGTCAAGTTAAACATAAAAAGTGGGTCGTGCTTGCAAAAGTTCGGGTCACGCTGATTTTTTAATATGTTGTTAGGACCTTAACCAACATTAAAAAACCAAATATGCAATTTTCCAAGTGCTGTGCGTTCGGCGGTTTGCCCAAAAAAACCTTGAAATTTTGGGGTTTTTTTTTTTCAGTTTTTGCTCAATATCTTAGTGAAGGAAGGGTCTGACCGGTAAAGTCACTGCATATACTTTTAAAGTTAACTAAATTTGCTACAATTTTACACTAGCGTGAGCTCTATAGAGTCGTTGGTTCTCAAGATACAGTTCTTCAAATATAGGCAATTTATGAAATTTTGGGGTTATTTTAAGTTTTTGCTCAATATCTTAGTGAAGGTAGGGTCTGAACGGTAGTCATTGCAAATACTTTGAAAGTTGACTAAATTTGCTACAATTTTACACTAGCACGAGCTCTATAGAGCCATTGGTTCCCAAGATACAGTTCTTCAAAAATAGGCAATTTTTTCCTAAGTGTATTTTTTCGAAATTTTCACTTATTTTGTGAAATATCTTCTAAAATACGCATCCCAAGTCAAATATTAGAAAAAATTAAGTTGTAGTAAATTTAATTAGGTTTCATTTGAGACCAAATTAGTACCTGTAGATAAAGCGGTTCTCTCAAAAACGGATCTTCTATCTTAGATGGCCCGGGCTTGGGCTCGCACGAAGATGGTGTCTCGATGGCCGTGATGGACGCTGGGAGAGGCGCCCAGTCTGCAGACGGGTCAACTTCATCGTCCGAGCATTTCAGCTCCACATCCAGGACGTTAATTCACAATTTGCCACCGCATGACTGGAAGAGGACTGCATTTACATGAAATTTTTCAGGAGGTGCTGGAACCATGGTGGTTGGGATGGGGGTGAGTCCCTTTGAAGACAGCTTCCACCCCCAATCAGTGGGAAGAAAGTTGACTCCCCACCACTTCTGCACTTGGAGGTAGCATCTTGCCGCATGCTGGCCTGCGGCATCTTCCGTCGGTGGCAAACGGGCGAGGTTTATGCTCGTTGAAGAGACAAACGCCTTATACATCAGGAAATCCAAAGTATCCCTCGTGATGTATATAGAGCCACAAAGCACTTGATGCCTGCTTCTCTCATGACTTGTGGGGTGAAGTCTGGCCGAAGAAAGACCTCCACTTGCTCAGCAAGTGGTTCACTCTTGCTCAGGAGAGTGGTGACTTTGGCCTTTCCTTGGCCAAACGGAACCGAATGAAGATGCCGCAGGCCACCATGCAGCAAAGTGCTACCACCAAGTGCAGAAGTGGCAGGGAGTCAACTTTAATCCCACTAATTGGGGGTGGAAGCTGTCTTCTCAGGGACTCACTCCCATCCCCACCACCATGGATCCCGCACCTCCTGCCCTTCTACGAATAAAAACATGTAAATGCAGTCCTCTGCCAGTCATGCGGTGTCAAATTGTGAATTAACGTCCCGGATGTGGAGCTGAAATGCTCGGATGATGAAATTGATCCGACTACAGACTAGATGCCTCTCCCAGCGTCAATAACGGCCATCGAGACACCATTTTCGTGCGAGCCCAAGCCCGGGTCATCTAAGATACAAGATCCGTTTTTGAGAGAACCGCTGGGCATACAGGTACCAATTAGGTCTTAAATGAAAGCTTATTAAATTTTGTACAATTTAATATTTCTAATATTTGACTTGGGATGCGTATTTTAGAAGATATATCACAAAATAAGTGAACGTTTCGAAAAAAATAAACTTAGGAAAAAATTGCCTATATTTGAAGAACTGTATCTTGAGAACCAATGACTCTATAGAGCTCACGCTAGTGTAAAATTGTAGCAAATTTAGTTAACTTTAAAAGTATATGCAGTGACTTTACCGGTCAGACCCTTCCTTCACTAAGATATTGAGCAAAAACTGAAAAAAAAAAACCCCAAAATTTCAAGGTTTTTTGGGCACACCACCGAACGCACACTTGGAAAATTGCAAATCTGGTTTTTTAATGTTGGTTAAGGTCCTAACAACATATAAAAAAATCGGCGTGACCCGAACTTTTGCAAGCACGGATGTACATCTTGACTGGACTAAACGTAGTTTATCTAAAATCTAAAACATTATTTGCGATGCATTGGCTGGTAGGAAAATATAAATATCGTGAGTCGATCACCACTTGGCAATCGATGCCTTCAGAGCAACCGATACGTCAAATTAATAATACATCGATAAACTCATTGTTTCGAATACAAAAGCTTTTAAAGATATGACGTTAGTTATTTACTGCCCAGTAAATTAATTTGGAGCAATAATGAATCGTATTTCAACGGCTTTTGCCAAATAAATGTTACCAACATATATAAAATAAATAAATAAATAATGCTGGGCAAGTTCACACAACATTATCTAGCCCCAAGCTAAGCAGAGCTTGTGTGATGGGTACTAGATAACAGATATACTTAATACAATACATTACATAGATAGATATTGTTTATTGTACATAGAAGTTCGCGCGGCATGTAATTTTTTTTTGTATTTCCAACAGCCACAGTAGGATTCCCTGTGTCGTGGGTAGCAGGAACTATGAGTACCATAGTACCACAACACCCAGACCCAGCAGATAATGCAAACATTTGTCCTGCAGCGGGAATCGAACCCGCAACCTCTCGCATCCCAGGCGGCTACTCGCCACGGCACAGAGGTCTTCAGTGACGGAGATAAACCTACCAGATTGGCCACTGCAGCAAGGGGCAGAGAACTGGAAAAAGGGAAATAAAAAACAGATGAGCACACATTAAAGAATATGAGAAACAAAAAAACAGATAAGCACTGCTAATGAATGTATCGCACGAACGAAATAGGGGGCACGACTATCACACTTCACACTAATATCCTACTAATAGGGGGCACGACTATCACACTTCACACTAATATCCTACTAATAGGGGGCACGACTATCACACTTCACACTAATATCCTACTAATAGGGGGCACGACTATCACACTTCACACTAATATCCTACTAATAGAGGGCACGACTATCACACTTCACACTAATATCCTACTAATAGGGGGCACGACTATCACACTTCACACTAATATCCTACTAATAGGGGGCACGACTATCACACTTCACACTAACATCCTACTAATAGGGGGCACGACTATCACACTTCACACTAATATCCTACTAATAGGGGGCACGACTATCACACTTCACACTAATATCCTACTAATAGGGGGCACGACTATCACACTTCACACTAATATCCTACTAATAGGGGGCACGACTATCACACTTCACACTAATATCCTACTAATAGGGGGCACGACTATCACACTTCACACTAATATCCTACTAATAGGGGGCACAACTATCACACTTCACACTAATATCCTACTAATAGGGGGCACGACTATCACACTTCACACTAATATCCTACTAATAGGGGGCACGACTATCACATTTCACACTAATATCCTACTAAAACTATCACACTATCACACCAATATTATAAAGGAGAAAGTTTGTGTGTGTGTAGTGTGTTTGTTACTTCTTCACGCTGATAGCGGCTAGATGGATTTGCATGAAATTTGGAATGGAGATAACTGGACTCCCGAAATAACACATAGTTGCATTTTTATCCCGATATTCCCACGGGATTGAGACTTACGCGGGTGAAACCGCGGGGCGCTGCTAGTTATTAAATAAGCTTTTCTTCATATATGATCTACGAGTATCGTGTAAATTGGACCCACTGAAAAAAAAACCACCACTGTGTTCAACTACAGCCTGCAAAGCTACCCTTTGGATCTACAGAGAAAAAAATATCTCACTAGATCCACTATGGATCTAGACAAGGGATCTACTGAGATTGAACGCCATTGCCTAACTCGGCTGCTACCTTGCCACCTTCTGCTAGCCTCTTTTCTTGGTGTAGATTTGTCAAGTTCTAGATTCAGATCCAGGTCCAGGATTCAAGCTGTTACTTCATCCTTTAAGAGACTCGCTCATAAAATATCAAAATCAAAAATCAAAATCAAAATGTATTTATTTGGAACTAAAACACATATTTACAACACAATGGGAAACGATGAAGCCTGCAGAAGTATAAAAACTGTGTCGCAGACACCAACGAATATATCGGAGCAAAGTAAACATTTTACAAATAATTAATTTTGTTAAAAAAAAACCCTCAACGCAATGAAACAGCTGCACCGATTTTGATCAAACATACCTAAGAACAATCCTGACTAATTCACCTTTAAAACAAAAAAAAACAAAATCAAAATCGGTTGATCCGTTCGGGAGCTACGATACCACAGACAGACACACACTTACACACACACACAGACACGTCAAACTTATAACACCACGTTGTTTCTGCGTCGGTGTTTAAAAATATTTTTTTGATGTATTCGTCTGGCGAGTATCCGAGTTGATTCAAGTAGGGCGCTGGAGAGCGCCGACTGTTCGTTCTGTTTCTAGAGAGCTACATTATTCATTAGCCGGCACCGTTTTCTCTCATCCTTCACTATTGAGGTAAAAAATACATTCCACATTTGTTTGACTAGTTTCGCGACTAAACTTGTCCTAGTTTTAGTTGATTGGTTGCCTAGTTCACTAAAAACTATGTTGTTGTTGACATACCACCGTCGCGTACAAACCGTTTCTCAAACTCTTTCATCATGCGGACAGCAAAGGCCTGGAACTCTCTTCCGGCTTCTTTGTTCCCATTATCATACAACTTGGGCGTCTTCAAACGAAGGCATCTTCTAGGCGAGCGTGCTTAAATAGGCCTCATCGTCGCTTCCCATCAGGTGAGATGTAGCCAAACGCAAGCCTATTTTAGGTAAAAAAAAAAAAAAAAAACTTCGTTAGCCTGGATGGTTTGTTAACATGCGTGGCTCAGTTTCATAGCTGGGAGAGTTTTTAATTTTTTTATTTATACAACTTTAGATGATGGAACAATCATATGGCCCAACTGATCTTTAAGCGATCATTATGTGCAACTCAGAATCCAACGATACCGGGTTCGATTCTAGGCTCCGCACCAATGACTTTTCTAAGTTATGTGCGAATTTACATCGCTCTGTGCTTCCGAGGGCACGTTAAGCTGTCTGTCCCGGCTGTTATTGATTAATAGCAGTCGATAAGCCATGTCAGAGGCCCTCGGGCGGCTTGACAAACTCCGACACCAGAGGCCAGCACTACCTCATACGAAACGAAACGAACGAACGAGCGGTACCCTCTGCCTTTGAACAGTGGATCATCTCATAGGTCATGTACACCATGTACGTGCCCTATGTTGCATTGTACTGCGCCCTGAGACATAAAGATGGAAAGTATCATGTACCTGTAATTTCACCGGCACCCATACTCTTTAAACCGGAACACAGTAATGCGAGCACTAAAGCTTTGCGGCAGAATACATATAGACACGCGTTCTTCCCCGAAAGGGTAGGCAGATGGGCCTCTTTTCACCGTGGATTGCACCATGGTGTGAATATAGACATGACTCATCACTGCCATTGCTGCCCATCACTGACTCGGAAAACACTTTCTTCCAGTAATAACACATTCCTCAATAAGCTAGCAGCCATGACAAATCTTATACCAACGAATCATACTAAGAAGTCTGAGTAATCCCTTAGTCGGCTTTTATGACATCCACGGCAGGTGAAGGAGGGATATATTCTCAAATTGAAGAATTGAGCTTATGTTATTTATTGAATTATTTATATATATTTTGTATAGTTATTTTATATGTTAGGTTTTTTTTTTTGTTATTCTACTTGGTTGACGGAACAAGCAAGAGACCCACTTGATGTTAAGCGGTAACCTCTGCCTATGAACAGTGCATTACCTCATAGGTCACGTCCACCTAGGACGCACCCTATGTGGCATTGCACTGCGCCCGCCACCCTGAGACATAGATGAAAAGTCTCATGTGCCTGTAATTTCACCGGCACCCTTACCCTTCAAACCGGAACACAGCAATGCGAGCACTACTGCTTTGCGGCAGAAATAGGTATGGTGGTAGTACTTCCCCGGACGAACTCTTTCACAAAAAAGCTCTACTATACCACTGCTGCCAGCGCTCCTTTTGATACTGACGTGAATATTATCAGCATACCCCCAACAAAGTACAATCTCATATCCTCTAACAGAAACCTTATTTATTTTCGTAGCCAATTTCGATCTCATAGCTATCTAATTTTATTGACTATTGTTCGTGTTATTTATGATTGGGCGGATTGTGTTTTGATCAGACAATAGCATAGCGGGCCCTATCTTACGTAATTGTGTTAATAAATCAGTCAGATTTCTTTAGTTACTTTAGTGGAAACATTGGTTTTGTTATGGGATAATTTGGACAGATGAGTTGATAGTAAATTATAATGAAGAAAATTATGTTGCAAACATATTTGGGGAGCCAAGACAGCCTTCAGATTGCGCAAACACCAGAGCCCAATTCTCGTAATAAAAAATAGTTAAATTAAAGTTCGGATAATGTTACGATCTAGTGTCGATGTCACACACGTCAAAAATGGTATTCTGCTCACCTGACAATACAACGCGGGATTTGATTATATCGAAATGTGACTGTAACTTGAATGTTTCAAAGTTCCGAGAATTCTCTCTTTCACTCTTTACAATTATTATATAGCACTATCCTACTCTAATATATGGTCGCAAAACCGAAAGTAGATTATATTGTTGTTATCGTTTCGTTTCGTATGAAGTAGTGCTGGCCTCTGGTGTCGGAGTTTGTCAAGCCGCCTGAGGACCTCTGACATGGCTTATCGACTGCTATTAATCAATAACAGCCGGGACCGACAGCTTAACGTGCCCTCCGAAGCACAGAGCTGTTGTTATGAGAGAGCAGAATACCAATTTCTCAGTCAATTTACAATACAATCTCGTTTCGGTCAACTTGCAGTGTGGTTATAAAATAAATAAGAGAATTGGACTTCAGGCAGCAATGTTCATCCAAAAAAACAAGCCGCGACACTCGAAAATGCGGTTTTATTGAATATCTAGTTAAATACAGATAATTTTACAAAACCCCTGCAGTAAACCCTCAACTTTGTTAAATTGATTTTATTTATCTAATACTAGTGAAATGCCCGCGACTTCGTCCGCGTGTACTTTTTCATGCTAACTTAAACACCCCGCTGCACCCCCTTAGGGGTTGAATTTCTGGAATTCCTTTCTTAGTGCACCCCTAGACCACAAAAGGAACGTACCCTCCTTTCAGGTCTCTAGGACTTATGGCTTAGGCTGTGCGCCATTAGTCAGTCGGTCAGTCAGTCAGTCGGTCAGTCAGTTAGTCAGTCACGCAACGATTTTACATATATTGATTTAGCGTAATAATATGCACCATTTTAATTCTGATACGGACCGTAATAAACAATCGAATCTAGTCAAAAAATTGAGGTAACTTTGTTTTTTTTTTTCGATCGAGAACATATTGTCCTATCGTGTTTCTGGTGCAGTGATCCCTCGGAATTGCAATGTAGTATTCATACATATTTTTGGTGGGTGTCTCACTTAAATTGATCATCTATTGACAAGATAGCTTTAATCTAAGATGGTTATTTAAAAAGGCAGTTTTTTTTTTTTGGTATACTACTTGAATGACGGAACAAGCAGATGGCCCACCTGATGTTAAGCGGTAACCTCTTCCTATGAACAGTTCATTACCTCATAAGTCACGTCCACCTAGGACGCGCCCTATTTTTGTGTTCGGTCTTGTACTATTATTTATTCTGTGGTTCGGCCTAAGAAAAGACTAAGATAGATAGATAGATAGATTAGATAGATTAACTCTTTATTGTACACAAATAACACACAGAAATACAAAACATAACTCAATAACAAAAGAAATAACAATAAGGGATTACACTAAGGGATGGAAAGCAGCATCCACCTGAGTACTCAACATCAATACTGCTATCACAAATCCCCCTTGCATTATATGGGGGAGGCCTCGCTCAGCAGTGTACTGATGAAATACATCTTGACAGACAGACGCATAAGTAAGTGATAATTTATGAGTTTTGTGTTTCAGAGGTAGCAGGCAATATATTGTTTAAACTTAGCTTAAAACTAATATTATGTTTCCAGTCCAGAAACCTTATTGTCGCCCACAAAATCTGTTTATTACACCTATTTGGTTCAAACTATCAGATAAACATGCTACAGCTTCGCTTGCCTATCTTGTTAGCTCAAGTTTATTGTAGACCAAGTTAGTTTACTGTCGACATTACTGTCCTCGTAATTTAACGTCCCTTTATCTCAATTGACAGAACTTGGTGATGTCTTTGTCCAAATTTTCCAACTTTGACTAGATAATGCTGTGAATACATTTAGTTAGATTTATGAGCCGATTTTTGCATACGAAAATACTCTGATATGAAATATTTGAGGCCCGATGAATCCTAATGGGTACAAGATGTAAACGATTCTGTTATTGTTTTGGGCAAAGTACCTTCAGGTTTATGTAGGTACACCTTTTAGCTCGTTAAAACTGTTGTCGGACTCATTTTATATTTCATATTCGTGTGGGTGATAGCCGCTCTACTGCTTTATATCAAAGCTTATTTAAGCCTAAAGGTTACCGTGCGATGGTCCTGGCAATGACAATATACTTTGTGTATAATTGTAGACACGTGGAATGTTTTTTGATCATCGAACCACTGCCTTAATCTTATTTTTTGTAGTTTTACAATAATATATACATTTAGTATAAGTATTACGAAGAAGACACTGGAAAACATAAGAGTATGTCAAAGAGGTCTCGAGAGAAGCCACACAGGTCATAAGCTGAAGGACAAAATCAAAAATAACGTAATTAGAAAAAAGAAAAAGGCAAAAGACCCTGTGAAAAAAGTTCTTCGGCTAAAGTGGAAATGGGCTGGACATGTACAGCGAGCGACAGACAATAGGTCGAAAACTATAACTAACTGGTACCCCATGGACAAAAAGAGACGGCTTGGAAGACCGCATAAACGTTGGAGCGATGACATCGCTAAGACGGCTGGCATTACCTGGAGCAGAGCGGCTAGAGATAGAGAGAGATGGAGGCAGATAGAGGAGGCTTTTACCGCTCAAAGTGGTACTTACACTGGTGGAGATAACAGAAAACCGGAATACCTAGTTATTTATAAGATAATAGGATAATTTAATAAATTGTAAATTTTTAAACATTAGACAGTAAGAGAAATAAAAGCTTATATTATATTATATTATCAGTATCCGCCATTATTGACAATATATACTTAGCTATACTAAGCCGTGTTGTGTCCGGCCCAAGAATAGACCCTCCATCTCCTCCCGCGGATGTCGTAAAAGCCGACTGAGGGATAACCCGGACTTGTTTGTAAGATTCGTTGGTATAAGATTTGTCCAGCCTGCCAGCTTATGGAAGAAAAGAAAGAAAGAAGAAAGCGTTAGCAGAGTCCGTCGTGGTAAGCAATGGCGGCGATGAGCTCACCACTTGTCACGTCTATTTCCCACGATGATGCAAATGCAACCAACGGTGAAAAGAAACCCATTTGTGACTCTGCCAACCCTTTCGGGGAAAAGGTGTGTGGTTATATATGTATACTCAAAGATGAGTTTTACTCAAGGGTTTCCGCGTAATTTTGACAAATGAAATTGAATTGTCGCGGTTTGATATTGCTTGCGTACATACAATCGCGTACGTGCTTATACATGCATAGTGACATACTTATGATGTTGGAGTGAGGCTTCTGGAAGTAGTAGGTACTAGGCATATCCAAGCCAGTGACCACTTTAATAAACAAAGTTAATTACAGACTTTGGCCTCTTCTGCACTAGTGTTTCCTCAGCGAGATCGCGGCTGAGTAAATAATTCTGCTATATGTCGTTTAGCGGCGATAGTACACTTAAGTAAATTAATTTTCCACCGTTAATGTAATCTGTTAAGGAAATAGTTAATTCTTACTTTTTTTTTTTTTTTTTTTTTTTTTTTTTTTTTTTTTTTTTTTTAAACTAAGACAGACCTTTGTTTGACCACGATCTCACCTGTTGGTAAGTGACGATGTGGCCGAAGATGAAGCACAAAGGTCTAGAAGGCACCTATTCACTCTAGCCTTGAAGAGACCCAGATTATAGTATCATCTTATCATATTAAATCATCATTGTAACTATACATGATAAATGATTTATTGCTGTTAGATCTAGGTGGTAACATTCATTGATGTTACGGTCTTAATGAGCATCTCTAGTCTGTCATGCCAGGCCTACAACATTTTAAACAAGTAAAAACACCATTAATTAAGAAATGTCAAATGTCAATGTCATAGGGTGCATCCTAGGTGGACGTGACCTATGAGGTAATGCACTGTTCATAGGCGGAGGTTACCGCTTAACATCAGGTGGGCCATCTGCTTGTTCCGTCATTCAAGTAGTATAAAAAATAGTATAGTATAAAATAGTAATAAAAAGTAAAATAACAAATAGTATGAAACATAAATAACTTTGAAATAGTTAGCAAATAAATAAGATTGTCTTACATTACAATTTGTCAATTAGAAATTAATTAATCGAGTAATAAACCTTTTCTTCTAAAAGCTTCGTTAGTTCTTTTTGAAATGCATCAAAACTGTTTTCGGTACAGTAAACGGCTCGGTAAACGGGTTCCGTACATTACCTTTAATTGGCTCTTCTAAAGCTAGCATACTTTGTAATCGTTCACAAGAAAGCTGTTGGTTCTCCTTGAAATAAATAAATAAACAATTTCTTCTTTGAAAAAGCTACTGATCGTATTTCTTAAAAAAAAACCTTTTTGTAATTCCCAGACCCAGTCTCAAAGTATCCAAGCAACTATTTATTTTCACAAAGAATTCAAAGCAAAGTTTAGTGAACTAATCCAATTACAGGCACTTGCGGGGTCTGTCCGCCGACTCGGACGCCCCCTCCCTCGAGGCCGCGCCAAACCAATTGTTTTGTACTTGTTAATATGATTTTATTACATTTTCGTATGTTTCCCCCAAATTACAATGAAATCTGGCTGAGAAAACATGCAAACGAAAACATTTTGATACCCGTTTCATGGTGTTTGGACGTTTTAACGCTTACGCTCTGTGGTTGTGCTTTTTTCCATTCCAAGCATTGCTTAGTTAAAAGCATAATCTTTTATGAAGAAGAAATAGGTAGCCTGCAATTAACTTTGTTCTTGTTGAGTTTCATTTTTAACCCCCGACGCAAAAACGACGGGGTGTTATAAGTTGGAAGTGTCTGTGTGCATGTTTTTTTTTTTTTTTTTTTTTTTTAACATTGAAACACCTTTGTTTGGCCACGATCTCACCTGTTGGTAAGTGACGATGTGGCCGAATATGGAGCACAAAATTCTAGAAGGCACCTTATTCACTCTAGCCTTGAAGAGACCCAGATTATAGTTTTCAGGAAAGACAGACGACGGTAGTGTATTCCACTCCTTAGCAGTTCGCATTATAAAGGTAGAACTGAAACGTTTTGTGCGAATAGAAGGTATACTAATGAGGTAAGGATAGTACTGAGCCGTACGCTTGCTCGTCCTATGGTGAAAAGGAGATGGTGGGATCAGATCGTGCAGTTCCTGGGAGCATTCCCCGAAATGTAACCTATAGAAGATCGCAAGGCATGCAACTTTACGGCGGTGCTCGAGACTCTGGATCTTAGTCTCCGCCATATGTTGTTCACCTATAAGCCTGAAAGCTCTACGTTCGATCGAGTCCAAGCTGGTGTTTGGCCGAGCCATCCCAAACATGGCAGCAGTACTCCATACCAGCCCGGACTTGTGCTTTATATAAACTGAGAAGCTGTCCTGGTGTGAACGCTTTACCTTATTCAGGATGCCTAGCTTCATGGCTTCATGGTGCGTGTCTGTCTGTGGCATCGTAGCTCCCGATAGGATGAACCGATTTCAATTTTTTTTTGTTTGAAACGTGAATTAGTCGGGAGTGTTCTTAGCTATGTTGTATCAAAATCGGTTCAGCTGTTTCATTGCGTAGAGGGTTTTTTTAATTTTTATAAAATTAATTACTTTTATTTAAATCAGTCAATATCTGCAAAGTTGTTCCGTGACTGACTTACTGACTGACTGAATCAACGCACGGCCTGAACCGTAAAGCTAAGGCCAAACCAAAGCGTTCAGCCCGCGTGTCTTACCCATCCATTGTCTTACCATTGATCGCCATCGTGCACGCCACTGAGGACGCGGGCTGAACGCGTTGGTTTGGCCTTAGCCTAAGTCCTGGAGACCTTGAAATTCCTTCCAAGTCCTGGGCGTTCCACTATAGTAAAGCACGATATTTTGAATATAAAATTTCTTGCATTATTTTAATACCTACCAAATGTATGGTTATGATACAAAACTCTCGCAAAATAGGTGCCCTCGTAGCTAAGCTACAATGCCCGTAGCCTGGCTACGAAGCTAGCGTAGCAAAATATTATCTTGAGATTATTATCCGAGGGAGAACTAACAATGTTACTTCGTCGGGCCTCTGAAGCCCAAACACGTTGTGCGCTGTTAATTACTGTTCCTGAAATGAAGCAGGTACCTAGTTGTAATTTATCAATTAAAAGTTTTGTAACACTAGTTACGTATTAACTTTCATAATTGAAATCGTAAAAAAGAAAGGTGCCTATAGGGGCTTCTGCACTGAACACGAATTTTGTTTTGCTGCACTTTTTAACTACCGACGTAACAAGTAATTAATTTAGTAAAAAAAAAAAAAACAACGCAATGAAACTGCTGAACCGATTTTGATCAAACAAAGCTAAGAACACTCCCGACAAATACACCTATCAAACAAAAAAAAAACGAAATCGGTTCATCCGTTCGGGAGCTACGATGGGACAGACAGACACACACACACACGCACACATTCGCTTTTTTTTCACCCCTTCCTTTTTCGTCGGGGGTTAAAAAGAGAGGAGTTATAAGTTAGACGTGTGTATCTGTGTATAGTCTGTCTCTGTATAGTAGTTCCGAAACAGATGAACAGATTTTGATTTGTTGTTTTGATGTGTAACATCTTTCCTCTCGCTTTCCTGCAATCTGTGGGAGTGATTGAATGAAACAGGACGGAAGTGAGTAAAAGGAAGTGCGCATTTTTCCGAGAGGTTGCTTATTACCAAGGAGGTGACATGTCCGATTTTACGTATGCGACTACAAGGCTCAGTCGTTTTTAGGGTACCGTAGCAAAATGGCAAAAAACGGAACCCTTATGGATTCGTCATGTCACTCTGTCCGTCTGTCCGTCCGTATGTCACAGCCACTTTTTTCCGTAACTATAAGAACTATGCTGTTGAAACTTTTGAAACTATCATGGTTATGTACATAATTTTCACTAGAAACGGGATATTTACCATGATTTTTGAGTTTTATATGTAACTCAAAAATCATGGTAAATATCACGTTTCTAGTGAAAATTATGCTGTTGAAACTAGGTAAGTAGATGTGTTCTGTGAACCACATTAAGATTTTCACACAAAAATAGAAAAAAAAAAACAATAAATTTTGGGGGTTCCCCATACTTAGAACTGAAACAATTTTTTTTTTCATCAAACCTTTGCGTGTGGCGTATCAGTTTCAGTTTCAGTTATTTATTTCATTAACAATTACTTAAATCGTGTTTGAAAACAAATTTGTAATTTATACACACTACACCAGGGGTCACCGATTAGTTACGCTCGGGGTCCGTTTAAAGAAATGAAATGACCATTGAGGTCCGCACAGATTTAATAGAAAAATATTTATTAAAAACATGTAGTTACGGCAATAAAAAGGTACTTTTTTTACAAATCAATGATGAGAAAAATGACATTTCTTGTTGCGGACTATCTGTCTGAAATTTGGAGTCAAATCGGTGCAAGCTACTGACATTAAATCCTGGAGGTGTTCATCAGTAACTCTAGATCTAAATTTATTCTTAATTGAAATTCATCTTCGAGAATGCTGCTTCACAAACATATGTTGACCCAAACATGGTAAGGAGTTTCAGTGCTATTTTTTGTAGTTCGGGGTATTTATTACCACTTACAAATTTTAAGCGCGCAAATTTTAGGTCCGCACGAGATGGGTCGGCGGTCCGCATGTGGACCGCGGTCCGCCATTCGGTGACCCCTGCACTACACTATCTATGGATAGGTCTTCAAAAATGATATTGAGGTTTCTAATTTATTTATTTTCTAAACTGAATAGTTTGCGCGAGACACACTTCCAAAGTGGTAAAATGTGTGTCCCTGTAACTTCTAAAATAAGAGAGAGATAAAACTAAAAAAAATGTATGATGTACATTACCATGTAAACTTCCACTGAAAATTAGTTGAAACGAGATCTAGTAAGTAGTTTTTTTTGTAATACACTTTTATTAAACCATCGATCAAAATTAAAAAGAACAACAAGAACTTTTATATTATGCTGCTACGGAACCCTTCATGGGCGAGTCCGACTCGCACTTGACCACTTTTTTCCAGGTAGGTCCGTCAGTTTGGTCATTCCACTCAAATTGTTCATTTTCGAAGACATGAGGCTCCACTCCAGACTTCAATCTACTTGCCTTGAATCTTCAAGCTTGAGTTCAAACTTCAAATCGACATGACTCATTTTTCGCCCTCAGACTCTAAGGTTTGATGATTACCAGCACACGATTTAGTAGTAGTAGAGCTTTTTTGTGAAAGAGTTCGTCCGGGGAAGTACTACCACCATACCTATTTCTGCCGCAAAGCAGTAGTGCTCGCATTGCTGTGTTCCGGTTTGAAGGGTAAGGGTGCCGGTGAAATTACAAGCACATGAGACTTTTCATCTTTATGTCTCAGGGTGGCGGGCGCAGTGCAATGCCACATAGGGCGCGTCCTAGGTGGACGTGACCTATGAGGTAATGCACTGTTCATAGGCAGAGGTTACCGCTTGACATCAGGTGGGCCATCGGCTTGCTCCGCCATTCCAGTAGTATAAAAAATAAAAATAAACGACTGATTCGACTTGATTTCACGATGATTTCACACGAGTTGAATAAGAATAAGAATATTTATTTGTTCGAATACAGGTAACTTATTTCTAAGAGGTGTAACAATACAATAGACATCATCTTGATTCTAATTCTTGACGGATTCTCAATTTCAACGAAATTTCGCGTCTGCACAGTCTTATCTGACTTCTTTGTTTGTCTACGTGTTAGTACCACCTAGGGGTCAATATCTGATTGTAAGTTAGTTGAAGTTAAAAGCTTATTTATTCATTCTAAAGAAGTTACTTAATTATAAAATTTATTCATCAGCGGAAAACCTACTGCACTTTCGCAAAGACGGGCTTCTTAACTTTGATTATTTGCTTACTGTTGATTATAATTCTCGGATTCTCAATGTGGAAACATGAAGCCACACTGGCTGCCAAGTATTCTGGCATAACAAACAAGTAAGTCAGTGAAAGTGTTGGAAAACTTTTCTGGGTGATTGTTGTCTGTTCCGAATTGGAGAGATGTCAAACGCTGAGCCGATGTTCCCAGGACAACGATGAACTCCGACAAGTTGGCCAAGTTTGCTTTGTCTGCCCACAACACCTCAGAATTTTAAGTAGATGCCAGGTGAACGAGCTTGTGCGAAAATATTCAAATATTTAACGGATTTATTCCCAGATTTCTTGTAAAGTTTCACGACCAAAAGTACTGAATTTTATGAAATCTCGAGAACCTGACTTTCTTCAAAGTACGTGGCAAAGTTTCTACGTAAGTATCTTAAAAGTTTATTTTTACCAGAAACAGCTACATTTTTTTTTGAGTGAATGAATGATTGATTGAATGAATTTTTTTATTACCTTATTCCACACTTGGATTCCCTGTGTCGTGGGTAGATATCAGAAACTACGACAATCATGGTACCATAACACTTTGCAGATTATACAAACATATATCCCGCAGCGGGAATCGAACTTGCAACCTTTCGCAGCTCAGCCGGCTACTCGCCCGACACGCTACAGAGGTCGTCAACAATATAAACATAACATGTGAAGTACAATTATAATCCTACATTAAATAATACAACTTAAACCTTCATAATACGCCGGCGCCATCCTCAATTTTTACTAGCTTTTATTTAACTAGAATGTGTGTCCGGGTGGAATTTTGCAACTGAATTTTAAAGCAGTTATCCTCAACTGATTGAGCTGAGATTTGGCATACCTGTGGAGTTCCGATAATAATACAATATTATGGTGACAGCGAGCTGATCTGATGATGGAGACGGAAGGTGGACAACGGAACTCCTCGATGAATAATAGTAGTCTAATAATAGACACATAATAGTGTTAAGGCTCATTTTGATCAGCACACGGTAACGATCACTAATTTTATAAAAGCTTGTATTGAAAAATATGTTTTTCACAAAAAACTTATTAATATAGAGACTGCCGATCCGAAGGTTATCTGAGGAAGATCGCTTTTTAATGAAAATACCACACAATTTAGTAGAGCTTTTTTTGTGAAAGAGTTCGTCCGGGGTAGTACTACCACCGTACCTATTTCTGCCGCAAAGCAGTAGTGCTCGCATTGCTGTGTTTCGGTTTGAAGGGTATGGTTACCGATGAAATTACAGGCACATGAGACTTTTCATCTTTATGTCTCAGGGTGGCGGGCGCTACGTGATATATGTGACCTATGTGATAATGCACTGTTCATAGGCAGAGGGTACAGCTTCACATCAGGTGGGTCATCTGCTTGATTCATCATACCAAGTTGAATAAAAAAAAAAAACACAATATACAGAATAACAGAATAAGTCCTCTTTTTAACCCCCGACGCAAAAACTACGGGGTGTTGACGTGTCTGTGTGTGTGTGGCTGTGTGTAGTCTGTGTGTGTGTGTGTGTGTGTCTGTGTATGTGTGTCTGTGTGTGTCTCTGTCTGTGGCATCGTAGCTCCCGAACGGATGAACCGTTTTTTTGTTTGTTTGAATGGTGAATTAGTCGGGAGTGTTCTTAGCTATGTTTGATTAAAAACGGTTCAGCCGCTTCATTGCGTTTTTAAATTTTTACAAAATTAATTACTTGTTTAGAATTCGGTTAAATATATCTACCGAGACTGAAAGCACGGTTGAGGTTTTTACAAGGCAGCGCAAACAGAACTCACGTCCCCTGCATAGCAAATAAATAGGCAGCTAACTATGCAAAATGCTTTTGCAATTTGAGTGGATTTGCGCTACACAGGTCAAAACAAAAGCGCTAAAGCAATTGTTACTATGTCGTAGGACTGGAGCCAAACGCCGGCATTAAATAACGCGGTATCTGTAGGGAAATGCGAAGCGATAACATCGGGACGCGTTGCCAAATTACACCCTTGTTGCGTTTTACAATATCAGCGGTATACGGCCGCTCCTATAGACACTGTAGATACGCCGCGCGACGCCGCCGACACACTACATATTAAACCTATACAGTAACCTGGCGTGACAAAGTTCCACAGCCATTTTTAGGGTTCCGTAATCAAAGACAAGGAACCCTTATGGATTCGTCATGTCTGTCTGTCTGTCTGTCTGTCTGTCTGTCTGTCCGTGTATGTCACAGCCTTTTTTTTCCGAAACTATAAGAGCTATACTGTTGAAACTTGGTAGGTAGATGTATTCTGTGAAACGCATTAAGATTTATACACAAAAATTAAAAAAAAAAAAAAAAATTTGGGGTTCCCCATAATTAGAACTGAAACTCATTTTTTTTTTATCAAACCTATACGTGTGGGGTATTTATGAATAGGTCTTCAAAAATGATGTTGAGGTTTCTAATATAATTTTTTTCTAAACTGAATAGTTTGCGCGAGAGACACTTCCAAAGTGGTAAAAAGTTTGTCCCCCCCCCATAACTTCTAAAATAAGAGAATAATAAAACTAAAAAAAATATATAATGTACATTACTATGTAAACTTTCACTCAAAATTGGTTTGAACGAGACCTAGTAAGTAGTTTTTTTTAATACGTCATTAATCGTAATCCATCCAAGAACTTTTATATTATGTTACTTGCTGCTACGGAACCCTTCATGGGCGAGTCCGACACGCACTTGGCCGCTTTTTTTAAAATTGTGATTACTAATCGGGTCTCTACCCTTATCGTGTTGAGACGCTATGCAAAAATGTTGGAGTCTGCGTTACATGCTCACTCACTATCAGTAAAGGTTACAAGTTTGATGTTAATACAGTAATTACTTGAGGATGTAATCTAAATAAATTATAGGCTAGAAACACGATTCGTGAAACTTTTCTCAATAGCTTTATTTTTTTAAATTGGCACTTCTAAAGCCTGTTTTAGGTCCCTCCTTCGACTAGATAAAATATTAAGCATATTTTTTCATACTATTCAGTAGGTAATTACGTTACTTAGATGAATTATAGATAATTTATTTTTATATTTGCTACTTTAGAAGCAATACGAATTTTTATCATTTGTCGCATACGTCAGTTACTTCCGAGCGGCAAAAATCTATACCTCACCTCTTCCCGGGTTCAAGTGAGCAAAAGCGCTGTCACTGTCTTGCAGCTATTGTTTTCTTGCTAGACTCCGCCCATTCGGTATTTTGACATATCGCCTTAAGTAAGTGTCTTACCCAAATTCAAACTTCTTGGTGTCTACTAATCTGTAATGTCAGTCGTCAGCCAGTATTCTACCACCGTATTATATTGTCATTTTAATTTTTGAAATTCGACTTCGTTCTGTTACGCCATCCGGAGATTATAGGTTTTTAAAAAAAAGGCGTTTTAAGGTGAATATGTTTATTCACCGAACAAAATGAAAAAGAACTTAAAAAACGATAAACTTAATGAAATTCGGTAAAGACAAGTGTCGCGCTCGGATGTTGGTACTGAACTAAAATGCAGGTGGGCTGGTTCTCGTGGGAATCGAGGAACAGCTTATAATGCATTTTCGTAAGGTAGAAATTAAAGTGATTATTAGACAAAATTGTCAGCAGAGCTACTATCATCTAGGGGTTATAACAGTTCGCTCCGCCGAGTAATATGAAAATATTCAATATTCTGTGACTGATACAGATTAGCGAATAGTGAAAAGCTGATGAGCACAAAACACCAAAAAAAATTGCATCCACCTTAAGAGATAACGCCTGCAATAAATATATTAAAACATCCGGGGAGAACAATTTCCCTGTGAAGATAGTTTAAATAAATCTTCATTACCCTTCCCGGCGGCGGTTCTCATATTTCCTAACGGGATGTTTTTAACGTCCTCACCGCTTGCGGTAAGCGAGTGCAACAAATTTTTAGAATAATAAGTGCAAAGGAAAAATTACACTGCAAAAAAGAGGGTATATTTACGAGACCGTTTTATCGCCATGGCAATATGTGAAGCGAAGTGCTTAATATTGTGTCTGCTTTTTTATCACGTTTTATTTATCGATTTATTTTATTTATTATTATTATTAATCATTTTATTAGCACAGATTGTGTATAAATTTAATGGCCTTGAGTTATTATGAATAATTATAAATATTTATTTATTATTTACAGAATGAATAATAGAACTAATACAAGGTATGTACAAAAATACTTAAATATAGAAAAAAAAAAAAAAACTGACACATTAAATTTGGTTCATGGGGCAAGTTGGCAAGAGCACTGGCTGCATTCCCACGTTGAATGGCCAAAGAAATTCTTTGCGCCAGGAAGGAGCCAGCCCTCTTGTCACCAGCGGCGTCGATGAGCAACGGTGATATTTTTTTAAAAAAGGTCCTTAGTACTAGGGCCCCATGGTCCCAAAGTCTCTACACCAAGCGGCGTAGGTGTAGAGACATTAATGTGTGTTAATCATTTATTTCAGGTTATTCACACCCATAACATTAAATCTATATAAACCCATTAAAACACAAAGACTTAAAACTAATATAATAAAACATAAATCAGAGATATTATTATAAAACATGCCATCTTTTTTTTTATTTTTTATTATTCTACTTGAATGACGGAACAAGATGGCCCACCTGAAATTAAGCGGTAACCTCTGCCTTTGTACAGTGCATTATCACATAGGACGCGCCCTATGTGGCATTGCACTGCGCCCGCCACCCTGAGACATAAAGATGAAAAGTCTCATGTGTCTGTAATTTCACGGGCACCCTTACCCTTCAAACCGGAACACAGCAATGCGAGCACTACTGCTTTGCGGCAGAAATAGGTATCTTCATCATTGCAGCCGATTGACGTCCACTGCTGCACATAGACATAAATTTATGTTTATGTATTATATTTTATCAAGTTATGATATTACTTTATTTAGTTGTATATTTTAATAATATAAATTGTATAAATTCTTAGGTATATATAAATTTGTGTAGCCATAGTTTAAATTTATAAATTAGGGAGTATTTTTTTTTTTTTTTTTTTTTTTTTTTTTTTATTATTATTATTTATTTATTTTTAATTTTAGAGATTGTATTCCAGATTTTAAGCCACCATTCTATGTCTTGCAAATAATTACAGTCCATCCCAAGGTTGTCTGGCAGAGATCGCTTATAGCGATAAGACCGCCCATTGTACCTCCGTGTTTAGTTTAATATTAATTTTTAATTAGCTTATTTTCTGTGTTGTGCAATAAAGTGTTTTCTATCTTCTATCTATCTATAGACCTCTCCCATAGAATGCTGCGATGAACGGCTGAGTCGTTATGCATAAAGCGGACGTCTCATACTCATTATCAAAGCGATGCTGACGTGGAGTGGGTAATGAGATTGTTTTAATTCGGCCAAATTCGTTACGGCGGGGTATCCTTTTAACTTGCTAATCAGCTTATCCCACACCGCATGGATTTGTGAACGCAATTGGACCATGCTATTTTGTTCCAACTCCTTCGTTATCCTCTTTGGGAGCCAAACGGTGTGGTTACGAGGATTTCTAATTTTTTGAAAGGATTTTTTGGTACTATATTCAATGTTAGATAAGATAAGATAAGATAATTTATTTCCAAAAAACAAAAAACAAACTAAATATGACATTTAGAAATATTCAAGGTGGACATAGTACTTATTAGGTACTAGAAGTTTTAAGTCGTATGTGTACATCTATATATATATATATAAAACAAAGTCGTGTTAGTTATACCACTTATAACTCAAGAACGGGTGAACCGATTTGGCTGAAAATTGGTGGGGAGGTAGCTTAGAACCAGGAGAAGCATAGGGGGGGGGGGGGGGGGTGTCACCGGGGGCTACGAGTGCGAAGCCGGGGCGAGTCGCTAGTAATAAATAAATGTTAGCGTAGGTAATAAGCACGGTCAAGTGACCACCCTCCGTACTAGTTCGCACTGTATGAATATTATTCTCAGTTGAGTCGTGATTTTGCTAAAAGAGTTTTTTTTTATAACTCTTGGAATGACGGATCAAGCAGATGGCCTACTTGATGTTATTCGGTACCCTCTGCCTATGAACAGTACATTATCACATAGTTCACGTCCACTAAGTACGCGCCCTATGTGTCATTGCACTGCGCCCGCTATCCTGAGACATAAAGATGAAAAGTCTCATGTGCCTGTAATTTCACCGGCAACCATACCCTTCAAACCGGAACACAACAATGCGAGCACTACTGCTTTGCGACAGAAATAGGTATGGTTGTAGTACTTCCTCGGACGAATTATTTCACAAAAAAGCTCTACTACTAGTAGTAGTAGTAGAGCTTTTTTGTAAAAGCTGTTGTTTGTTTTTTGTGTTTTTTGTTTCTAGTGAAAGACTCTTCTGATGCATGGATAACATATTCCGAGGGATCCATAGGGATCACTGTACCAAAAACACGATAAGGCAATATTTTCTAGATATAAAAAAATCAAGAGTACCTTACCTCACCTTACCTCTAACACAGATAAAATAATACTATACTAGTACCTCTAACTTTTGCAATATGGTATGGTAAGATAAGATAAGATAAGATAAGATAAGATAAGATAAGATAAGATGAGATAAGATAAGATAATTTATTTGCCAAAACATTGTACAAAGTTCTTAAACTAGATGAAGTCCACTTATGTTCTACCTTATTACTAGGCATGCAAATTTTCACATGAGTAGGTAACAGTAAAATGAGTAGGTAGGTATACAATAAAAATATTTTAAAATAATTGATATCGAGATATCAATGGTGCAGATAATTGGGTCAAAAATTACATAAATAAAATTAATACAATAAAACCAAAGCCTTATTTTGTGTTTTTTTTTAAATTATCTATATTTTACGAGATTGATGTGTCCTGCCAAAGAATTGACCCCTCAGTCTCCTCCAGTGGATGTCGTAAAAGCCGACTAAGGTATTACCCGGACTTGTTGATAAGATTCGTTGGTATAACATTTGTCCTGGCTGCTAGCTTATGCTTTAGCCGAGTCATTCGTGGAAAGCAATGGCGGTGATGAGCTTACCACTTGTCACGTCTATATTCCACGGTGATGCAACCCAACCCACTGTGATAAGAGGCCTATTGAGGCTCTGCCTTTGCCCTTCTGGGAAATAGACGTGTATCTGTGTATGTATTAATCTTAGTTGCTTTTTCGAGAGGCACGAAGCATTTTTTTGGATTTGCACGGCTAATGTCAAAAAAGAAAAATGTCCACGAGCTTAATAATACCCACCTATGGAATCGCCCAATTGGAAAAATGACCAAGTTTAAAAAAACTCAACTAGAAAAATGACCAGATACAGAAAAGGCCCTCTAGAAAATTGACCAAATATAGAAATAATCAACCAGAAAAATTACCAATTCTAGAGACGTCCAAGATAAAACAATACAAACTTCTTTTGCAAATTATAATTATTGATCTTTTTATGTACGGGATCGATTTTTGAAAGTCAGCGAGTGACTAGAAGTCATCAAAATGACTATTAGTCACCGATTTCCAATAGTTCGTATTTTTGGAAATCACCGCTGACTAAAATTGTCATACTATGATATCAATACGAGTGGCTCTACCCACTCGATTTGAAATCACTCCGTGACTGTTTTGGCACTGACATTTATGAATAGTATTTACTCAATTTTACTCTTTATCTTGTGGCTTTCCTATTCCACCCACACATAATTATTACCTATGGTCCGAACGTAGTACACTGTTTTGTCTGTGGTGAGTGGAACCATGGACTTAGTATAGTGGAACAGACAAACTAATAATGGACAGATACGTCGTAAGTCAAAGACAACGAATGTGAAATATTTGCAAGTTGGTAGACACGGTATGACTTTCAAAAATACTATATGTGGTAAAAAGTGATTTCAAAGTCATCGATTACGTTTTGTCATTCGTGACTTCTAGTCACTTAGTGACTTTCAAAAATCTATACCCTGGCCACTTGTATCAAGTATGTTTTTGAAATGTACTCGACAATGATTAGGACAAATGTCATTATTGTCCTTTTAAACACGCTTTTTTTTTATTTTTTATTATTAGCTTGGGTTGCATCTATGTATGTATGTATGTATGTATGTAACGGAATCTTTAAGCATAATTTTCACCAATTTCCAGAAGTCTGATTAATTTGAATCTTTGCATACGTATCAAGGACCGATGACAATGCAATAATTTGATAACAGTTTCCCGTTATCCTTATTAGGACCGCCAGGATTAATAAATTCTTTGATAGATCCTCTGTAGTAGAGTAAAAGAGACAGAGCTAGCGCGCAATCTGCGCATGCCTGCAGTTTCGGACTTACTGTGAGAAATTTCAATACCACATGTCAACAAATAACTAATTGATAAACCGAACTAAAAAATTAAAAATAAATAATAGATTAAAAAAACAAAAAAAAACACGATTTTATAGCTAACCGAACTAAAAAATAGAAAATAATTTTCAATTTCAAAGAGTTTATATTACACTAGTAAAAGATCGAACAATCAATCAGAATTTATCACCTCAAAATAAAATTATAATAAAGTTTAAGTTATTAACAGAAGAATTCAATTCAGAATAAAAAGCGTGGGGTGCTTGATAAAGTAAATGTAACAATCATTCTGTTGGCAACTATCTATGAGAGGAAAGTTATGAAAAGTAGTAAAATGCACGCCACGCTTTTTATTCTGAATTGAATTCTTCTGTTAATAACTTAAACTTTATTATAATTTTATTTTGAGGTGATAAATTCTGATTGATTGTTCGATCTTTTACTAGTGTAATATAAACTCTTTGAAATTGAAAATTATTTTCTATTTTTAGTTCGGTTAGCTATAAAAGCGTGTTTTTTTTAGGTTTTTTAAACTATTATTAATAATATTCAACTCGACGACAAAGTGAACTTATTTTATGTACATTATGCGAAGATTTCTGTTCGGGGTTGCCGCAGCCTTAAATGCTACATTATAAAGTGGGTAGGGGCACATAGCGTAGTGCCCTCACAGCACACGGCCACTTTTCACGCCGCCTGTACATTATCGAGCTACAAAGTGCTCCTACATCACTTTTAAGAGGCTCGTCCAGCAAAGGATAAAGCTGTAAAAAGTATTGGATAAAAAGCCTTAAGGCGTGGGTAATGTGAAATGTGGTGCATTGAAACGTTTTTTCTCCAAAACCTTTATAGAAAAATCTACAAAAAATCTACATGTTAATCTACACCATATAAAGCATGTCCTCTTGATTTAAAAAAAAAACTATTTAGAATATCCTACTAATATTATAAACGCGAAAGTTTGTGTTTGTGAGTGTGTTTGTTACTTTTTCACGCTGAAACGGCTGGACGGAATTGCCTGAAATTTGGAATGGAAATAACTGGACTCCTGGAATAACATATTGGCATATTTTTATCCCGATATTCCCACGAGATCGAGACTTACGCGGGTGAAACCGCGGAGCACTGCTAGTCAGAAATAAAGAAGTACCACTGATCTTTACGGTGTCAGTGCAAAGTACTCTATTTTCGTAGTTAGTACCATTTTTCTCCTAAATTATCAATCCCAAGTTTTTAAAGTGCCATCAGTATGTTAAGTAACACGACGCTGAGGCTTCGGCCCATTATTGCATTCATTTCATTTACACATTTCCATTTTCGTGTTTCGCTCACTTTTCGTTTCGCGGGCGCTATTCTGTCATTTTCTAACTTACCTGAACTTTAAAGAGTTAGACAGTAACATAATTTGATGTCAGTCGGCGCCTTAATGCAATGGTATGGCACTACCTGGAGCAGTAAGTAATGGTTATCACTCTCTTATCCGAGTTCTTTACTATTATTATGAGAGGAAATAATTGAGAAACTCAGTTACATGCATACATACGAGTACATAAACACACACCTCTTTCCCGGAAGGGGTAGTCAGAGCCTCAATTGGCCTCTTTTCACAGTGGGTTGCACCATCGTGGGGTATAGACGTGACAAGTGGTGAGCTCATCGCCGCCATTGCCACGACTGACTCAGCTAATGCTTTCTTCCTGTGATAACACATTCTATAATAAGCTAGCAACCAGGATTAATCTTATACCAACGAATCTTATCAACAAGTCCGGGTAATCCCTTAGTCGGCTTTTACGAAGAGGGTTCCGTCTCCTCCCGTGGACCACCTACGACGCAGGAGGTTGCGGGTTCGATTTCCGCCTCGGAACAAATATTTGTTTAGGGTGTTCTGGGTATTTTCTATGTATAATCAAAAATATCTATCTATGTAATGTATGTATTTCAGTTATCTAGTACCCATAACACAAGCTCTGCTTAGCTTGGGGCTAGATAATGTTGTGTGAACTCTCCAGCATTTTTTATTTTATATTATATCTACAATATATCTATCCATATATATCTGCTCTACAGATACTGCGGGCGCGGCGGGCGACTAGCTGATTGAAAAGCGAAGGTTGCGGGTTCGATTCTACGGAACAAATATTTATTCCGGGTCTGGTGTTGTGGTATCATGGTACTCGTAAATAATAATAAATAAATAATGCTGGACAGTTCACACAACATTATCTAGTCCCAAGCTAAGCAGAGCTTGTGTTATGGGTACTAGATAACTGATATACTTAATACAATACATTACATAGATAGTCTTTTTTTATTATACATAGAAAATACCCAGAACACCCTGAACAAATATCTGCGATCGCAAAAAATATTGTGCGGAGGCGGGAATCGAACCCGCAACCTCTTGCGTCGCAAGCCAACCTTCGCCCGCCGCGCCACAGCGGTCGTCGTAGTATCTTATACCCACGACACAGGGGATCCTAGTGTGGGATGGACTATGTATGTGACTGTTATGTTATTATGTCTGCTTGGTGTATCTAGATTTTTGGTTATAAAATCCAGTAAACAATAAGTGTGTGTTTTTTTGTGAAAGAGTTCGTCCATTGAAGAACTACCACCATACCTATTTCTGCCGCAAAGCAGTAGTGCTCGCATTGCTGTGTTCCGGTTTGAAGGGTAAGGGTGCCGGTGAAATTACAGGCACATGAGATTTTTCATCTTTATGTCTCAGGGTGGCGGGCGCAGTGCAATGCCACATAGGGTGCGTCCTAGGTGGACGTGACCTATGACGTAATGCACTGTTCATAGGCAGAGGTTACCGCTTAACATCAGGTGGGCCATCTGCTTGTTCCGTCATTCAAGTAGTATAAAAAAAATACAAAGTGTCGTTACTTTAATAATAACTGTAGTAATAATATTACATTAATTTTAAATTGAGTCTGCCCGTCGACTGTGTCCTATTGAACGCAATCGGTGCGTGGCAAGCACAATGTCTCCTACTGAATGCAAGAGCAAGAGCAAGAGTGTAGTTTGTATGGCTGTGCGTGTTTATAATCATCTTCCTAAATCTGTACTAGATGCTCCCAGTCTTAATGTGTTCAAGGGAAGACTGAAAAAGATGCTAACAGGAAAAGCTTACTATAGTACACAAGAATTCCTTGGTGATAAAAATGTTAATGACTAGGAATAGGTGACTAAATAGGACTACTTATGTGATTTTTAATTTTTAATCTAGTTATTTTTACTGATTTATGTATATTTTGCATGCGTTAAACGCCGATTATGGCTGAACATTTAATTGTAGCACTAACCACCAGTTACTAACCCATATATCGCAATAAATTAATTTGAATTTGAATTCATTCGCTATTAAATCAGTTTTCGATTGTTCCTATAGTTGGGCCATTTAACATAAAATTTCATGAATTTCTCTTATACTCACTAACGTGGTTTTATTGGCTGCTAGCTTATTAACCCCCTATGCAAAAACGACGGGGTGTTATAAGTTTGACGTGTCTCTGTGTGTGTGTGTGCGTGTGTCTGTCTATCTCATTGTAGCTCCCGAACGGATGATCCATTTTTTTTTGTTTTGTTTGAAAGGTGAATTTGTCGTGAGTGTTCTTAGCTATGTTTGATCAAAATCGGTTCAGCCGTTTCATTGCGTTGAGGGTTTTGAATTTTTACAAAATTAATTACTTGTGTTATTACTGGAAGAAAGCGTTAGCTCAGTTAATCGTAGCAAGCAATGGCAGCGATGAGCTCACCACTCGCCACTGCTACGATGGTGCAACCCACTGTGAAAAGTGGCCCATTGAGGCTCCGACTACCCCTTCGGGTAAAAAGGCGTGTGTCTATGTATGTATGTATGTGGTTTTATTTTGATTAATTAATAAATACAGTGTATCCCACGGTCATGCTACATGGAGGGCAAGAAAGTTTAAATATTGAAGTTAGGAAGTTTTATATAATGGAGACTTTCCTTTATTTTTAAGGTTATAGTAATAATGCATTCAAGGATATTCAAAAAGTCACTAGCCTGAGCCGGGACATGAACCCGCTAAATTACACCTGTTGGTAAGTGACGAAGATGGCGCACATCAAAGGTCTAGAAGGCACCTATTCACTCTAGCCTTGCAGAGACCGAGATTATAGTTTCCAGGAATGACAGCCGTCGGTAGTGTATTCTACTCCTTAGCACGTTTTCGAACCAGTATCCACCAATATGCAGATTTTTGTATCTACTTGATCACCTAAACTTAGTCGATATAAATGAGACTAGAAGCTTTTTCATTATTTGTCTTTTAATTATTTCAAAAACTCCCGGTTGATTATCGTCAGTAATATTACGACAAACCCTGTATATTTTTACACAAGAAACAAATTTTCTTAAAATGCTAACTGAGATAGAGTATTAACGTCGTTATACCGGTTATTGTCGTGGGGTTCCTAGCACTTAAATCAATTATATTTATACGGGTGAAAATATAATTCAATAATCCCCCATAAAAATTGAATGAGCCAAGAAAAAGTGTGGGAGTGTCTTATTTGAATTGATAAGGCAGGTAGAAATAAATCAACAACGTCTGGGAGCTACGAGTATTAATATACAGAGAAAATCTTCTATCAGAATCTAACATTGCTAGGCATTATTTTACTCCGATTTCTCCACGTCATTTCTCTCAATAATTATTAATAATCAATAATTACAAAATATATTTATACCAACGAATCTTACAAACAAGCCCGGGTATACCAACATATAGATTTGTTGGTATAAGATTTGTCCTGGCTGCTAGATTATTTAAGGAATGTGTTATTACTGGAAGAAAGCGTTAGCAGAGTCAGTCGTGGGAAGCTATGGCGGCTATGAGCTCACCACTTGTCACGTCTATTTCCTGCTATGGTGCAACCAACAAAGAAAAGAGGCCCATTTGAGGTTCTGCCTACCTTTTCGGGGAAAAACGCGTGTGTCTATGTATGTATGTATTTCTCTCTGTTTTGGGCTGTACAGTCGCATTTACTACATCTCATTCCATTAAAAGGTAATAATGAGTTTTGTCTCTTGTTTTTCTGGCAGGTAGACCCTGGGATAATGTAGACATATACATACATAGACATATACGCCTTTTTCCACAAAGGGGGGTAGGTAGAGCCTCAATGGGCCTCTTTTCAGTGGGTTGCACCATCGTGGAATATAGACGTGACAAGTGATGAGCTCATCGCCGCTATTGCTTCCTACACTGACTCGGCAAACGCTTTCTTCCAGTAAGACATTCCACGCAACACATTCCATAATAAGCTGGCAGCCAGGACACATCTTATACTCGTACCAACGAATCTTATCAACAAGTTCGGCTTTTACGACATCCACGGGAGGAGACGGAGGGGTTTATTCTTAGACCGGACTCACATGGACACACCGCCATCTAGTGGATTACCGCTCTTATCAAGTACCTATATAAGTATAATAATAATATATTCAGGTATAATTTTACTTAATAATATCCAAAGGACTATTCTTTATGGGGTTAGAAGCAGTTACGTTGCCGTAACACAGTTACGTTGCCGTAACACAGTTACGTTGCCGTAACACAGTTACGTTGCCGTAACACAGTTACGTTGCCGTAACACAGTTACGTTGCCGTAACACAGTTACGTTGCCGTAACACAGTTACGTTGCCGTAACACAGTTTTTTAACTAGCACGGATGGCAAAGTTCTCTTATATCCATATACTTACGAACATCTTTGCGACCTCTGTGGCGCGGCGGGCGAAGGTTGGCCTGCGACACAGGAGGTTGCGGGTTTGATTTCCGCCTCAGAACAAATATTTGTGCGATAGCAGATATTTGTTCAGGGTGTTCTGGGTATTTTCTATGCATAATAAAAAATATCTATCTATGTAATATATTGTTTTAAGTATATCAGTTATCTAGTACCCATAACACAAGCTCTGCTTAGCTTGGGGCTAGTTTTTTATTTTTTTTTATTTTTTATACTACTTGGATGACGGATCAAGCATGAGGCCCACCTGATGTTAAGCGGAATATCTTGTGAAATGCTTTTTTTTTCTTTTAATCTTTGAAATTATTGCAAATGTTAATTATGATTTGTTGTACCTATTCTTAGTGAAATAAACTTATCTTTATCGTTATCTTTATATCTCCGTTATTCAAACCACAGGGATATCATAGACATTAAGATAAGATAAGATAAGATAAGATAAGATAAGATAAGATAAGATAAGATAAGATAAGATAATATAAGATAAGATAATTTTATATTATTTGTCAGAACATTGTATAAAGGTCTTAAACTAGGTGAAGTCCACTTATGTTCTACCTTATTAGTAGGCATGCAAATTTTCACATGAGTAGGTAACAGTAAAATGAGTACAATAATTACAGTACAGTATTTGATTCGTAGCTCCGTAGAAGGGTGTCCGTTACACGAGTGACTCCCGACGGACCTCCACGGAATATTAACTCGCAATGGGATAAAAATGGCGTCGCCAGCCGTCCCGGCTCAGGTGACGCCGGAATTTGACGTCGGTAATTTGACGCCTTTATCCGGGTCAGCTTCCCTACAAATGCGAGTGGTAGAGCTGAATAAGCGAATTGACATGTTTTGCATAACAACTGCAAATGATACAGGTTGATGTATCATCTGGAGCTGTTTACATTTAATGATACAGGTTTATGTATCCTCTGGAGCTGTTTACATGAAAAAATACGATAACAGTGTTTTAAAACACGTTGATCCAACCTCCAACGTGAAGACTATGCTTTTGTTATGTACTCTTCTGTTCATCGTTTCAAACGGTTACTCTGTAAAGATAATTTTTAATTCTGTCAATCTATATATATATATAAAACAAAGTCGTGTTAGTTACGCCATTTTTATAACTCAAGAACGGGTAAACCGATTTGTATGAAAATTGGTGGGGAGGTAGTTTAGAACCAGGAGATTGACATACAGGGGGAGGGGAGGGGTACACCAGGGGCTACCCCGCTAAGCCCCCCTAAGCCGGGGCGATTCGCTAGTAATTAATATATATATGTAAAACTAGTGTAATACCCGTGACTTCTATCTTGTGGAGTTTTGTCACTATGAACTTACAACACCGCTGCACACGAATTTCGGTAATTCCTTTCTTGTGCACCTCTATACCACAAAAGGAATAATCAATGCATAAAACAAGCATAAAACATAATTGCGTGACAGACTAACTGACTGACTGACTGACTTTCAGCCTAAGCCCTTTTCAGGTCTTTAGGACGGTTTAGGCTGAGAGTCAGTCAGTTAGTCTGTCACGCAACGATGTTTTATATATTGATTATTGCGTCACTGACTGACTGACTATCAACGCACAGACTAAAACGTAAGGCCTAAAGACCTGCAATTCGGAGGGTACCTTCGTTTTGTGATCTAAGGGTGCACTAAAAAAAATGCCGATATTCACGCCCTTAGAGGTGCACCCTTTAGGGGGAGCAAGCGGAGTGAATTTTGTGTGGAAAAATCGTCACGCGAAAGAACACGCGGGCGTTCCGCACTAAGGACGCAATAAAACTGTTTGCTTGGCCAATTACAGAGCATTAATTCAAAAAGTTTAACTACATCAAAAAAAAAAAATGTAAACGAAATATTTAAATGAGAGGACAGATTCAAAGAATGGAAGGGGAAAGAAAGCAATAAAAGTAATTAGGGAGAAACGAGTGAAACTTGGCCGCGGTCTCGCATTAGGCAGACTTACGCCTGCTGTGCGGAAACTTGTACCAATTAATGTAGGGGAGGGGGGAATCAATGAGAACCCGAAGATAAAGCCATTTTACTGGGTAACGGCACTTTCATCTTTTAGTGGGAAACAGACGTTTCATAGGACCGATTTCATATCGATTACAATTTGATCTCAAGTAACTCTTTTTGCTCAATTATATGAGAAAACGCAGATATTAAACTTACAATATACTTAAAACTTACTTGACGACCTCTGTGGCGCGGCGGGCGAAGCTCGGCCTGCGACGCAAGAGGTTGCGGGTTCGATTCCCGCACTCTGAACAAATATTTGTGCGATCGCAGATATTTGTTTGGGGTGTTCTGGGTATTTTCTATGTATAATAAAAAATATCTATCTATGTAATATATTGTATTAAGTATATCAGTTATCTACAACCCATAACACAAGCTCTGCTTAGCTTGGGGCTAGATAATGTTGTGTGAACTGTCCAGCATTATTTATTTATTTATTTAATATAAATAGGCTACATAAATGACGATGACAATATTATACAATTTAAAAAAAAATATGAATGATATTCAATCGTATGGATATATTTTTTAATTATTATAAAAAACACGTACTTATTTATTTCCCAAATAAGGAAATTAGTTGTTGTCATCAAGAACCAAAACATTTATTTTAATTGCAACATAACATAACATAACACCCAACAGTCACCCACATAGTTCTGACCCCACACTAGGATTCCCTGTGTCGTGGGTATCAGAAACTACGAGTACCATGGTACCATAACACCCAGACCCGGAACAAATGTTGCAGATCATACAAACATTTGTCCCGCAGAGGGAATCGTACCCGCAACCTTTCGCATCTCAGCCGGCTACTCGCCCGACGCGCTACAGAAGTCGTCGATAACAAATAAGTAAAACTATACGTTTGGTAGGCAAGCTGACTTTGTCAGTCAACTATCAAAATATTATACTGGTCCCGGCTTCGCACGGGTAGTTTCCGTATGAAAAACAGCCCCCCCCCTCCTTTCCCCCCCTTGTAGCCTATGTCACTCAAGGTGAATGTAGCTTTCCAATGGTGAAAGAATTTTTGAAATCGGCACAGTCGTTTTCGAGTTTATTCATTACAAACATACACACACACACAAATACAAATCTTTCCTCTTTATAATATTAGTGTAGATGTAGATATTGTAGATGATATGCAATATAATGGATATTATTGTGCTTCATTATTATAATAACCATAGTGCATGTCACCATCATCACCATCACACCAGAGGCCAGCACTACCTCATACGAAACGAACGAACGAACCATTATATATCATGATGGTAGATCGTAATCATTTACTATCCATATTATTTCCACTGAACGTATATTGATATAATACATTGTGTTGTCAATAAATAAATAAATTAGTCATTGTACATATTACTGCAGTACATAATTATCTAAAAGAGGCCCATTGAGGCTCTGCCTACCCCTTCGGAGAGGGAGGCGTGTGTCTATGTAGGTATGTATAATTATCTAAGTATTTAGTAACAAGTTTATCTGAAAAAGTCTATGTCTGTTCGTTTTGTTTTTGGCAACTATTGCGGGGAGAAAGTATTTTCTAACTCTTTCCGCCAACTTCGAAAAGATTCTTTATTTTATTTTATTAATTATCTATTGTTTTTTTAGTTATTTTGTGTTATTTTGGTGGCATTTTAACCAACTCGTATAGCTCAGTTAAAGAGCACAAGTGTGTAGTGAAATAAAATGGAAATGAATTGCGTGACTTTTTTTAAATGGGTGGAAAATGTCCAGCAAAGTTTTAGGAAAACCGCCACCGTTTTACTGTAGTTTATTGGTATACTTACGGTCGACAACATTAACTCACAAAATGCAGTGTTATCTGTGCGGCAATTTATTGTTTCACCGGGCAACTTTTATTAAACGTATCTGAGTTATAAATTCGAGACTAAAAATATGCGTCTTGGTCTTGATAAATTTTCTTTGCTTTCTTTTACTAAAACTTTGGTAGACAATTTCCACCAATTTTTCCAACCAACAGTCACACAATTCACTTCCTTTTCATTTCTCTACACTTGTGCTCTTTAAACGAGCTACATTTGTTAAAATTCCACCAAAAAAACACAAAAAACATTAGGAAAATAAATAAAATAAAAGTAGACGACGTTTGTTTTCAAAAATGGCGGAGTGAGTCCCTGCCTCCGTATTATGGGTTCCGGTTAGGGAAATTTTGATGTTGTTTTTTGAATTACACTAGAATGTAAGTCTCTAAAATAATGTTCAGTTTTGAAGTTACTTAAAAACTGCACATTATTTCAGAGATAAACTGAAAAGAAATAGAGGCATGTCCTATACCTCCTTCATCTAATCGGTTAGGAGGTGCTTAAAAGGTCCACTAGACCGAAAGTGTCGTGAAAGGTTTGCGAAAATGTATTTGAGCATATAAATCACGACCCACTCCCTAATAAATTGAATATTCTTACGGTATTTGCAAATTTAATATTAGATATAAGTAGTACCCACTCAGTTGTAAAAAAACTTTCTCAGAATTTTGTCTTCGAAGTAGAAACTGAGAGGTAGACGCATTGAAGATACCAGAGTATAAAAAATAGTTTTTTTTGATACATTATCCACAATCGACGCTTCGAGCTTAGAATTGAAAGAAAACAAAAAAAAACTTCTATATAAATCAAAATTAAATGCCCTTTGTTGATCAGTAAGAAAGGCTGTTTTGGCTATGTTTTTTTATTTTTCATGATAGTTCACCTAAAGTTTTTATAAAAAGAAATTTGGAAAAGTTGCATGAAAAACTAAAGGTGCTTTTTTATACTACTTGGAATGACGGATCAAACAGATGGCCCACCTGATTTTAAGCTGATAATTACCTGTAGCTATAGGAGATCACCTCGAGCTCTTAGGTGTTTCGCTCACGCCTACTCTCAACTTTGGCTCTTACATCGAGTCTAAGACAAAAAAAGCTGCCATGAAGCTAGGCATCCTGAATAAGGTAAAGCGTTACTTCACACCAGGACAGCTTCTCAGTTTATATAAAGCACAAGTCTGGGCTGGTATGGAGTACTGCTGCCATGTTTGGGATGGTTCGGCCAAATACCAGCTTGCTGCCTTGGACTCTATCGAACGTAGGGCTTTCAGGCTTATAGGTGAGCAACATATGGCGGAGACTAAGATCCAGAGTCTCGAGCACCGCCGTAAGATTGCATGCCTTTCGATTTTCTATAGGTTACATTTCGGGGAATGCTCCCAGGAACTGCACGATCTGGTCCCACCGTCTCCTTTTCATCATAGGACGAGCAGGCGTATGGCTCAGTACCATCCTTACCTCATTAGTATACCTTCTATTCTATTCTATTATTATTTCTATTATGTATTAGTATACATTATATTCCTTCTAGAAACGTTTCGGTTCTACCTTTCTAATGCGAACTGCTAAGGAGTGGAATACACTTCCGTCGTCTGTCTTTCCTGAAAACTATAATCTGGGTCTCTTCAAGTCTAGAGTGAATAGGTGCTTTCTAGACCTTTGTGCTCCATCTTCGGCCACATCGTCACTTACCAACAGGTGAGATCGTAGTCAAACAAAGGTCTATCAATGTTAAAAATAAAATAAAAAAACGGTACCCTCTGCCTATGAACAGTGCATTATCACATAAGTCAGGTCCACCTAGGACGCACTTTTTTCTATGGGATTTTTATATGAACTCAAGACGTCAGCGAGTTGAGCAGATTTTAATGATATCAAATTTATGTTTATGGATGGATGATGGGGGTGGGGGGAGGGGGAGCAGGGGTGAGGGGGGTCTGCTTTTTATCCCGACACAACGCGTGCGAAGCTGCGGGCAAAAGCTAGTTTATACATCAAATATTTATGTTTTCAATATGTAAGTCAAATATATTCATTCATATTATTTGCACACTAACCCCTTTGGGTAAAGTAGAGGTGATTTTATGGTAACTAGACTTTCATGAAATCTGAATATTATATTTTATCTTTGAATCACAACTAACATGGCCCAGAAAATGAAGATAATGCGTTATTTTCAAAACCAGGCTAGACCCTATCGGTTGACATATCTAAAAATTTAACCGCGCAATAATTTTACGGGATTTACTCAAGTAGTTATTTGTTTATACGTAGGGGGTATGGAAGTGTTGATCTGGATATTCTTACACGTAGAAATCTAAAAAGGTTTATAATAAGTCACAACGGCAGCTTCAAACCAAGTACCTACTAATCACACTGAAACCTTCTGTGCTGAAACTGTTGCGAACTATGAGCCAATTACTGCAGGGGCTAAATTATCAAGCATAGCTTCAGTATAAACCCACCTACTAAAAAAACTTAACCCTCATATATAAAATGTTTTTTGGATGTCACTTATTAGATTTTTCTGTCGCTCTCGTCAGAAAAGTACAAACTAAGTTCTGGATACCGTCGGATTTCATAGACTCATTAATAACTGCGAAAAGATATTATTAAACCGGTAAAAACAAAAGACGATGAAATTCAAATATTCCGCCGTCGCGTCGCCAGAGTTAGGAAGTTTTCTCGGGGGCATTTCGTAAATTTCATTTCGTACTACGCGGCCTTCATCCTTACGGATCAACGATAACCCCATTAGGTACATTCCCAGTTTTACCAATTTCGGTGTCAGCTTTATTTGATGGAAAAGTTATAAGGTATTTGAAATGCAGGTAAGTTAACCTATGTCATTCCGATGTCCAAAACTACGTGAATTGTGTTGTAAATGTACTGTGCCAAACATAAAATATAATACCTAATAGTCATCGGTCTTGACAGCTCATGAATCATTTTATTATGGCGTGATAGATAGACAGATTAACACCAACATTGATAGACCTTTGTTTGACCACGATCTCACCTGTTGATAAGTGACGATGTGGCCGAAGATGGAGCACAAAGGTCTAGAAGGCACCTGTTCTCTCTAGCCTTGAAGAGACCCAGATTATAGTTTTCAGGACGACTTTAGTGTATTCCACTCCTTAGCAGTTCGCATTATAAAGGTAGAACTGAAATGTTTAGTACGAATAGAGGGTATACTAATGAGGTAAGGATGGTATGGAACCGTGCGCCTGCTCGTCCTATGATGAAAAGGAGATGGTGGGATTAGATCATGATGTTCCTGGGCGCTTTCCCCGAAATGTAGCCTATAGAAGATCGAAAGGCATGCGACCTTGCGGTGGCGCTCGAGACTCTGGATCTTAGTCTCCGCCATTATGTTGCTCACCAATAAGCGTGAAAGCTTTGCGTTCGATCGAGTCCAAGGCAGCAATTTGATGTTTGGCCGAATTTAAAATTATCTGCATCTCATTCAATGCATTCATTTTTAGATGGGTAGCGTTATTTGATTATTCTTCAACCTTCATAAGATTCTACTATAAGCCTTTTTAAGCCTCAATAATATTCAATTTAGTATACATATTTGTTACATGAAAAAGTATATTGAAAGGTAATAATAACGTTTTTTCTATGACTAACAAAAGGTATGGTCGGTTCAACGTTTCTATATATACAAATTTCACTATGGTTCAACGAGAAAGGATTGTCTGACAACGTTGTTCTTCTTCTTAGCTTAGGTAATGGCTTCTGTGCATTATTTGCAACAATTTAGGCAATGTCAAGTGATATAATTATTATAGTTTTATAGTCAAGTCGTCAAGAGTCTCCGTCAAGTCCTAACCCAGTTTAAATAGTGGCAGAAAAACTGAGTTTTTTACAAGCTTTTATTTGGCATGCTTTCCTGTCTATATAGTATCAGTGTGAGGAACAAATCTTGCAAATTAATTTTAAAGCAGTTCCATCAAACCGATCGAACTGAAGTTTTGTGTACGTGCCAAGTTTCCATAACAATACGATAATATTGTGACAGTGAGCTGACCTGATGATGGTGGAAAACGAAACTGTCTGACTGTGGAGTACAAATTGGGCTATCGAATTTTCAACCACTTTAAGATATCTTTCTTCTTCTTCATATAATGGCTTCTGAGGAATGCTCCAAACAATTTCGCCAATGTCACGTGTCCAGTCGTTTCGATATCAGATTGAGCTGAAAAAACATGGGCAAATCCCGATAACTTATTTGACCCAACTTTTATGACTATTGTAACGTACTATTGTACAGTAGTAGTAGAGCTTTTTTGTGAAAGAGTTCGTCCGGGGAAGTACTTCCACCATACCTATTTCTGCCGCAAAGCAGTAGTGCTCGCATTGCTGTGTTCCGGTTTGAAGGGTAAGGGTGCCGGTGAAATTACAGGCACATGAGACTTTTCATCTATGTCTCAGGGTGGCGGGCGCAGTGCAATGCCACATAGGGTGCGTCTTAGGTGGACGACCTATGAGGTAATGTACTGTTCATAGGCAGAGGTTACCGCTTAACATCAGGTGGGCCTCTTGCTTGTTCCGTCATCCAAGTAGTATATAAAAAAAAAAAAAAACAGTTAAGATACTTTTGGTTATTGATAGTAAATATATGTTAAGATAATGGAAAAGCTAAGGTAATTCCTTGCATTGAAGTTGTGGGAAAATAATGAAGCTTGTTGCGTTTTGTTTCACGCAAATGCAGTGAGTTGTTTTATCTAATTATTTAGAAATACAACTTTTGCTTTCACACTTCTAAAAATATAGAAGTTCTTTAGAAAAATTGGCCAAAAAACAACATTTAGAACCTTAGGCACTAATTACTTCCATGAAGGGTTCATTTATTTTTGACCTGGGTCAGCGATTGCCCACCTCCTTTTGCATACCTGTCAAAGTCCGATGACAATGCAATAGCACGTATGACAGTGATCTGATTTGATTACGGAGACGGAAGGTGTTATCTTTCCTCAAACTCCCAGCACTTTTTTGGTTATATGTCAAGTTAATCACCTGTCATTGGCAAACTCTTGTGGCACCACTACCGGTCCGCTGAACATGCCAAAAAAAGAAGAAGAAGAAGACGGAAGGTGGACAATCGAACTTCTTGATTATGAATTAGTCGGGCAATATCAGAAAATCTTGTTTTGATAAATATATTTTCAGCAAAAACTTTTCTTAGTTTAGCTGAACCAAACTTGTTGACATAAACCCGATTATATTACACCCTTGATCCCGGGATTGTATAAAGATAGGTTCCTACATTTTATAGTCCCCAAGTCACAAAGCTTTCAAGTCTTTAAGAGCTCTTTGGGATCTTTTATCTTGATAGCTGATTTATCTATATGGAAAAGTTCAAACAGAAACCTTTTGATTTCCCCGTATCGAGCGTATCTTTCAGACTTGTGCACTGAGGTAGACTTCCCATTGTCTTTTCACAATTACCTTCGGAATTTGGATAGATCGGGATGCATCCGTAATTAATATTATAAATACGCCTGTTTCTTACTTTTTCTCGCCTAAACCGCGTAACAGATTTCAATAATTTTGGCAAGGAGATAAATTGCATAATAATAGGTAGGAAATACGAGTAAAAAATATCTATCTGTGTAATATATTGTATTAAGTACTAGCGACTCACCCCGGCTTCGCACGGGTAGCCCCCAGTGACCCCCCCCCCTCCTACCCCTCCCCCTATGTCAATCTCCTGGTTCTAAGCTACCTCCCCACCAATTTTCATCCAAATTTGGTCACCCGTTCTTGAGTTATAAGTGGTGTAACTAACACGACTTTGTTTTATATATATAGATATTATCTAGTACTTACTCATAACAAAAGGTCTGCTTAGCTAGGGGCTAGATAATGTTGTGTGAATTGTCCAGCATTATTTATTTATTTAGTTAAAGTAAATTACGAAAAAACTTATGAAGTTTTCATCAAAGTAAATTGGGTATGAGTTGCGGAACACTTTGTTAATTTACTGAAAATAAAGAGTAAATTCATTACTCCAGTCGTGGGTAAAATAAAGCAGCGCAATCCGAGCCAACTCTTGGATGTTTCCTTAACGAAAATACCCTCAGCAACGAAAAACTTCATCTGCAACTTTTCTTTTCCCTTCTTATTAACTTTCCGCTGTTAACTAAGATTCTCCTGCATTTTCTCAAATTTAATTTCGCATTTGGTCCGAGTCTCGGCGCTTTCTCTACACTAATGCAAACTACTCGAGATATTGGCTGTTTTATAAAGAGAAATGATTATACAAAAAAACTAGGTACTGACTGAACTGTGCAGTTTCAGAGAAACTTCCTCCCGCTCAGGTTGTGGAATGATCTTTCTGCTGAGGTTTTCCCAAGTGACTACAGTATCGGGTTCTTCAAAAGGGGTGTTTGGAAATGTTCAAAGGGTCGGCAACGCGTGTGTGATGCCCCTGGTATTGCAGGCGTCTGTAGGCTACGGTAACCGCTTACCAACAGGTGGGCCGTATGCTTGTATGCTACCATGGTAGTATACAAAAAAACTACTGTCTTCATATTGACGGTTTAATATTTCCAAACCCTCAACTCTCAACATTTTCAGTTTACTTAGGCTTTGGCTATTTTCTAACCAAGTAGTTTCCCAAAGATTTATTCGTCTTGTATCAACACGACGGAATTCAGAAATATTATTTATGTTCTTAGATTTGATTCAAAGATACGATCGCTTGGTACGCTATTTTCATTAGTTTTATCAGCACCAACGGTCATAACCAAAGGCTCGTTTTTGAATAAATAAATAACACAGATAGGTTGACCAAGAAGGAAGATGAAATACGAAAAAAAAACTGTCTTAAATTTTACAATCAGCTTTTCCAGCTATGCACAATACCATCCATAAATTTAACAATACTTGAATTTAAGGTGCTCGATTGTTGCGCGTTTTTTTTTTCTTTATTGCTAATTACTTCTCACCAATACATCTTCAGCTAGCAAAAGTTGATTTCGCGAAAAATAGGAGACACATGTTAACACACATGTTTTTATTGATAGTATCTCATAAATATCATCAGTTTATCTCCGAATACCCAAAACAAAAAACATTCTAAAAATTTGTTTAGGGTATTTTATTTTATTTTTGTTTATTTTAAAGACCAACAGCTACAATTATAAAACAAAATCACTTAGTTATACAGCCAATTATGGGTCTCTCTAAGTATTATACTAAAACTACGATAATTTCCTACAATAATCATAATAAAATACATATATAAGATAAAGTAAAGATAGATAAGATAGATAAGATAAGATAAGTACATCAAAACAAATAATTAAGGCTCACTACATGAAATTATTATAAGAATATCTAATAAGTACAAAGAAACAAATATTTGATTTCACTATGCTTGGGCGTGTGTAAGGGTTAGTAGTAGTAGAGCTTTTTTGTGAAAGAGTTCGTCCGGGGAAGTACTACCACCATACCTATTTCTGCCGCAAAGCAGTAGTGCTCGCATTGCTGTGTTCCGGTTTGAAGGGTAAGGGTGCCGGTGAAATTACAGGCACATGAGACTTTTCATCTTTATGTCTCAGGGTGGCGGGCGCAGTGCAATGCCACATAGGTGGACGTGATCTATGAGGTAATGCACTGTTCATAGGCAGAGGTTACCGCTTAACATCAGGTGGGCCCCTTGCTTGTCCCGTCAACCAAGTAGTAAAAAAAAAAAAAAAGGTTTGGGTCCTCACATCCTTATTTGAGGGGGGGGGGGGGGGAGGTTCAGGTTGTGAAAGAGAGAGGATTGGTGGAATAGGATAAAAGGATAATGTTGAGTGAATGTGGAAAAGTGGGTGTGAGAAGATGGATGGTATTCGTAGTTACTGATGATATTTATGAGATACTAGCTGCACCCCGCGGTTTCACCCGCGTAAGTCTCGATCCCGTTAGAATATCGGTATAAAAATGTGCCTATGTGTTATTGCTGGAGTTCAGTTATCTCCATTCCAAATTTCATCCAAATCCGTCCCGCCGTTTCAGCGTGAAGAAGTAACAAACACACACACAAACTTTCGCATTTATAATATTAGTGTGACTATCAATTAAAACATCTGTGTTAAGTCTCTTGGTTTTCGAAAAATCTACTTTCGTTATATGAAGAATTGTTGATGTGCTGTAATGAGATAATAACAAAAAAATGGAAACTCTTGTAGGTAATGTTCTTATGTGATAATCAACGAGCTTTCAAAAGAGGCATGAGTGTATGACAAATGTTGTTTGTAACTTCGCACTCAACAGAGAAGTAATTAAATACGAATTGATAACAAGTCAATGTGGTATTCAACAACCTCGAGGGTGAATGGAAACTTCGAAAACACTGTGAACTTAGGGGCCACCTAAACGAGCGAGTCCCACGCTGCGGACCTTTGGTACTATCGCAAGCTATACGACACAACAGTAAGCGCGCCTTTAAATCTTACAAGTTGTAACAAATTATTGTGCTGTAAATTTTGGATAATTAGTTGGTGCGTGAAGATGGAAGTGTGCACGTAGCGCTACGTCGTAGCAAAGGCTACGAGGTGATCTCGCGAACGGCGCATCTTTGTATAAAAGAAGTGAGCTATTACTCTTCATCTTCTCTTCTTTTAATGGCTTCCGAGGAATGTCTCTTCAATTCCGCTAATGAAAAGTGTTTTTTTTAACACCACATAATAAAAAAAGCATAATAAAATGAAATCATATAAATAAATAAATAAATAATTCTGGACATCTTCACACAACTCACATCAACAACATTATCTAGCCCCAAGCTAAGCCAGAGCTTGTGTTATGGGTACTAGATAACTGATATACTTAATATAATACAATACATAGATAGATATTTTTTATTATACATAGAAAACACCCTGAACACCCTGAACAAATATCTGCAGAACGCACAAATATTTGTTCCGAGGCGGGAATCGAACCCGCAACCTCCTGCGTCGCCGGCAAACCATCGCCAGCCGCGCCACAGAGGTCGAAATCAAAATGACCTATGAAGTTTATTTTCAAAAATTGTGGATTAGCTATTTTTCAGTGTGACAATAATATAAACGAATAAAATAAATGGAATGTCAATATGAATGCTACAGTTTACAAAGTAATGGGCACGCAAAAATGTTTTATAACGTGATAAAGGTATAGTTTAGATTTGGTTTTGCTGTTCTTTCGCCCTGTGAAACAAAAGGAATGAAAGAGAGCGTAATCGAACCTAAACTGTACCGAGGCTAAACCACGTTTATAAATAACAAGGTATTATTGATCTCTTCCTAAAGAAAATACTTTTCACGACGATTCTTTGAGATAAATCGGCCTTAACTCCATATAATATGTTGTTATTAATTTCACAAACAAGGCAATTTCACTATCTAAATAAGCGCATTATTTATGAAACATTATATCAAGCTTTATTGCAGAATAAATAGTAGTACATGTTTTAGCCGCAATACGTCGATGGACTCACGTATGTGAGCCTCGACGTCCACCAACGCCTGATTTTCCGGCCGGGGCAAAAATGTACAATATCCGAACTTCTGGGTGGTTTTCATCATTTCTTGGCAACGACACTACCAGCCGCACTACCAGTAGTGTCGTTTACAATTAACGATACTACCAAGTGTATTGCTATATCACTGAAGAATAGGCGTATATATCGTCGCGTGGACTTGCTCGTGTGGATGGTACCTTACTGCGTAAAGAATAAAGGCGTAACGTCTAAGTACTTATATTTCAAACTTTGTTGGCTCAGCCTGTGATTGTTGGCGGGGATTGTAAAATTATGTAAATGGCAACGCATTTTGTGAAACTTTATTATTTTGATTGGCTATGTTGTGTATTTATTATACTTCTAATCTGCTAATGCTATTTTAAAACATACCGGCTAGCTTATTACGTATCTTGCAATAGCAAAGCGATAGCGAGAATTGCGCGATTATCGCATCCAAATTGCAAATTCGTATTACGTATCAGCGATCATAATACGAATTTGCGATTTGGATGCGATGATCGCGCAATTCTCGCGCAATTATTGCTATCGCATTGCTATTGCAAGATACGTAATAAGCTAGCGGAATGGTACATTACTGTCGAGGTATGAAATCAAGCTATTTAAGCTCGAGTATTGGACGAACGAGTTGATTTCTGCAGAGGCTTGTGACGACGACTTTATAGTAGATTATGCACTAAGGGAATAAAGCAGTGTCTTACGTCGCTGGCGGCATATTGAACCCTGAGCGTAACGAGGGGCTCGGGAGTTATATAGAGTCCTGAGTGAAGCGAGGAGTTCAAGCTGCAGGCTTTATTCCATAGGAGCATACTCTACTTATTTTTCACATCTTCTGCGAAACAATAAAAATTACAGCACCAAACACCGTCTTTTGTTTCACATTCCTTTTTCTTTTTTTTTTCTTTATAATTGGCGCCGCACGGCTTGTGCATTTGCCATTTTCAAGTATCTGTATTTTCACTTTGTATTTTCAATATATTTTGCAACGTTACACTCCTTCCAATTCGTCAAAGTCACAGTCGAGTCATGTTTTAGTAAAACGGTGGCCAATTTTACTAAAAATTTGGTAGACAATTTCCACCAATTTCAAAAGTCACGCAATTCACTTCCATTTCATTTCACTACACTTGTGCTTTTTAAACGAGCTACATTAGTTAAAATGTCACCAAAATAACTCAAGAAAACACTAAGAAAAGAAATAAAATAAAAGTAGACAACGTCTCTTTTCGAAAATGGCGGGAAGAGTCCTCTTCACATTCTTTGAAATTGCGTTCTGCTTATGGTGGCCAGTTAATTTTCGAACAAACCTCTTTACAATGCCATATGGGCATTTTTTTTCTTAGAGTTTTCCACGAGTTTCCACATGAATTTGACGTTCCAAATTCAAATCACTTTATTACGACTTTTTTAGACGACCTCCGTGGCGCGGCGGGCGAAGCTTGGCCTGCGACGCAGGAGGTTGCGGGTTCGATTCCCGCCTCGGAACAAATATTTGTGCGATCGCAGATATTTGTTCAGGGTGTTCTGGGTATTTTCTATGTATAATTAAAAATATCTATATATGTATAATATGTTGTATTAAGTATATCAGTTATCTAGTACCCATAACACAAGCTCTGCTTAGCTTTGGGCTAGATATTGTTGTGTGAACTGTCCAGCATTAATTATATATTTATTTTATTACCTAGAGAGTTTCATACAACTTTATATCCCTTGGGAGATAATGCTTTACTTAACGTTGAGGTTGCATGATATGTAATTGGCCATTGTCGAAACGGTGGTGTGAAAAAATATTTATAGGTATAAGCGTTTTGTTATTCATTTATGAAGATTATTTATTAACCTTAGAAGGCGATTTTTACAAGATTTTATTTAACTTGCAATCTATGTACGGGTGGAATCTTGCAACTGAATTTTAAAGCAGTTATCCTCAACGGATTGAGCTGAAATTTGGCATACACGTCAAGTTTGTGATGGAATCCTGGTTCCCATGTATGCTGCAACATCTGGCAATACTTTTGAAATATCTACACCATATTCTGAGAGCGAGGGTTCTCAGAATATCGGAAAAAAAAAACTTAAGCCCAGAAATATATGCTTTACCAAATTCCACAGAAACTGTTAAAACTAAGGGGAATCTTGTGCTGAACATATAAGGTTCAAAATAGAAACTACTTTGTAAATTTGTTGATTCCAGTGTTGCTGAAAAGAGAAGATGTCTCGTCTCTATCGTTAAGGCAGAACTGCAATGGCAACTACCTCGCTCGCACCCGTGGGAAGCAAGCCCTTACATAACTTGGACATCGCGTACAACGATGAAAACAGAACCTTATGGCCTAGATATTAAGAGCGATTATATAATAAGCGATAGTACTGTATTCAACTATGTAATTATTAGAGATTTGTATCTCACTTGATTTTAGACTACTGGACGATATAGTCGTCGCATTGGAAGCTTGGATTTAAAAATAAACTCAACAATTAATTGATAAATTGTACCTAAAGAAACACTGATTGGACGATTTTAGCAAAAAACGCCAATCCGTTTAAAATAAGCCTCGTGAATAAACCTATCCAAGTTCAAAGTTATTAAACACGAGCAGTTCTTAATACATACAAAAGTATGGTTTTAAATTCGGAACGAGTGCAGATACTGGAATACTTAAGTTAAGTCTTATCTATAATTAAATAATGTGTCTTCTATAACCTAGATATCGATATAGATTTCTAGACCCTACAGGTGACCTGACTCGGAGCCTAAAAATCAGCATAAAGGTATCTAAATGCATCGCATTTTGATAACTCGCAGATTAATCTAGCTCGCTGACCAGAAGACGTGACGCTCTGTATATAAATATACAGGACTGAAATATGCATTATGGGTAATTAGCATCTGACTAATTCAACGATACTGTTCTAGCCAAAAGCACCTAATTACAACGTGTAATTATGTACTAGTTATGGTACAGGGGAGAGACGACAATTGATTTGGACTTACCAATTGTTTGAAGCGGAATTTCTAATACATTAAGGTGTTAGTTGTACCTAGACTAAGCTAGCTTTAATCAACCCGAGGGGGATTTTTTATTTGTCCTTGATTCATTTTAACCTCCTCATGGGTTAGGAACTAAATCAAGGGTTTAAGATCTTGCTTATCAGTAAGACTTAATCTAATTAATCGAGTGTTTCGTTAGACTTTTTTGCGAGTTTTAAAAATACAAAATCACATGAATTCGCTAACAGAAATTTATTGAAACCTTCCTACATCGTCCCATTAACTCATAGGTAGGTAAATCAGTAATACTTTACCAGCCAACATTAAATACAGATTTATCTCAACTAGGCTTAAGCCAGAACACACCTTGGTTCTAGATTAACACAGGACTAAGTACCTCTGATTGTTAATGAATTTAACTCGCTTGTTAAGTTTGTGGAATTGGCTCTATTGGCATTTCGCTAAACTTTGATTTCTGAAAGATATAAGGTGACTGTACCTATAAGACAGCTATACCTGAAACTTGGAAGAATCTACAGCAGTGATGTTGGGAAGTTGATAATCTGAGATACCTAACTCTTGATTAGAATTGAAACAAGTTGGCCTATAAATATTTATTGCACACTGATTAAATCAATACAGTTGGTTGGCATATGTATTACTACTTGCTATACTTTTAAACATACATAGAAGTGTATGAGACTCCAGGCTTTCATCGGCCTGAATACATTATACATGGTGTTGGACAATGCAGACAGATATACATGTCATGCATTTAAGCGTTGGATAAGTAGAGCAGACTCGACATTTATTGTTGGGTGCTTTCACCACTCCACATACGCAGGGCAAGGGATGAAGGAAGAACTTGCCACAGCTTGCCATATAGCGCGTCAGCGCCACACATACCTAGTCCAAGATAAGCCCATATAGATAGAGCGCAGCCAGAGAGGAGAGTCCATGCACAGCGAGGGCGGGGGCCACCACAAGTTCCAATGACAATACAATATTATGGTGACAGTGAGCTTATCTGATGATGGAGATCGGAACTCCTCGAGGGATAATATAGTACGCGTCATGTAAAAAGAACGCTGGAACGTATGAAGAAGTATGACCGCCAGCGTTCTTTTTACATGACGCGCATTATAGTAGAATTAAAGCTTGTAAAGTAATAAAAAAACACGTTTTTCTTAAATTATTTCTAAAAAATGATTTTTTAAGTAAACCTTTTCTCAACCTTGCTCGTTAAACATCGTCAGGAGAAAAGGTTATTGCAGTTAACTTTGTTGCTTGATTCAAATGACCTACATAGCTTTGTCAAACAAGTTCATCTAATAAGTTTCTACTTCAGCAAGGCTTAGTATTTTTATTTCAAAAGATACTTAGAACATTGGAAGTTGTTGAATAACTTAATTTCCTTCTATCGCAAGTTATATACAGGGTGTAACATTATATACCTATAAGCCCGGGGAGGGGGTATTCGACACATCAAGGCGAATAACTTTAGTTCTACGACTTTTTAAATTTCGCAGTTTTTAATTCATGAAATGTCTCGTCAACATCTTGAAATTCCTAAAGAAATGTTCCTAACACAGCATGAGAATGTTACGGTACGTTATGGTACCTTACGTAGGGCTGCCTCACGTTGTGTTAGGTACATTTCTGGAGGAGTTTCAGGAATTTATCGCGGAATTTCAGGATTTTTCTAAGGCATTTCATGAATTAAAAACTTCTAATTTTAAAAAGTCCAAGAACTAAAGTTATTCGCCATGATGTAGAATACCCCCTCCCCGGGCTTATAGGGATATTATGTTACACCCTGTATAGCACATAATATTGTTTACGTGCAAGCTATAAACTTAAATACCTGTTATACGGGTAAATAGATGATTTCTGAAATAATAAACCCATGTGGGCTTAAGATATACTTCATATGAAATGTGGAGATAACGAGCACACGAGATCGTAACGTTATTTTTATTTTATTCTTACGAGTCTTGTTAGGTCGACACTTCATTTCACTCGGTGTTTTATCGGACGCACAATAGTGGAGTACTTTTTGCGTGATAAGAGGTCAACATCGTGTGATCCACACTTGGTGAATCGATAACATGGTGAGGATAAGATGGTGACCCAAGAAAACGGTGGATATGGCGTCCCCACATCATTATGAGTGTTTTTACACGACTGCGGTGAAGCAAAAAAAAGGATACTAAACGGCTGAACCGATTTTGATGAATGGTATGTCGTTACATTCGCCTTTATTCCGAGAGCGTGGATGTCGTAAAAGCCGACTAAGGGATTACCCAAACTTGTTTGTAAGATTTGATGATATAAGATTTTTCCTGGTTGCTAGCTTAGGTACTTAAGGAATGTATTATTACTGGAAGAAAGCGTTGGCAGAGTCAGTCTTAATGCTGCTGAGCAACAGCATCCAACTTAAATCAATACAAGTAATTAGTTATGTAAAAAATAAAAAAAGCCTCAACGCAATGAAACGGCTGAACCGATTTTGATCAAACATAGCTAAGAAATTTCAGACAAATTCACCATTCAACAAAAAAAAACTAAATCGGTTCATCCGTTCGGGAGCTACGATGCGACAGACAGACACACACACACACACACACACACACACACACACACAGACACACAGACACGTCAAACTTATAACACCCCGTCGTTTTTGCGTCGGGGGTTAAAAACAAACTAATTGAACATTTATAACGCCGCAAGTACAACAGTCATTACTTTTGACTGCTTATAATAAAAGTTACGCGAGCTTAATAAAACCTGCAGGTATCTCTAGAACACAATTCCGATCGATCGGTATTGGAAAAGTGTCATTTCGTACTCTTGAATGCCAGCCTAGCGCCAAATTAATGTAATATTGAGCGGATATTTAATGAACTAATTGGGATTGGCGTTAAAATTGACCAATTCCAAAGACCGCAGCTAACTTCATAGTAGTTCCTGACAAAATTCTTAGCCAATCAAAGCGCAATTCCATATTCAATCCAATGTGAACTGGGACCCAATTCTTCTAAACCAATTGTATTTAAATTGTTAATGAATTGTCCCGTATTTGTCACTTTTGACACTTCTGGTATTCTACGTACTTTAATGGTTTTTCAATTGCATTTGTGATCATTTAGAAACAATCGTAAAATATTTAAAAATGATAAATTTAGCGGACTACCATTTTTAATGACAATTGTAATTGAATTGTAATTGCATAGTAATTATAATGGTTTTTCTTGAACAAATAGTAGAATTTGAACGACGAAGATTTTGACGACCTCTGTGGCGCGGCTGGCGATGGTTCGCCTGCGACGCAGGAGGTTACGGGTTCGATTCCCGCCTCGGAACAAATATTTGTGCGTTCTGCAGATATTTGTTGAGGGTGTTCTGGGTGTTTTCTATGTATAATAAAAATATATATCTATGTAATGTATTATATTAAGTATATCAGTTATCTAGTACCCATAACACAAGCTCTGGCTTAGCTTGGGGCTAGATAATGTTGTGTGAACTTATCCAGCATTATTTATTTATATTTATTTGTAATTGGGCACCAGAATTGTTTTTAAGAGTACGGGAGCTGTCAACATTGTGCTAATATTGTATTAACATCATTGGACAATAATTAGTATTGGATTCAAGGTTAAGGTGAATGCTCACGTTTGCGGCGCGAGATTCAAATTTTTTGGTGTTTTTTGCCCTTTACAGGTCATAAACACTTCTTCAGATAACGAAAGTTGAGTTCGCGACAACTAGGAGACTTAACACACATGTTTTAATTGATTGTATCTCATAAATATCATCAGTTTAGCTACGATACCCCTAAACAAACAAAAACACTGTAAAAATGTGTTTAGGGGTATCAGACTGCAGATATTAGATTAACACTCACATTGCCTTTACTAATTGACTGATGCGAGCGCGTATCAGAAGCTACATTTACCACAAGTAATTAATTTTGTAAAATTAAAAATACCCTCTACGCAATGAAACTGCTGAACCGATTTTGATCAAACATAGCTAAGAAAAGTCCCGACAAATAAAAAATAAAAAACTGTTAATTCGTTCGGGAGCTACTATGCCATAGACAGACACACACAGGCACGTCAAACTTTACGTCAAACGTCAAAGTTATAACACACCGTCGTTTTTGCGTCGGGGGTTAAAAATTCGCCGCAATGGAAAAAGCTCACCTTGACTCAAGAGATCTTCTCGCCTACCTTTCCCTATTAAAAAAAAAAATGCGATTGCCTTGGCGTCGCTTGCAAAGAGTTTGAGTGTCCTCATTTATATCAACAGCAGTATAATTTCGCCGCACAATCACTATTAGTGTCACTTTTATTGTGACAACTTAAATCACCTGTAGCCCATCTTAATGTTGTCGTTTTGTAAACTCCTTTAAGACGCTATGTTAAAATTTTGGAGTCGTTTCGTTTCATGCTCACTCACTATCAGTAAAGGTTACAAACTTGATGTTAATACAGTAATTACTTGAGGATGTAATCTAAATAAATTATAGACTAGAAACACGATTCGCGAAACTTTTCTCGACAGCTTTATTTTTTGAAATTGGCTCTTCTAAAGCCCTTTTTAGGTCCCTCCTTCGACTAGAGAAAGTATTAAGCATATTTTTTTATATTATTCAGTAGGTAATCACATTACTTACATTAATTATAGATAATTTATTTTTATATTTGCTACTTTAGAAGCTAAACGAAGTTTTATCATTTGTCGCTTACGTCAGTTACTTGGCAAAAATCTATACCTCACCTTTTCCCGGGTTCAAGTGAGCAATAGCGCTGTCACTGTCTTGCAGCTATTGTTTTCTGGCTAGACTCCGCCCATTAGGTATTTTAACATATCGCCTTAATGATAATAACCAGAGTATAGCATGGTGCGGGTGCTCCGTTGTCACAGTCTGCCGGCTCGACTCCGCAGTGGGCAGCAGTGCAAATAAAAACCAGCCAAGTGCGAGTCGGACTCACGCACGAAGGGCTACGCAACAATTGCAATTGGCAATTTCGCAATTTGTGTCAATGATGCGTGGCTGGTACTAAGAGGCACAAATTAGTTTTATTTATCTTTGTTTATGTGTGTGTGTGTGTCTTTTTGTGTGGAATATTGTTTGTTGACTGTTACTACTACATCCATGTTGTTGACACAAATAAATGTTTTTCTTTCTTTCTTTCTTTCTTTCAACATCAATAAATATAAAATCGTTGCGTGACTCACTGACTGACTGACTGACTGACTATCAACGCACAGCCCAAACCATAAGTCTTAGAGACCTGAAAGGAGGGTACGTTCCTTTAGTGGTCTAGGGGTGCACTAAGAAAGGAATTCCAGAAATTCAACAAGTGCAGCGAGGTGTTAAAGTTTGTATGGAAAAGTACACGCGGACGAAGTCGCGGGCATTCCACTAGTTATTTATATAACTGGCAAAAAAATCAGGTTTGTAAAAAAAAAAATACACGCAGAAAACCATACAACACTGACCCTGCAGAGCATCGCGTAACCTACATTTGGAGAAATCACGTTTATTGTATGGGAGTCCCCTTAAATATTTATTTTATTCTGTTTTTTAGTATTTTCTGTTATAGCGGCAACAGAAATACATCATCTGTGAAAATTTAAACTGTATAACTATCACTGTTCATTAGATACAGCCTGGCGATATCATTATCTATAAAAACGGCAAAAAAACACGTTTTTAATATAGGATTTCCCTTAAATATTTATTTTATTCTGTTTTTTAGTATTTGTTGTTATAGCGGCAACAGAAATACATCATCTGTGAAAATTTCAACTGTCTAACTATCAGGGTTCATGAGATACAGCCTGGTGACTGACGGACAGACAGACAGACAGACAGACAGACGGACAGCCGAGCCTTAGTAATAGGGTCCCGTTTTACCCATTGGGTACGGAACCCTAAAAACGAAATGAAATTGCACACGACACCGCCTAGCGCACCAATACTCTATAAAACGATGCAGCAATAGTCCTTATTGCCAGTATTACGGAGCTTCGAAGGCAATACATGTCAGCTCTTACTTTATTATAAGCTATTTTTTCGATTACGATAGGACGTCCTCCAACTCACTACAAATGAAATTATTTTACAAGCTTTTATTTAACTTGCAATGTATGTTTGTCCGGGTGGAATCTTGCAACTGAATTTGAAAGCATTTACCCTCAACAGATTGAGATGATATTTTGCATACCTGCCAAGTTCCGATGACAATTCAATATTATGGTGACAGCGAGCTGATCTGATGATGGAGACGGAAGGTGGACAACGGAACTCCTCGAAGGATAATAGTAGACTGGTCGTGTTTAGGCTCATTTTGATCAGCACATGGTTACATTTTATAAAAGCTTGTTTTGAAAAATAAATTTTTCACAAAAAACTTATTTACTTATGTTTTTGAGATTTGAAATCTCTATTGACAACTTTGTGTTTATGTTTAAAGCAAGATTTATAAATAAGCTAGTGTTTCGCCCCGGCTTCGCACGGGTAGCCCTCGGTGAAAAACAGCCCCCCCCGATATTTTATTACTTATTCTGCTATTCGGAGCGGAGAAGAATCCACCAAATATGAGATAACTAACATCGGTCCAGCGGATCTTGAGTTATAAGCTGTGTAACTTACACGACTTTGTTTTATATATATAGAAGATAGAAACCTTCAAATGAAAATCATTTAAAGAACTTGCCAACTGCCAATTCATTGGAACTTTTCGAACGAAATGTATTGATTTTTAATTTACCTAGACCACTTTATCTGATAAATTGAATAGTTTAAGATTTGTGTTTACATTGAAATAGCAAACTTAGTATTCGGGGCCATGTAGGTACATTGTTTGAATTTTATAAACGAAAACGTTCGACCTCCATCGTCCGACACTATTTAGATCAGAAGCTAGCGCTGTTGAATCGGTTTAACTTGAGCCGTATGAATTCTAAACTCGTATCGAGTTAGCTGTTGTTCAACAGCAAAGCTTTTGTATGTGTTTAGTTCAGAAGATGGTCGAAAGCTTTGTATGCTCGTAATTAAACGCTGTACTGTTCAATTAGGATGGGACTATAAGGGTCTCCTTGCGTAAGATGGCTTAGGTCTGGCTTTAGATACAAACAGTGCTACAAATATACGAAGCGGATAATTGTACGCTAGTGACGTTGGAATAGACCAAAACGCTACTAATAAACTCGTTGAAAGCCAAAATAGACCCGGATTAGGGAAAAACGAAAATGTATAAGTTTTTTGTGATAAATATATTTTTCAAAACAAACTTTTATAGAATTAGAGATCGTAACCGTGTGCTGATCAAAATGAGCCTAAACACGGCCAGTCTACTATTGTAGGAGTTATGTTATGTTGTCCACCTTTCGTCTCCATCATCAGATCGTTGCCACCATCATATTGTATTGTCATCAGAACTTGACAGGTATGCCAAATTTCAGCTCAATCGGTTAACCGATAACTGCTTTAAAATTCAGTTGAAAGATTCCACTCGGATTCCACCAAGACAAACAAACATTGCAAGTTAAATAAAAACTTGTAAAAAAACAAAACCTCTAGGGAACTTCCAGCAATACCACAATGTTGGGTTTGCTTTTAGCTTTTGTGACACAAATACAGGGGAAACTCTAAAATTTAAGAATTTTGAAACTTGTACCTTATAAATCATTAACCAATATAAGATCCATTGTTGACCTCCCATTTCAAGGAATTTGAACGACAGTATAGGTCTAATTTTTCGATACTCTAAACTTTACAACAATGCATGTTTTTTTGCAATACTGCCATCATGACAACCTTGCTAGATTGTTTTGAGATAAAATCATAAATCATAAATCATTTATTGTTTGTGAATCCAGGTAAATTACAACTGATGATAACTGACTTCACAAAAGGAGGTTACCAATTAATTGGTCAGCTACTTATACTAATAGGTATATTTTCGCCCCGTTGGTTAGTCATATTTAAAGGTTCTTTCGATGATATGTAGGAAATTTTCTCGAGATGGACCCGTGATGTTTTGATCTCAGTAAATGCTTATAGAAGTCGGTTAGAAAGGTGTAACCTACCTACATCGCATGTATTCGCGAGGTCTCAGTTCGGGGCGAAGTACTAGTTACTTAGGTATTTATCTTATTTATTACTTCATCAACCTTGAATAAGTGTGAAGCATAAAAACTTTCGTGAATCATATCAATTATTTTATAAAACCGGGAAATTTTCACGTACCGTTAAATCGATGTAAGCACCGACATTGTTTCGACCCGTTTCGAGAGCCTTTTTCAAGGTGAGTGAACGCGACGCACTCCAACCGCGTCTCGCTTAGCACTGAGCTAGTTTTTATACTTTTTAGCACTGAGCTAAGCGAGACGCGGTTGGAGTGCGTCGCGTTCACTCACCTTGAAAAAGGCTCTCGAAACGGGTCGAAACAATGTCGGTGCTTACATCGATTTAACGGTACGTGAAAATTTCCCGGTTTTATAAAAAAAGTGTGAAGTATGTAATAAGAAAATATTGTACATTATGCAGTTATTAAAGCGACTTCCGAGAGTACCCGTTCTTTTTATTACAAAGCTTAAAAGACCAAAGTCTCCAAGCTGTGAAATTAACTAGTACCGTCTCCATAACACAGTACCTTGCAAGTCTTTATTATAATTTTATCATCACCTTGGATCTCCAACGGTGCGGATAATGAAGTTTAGAAACTTGAAATTAGTTGGGGTCATAATCTCACAGGTTATACTGAGTTGCGGCCCGCCCGGTGTTCGATACATCGCTATTGCAAGCTAATTGAAGGAGCTGTAGTTTAGTTTAATAACCTATAGATGGGTCTACCTATCCAGTTTCAGTCTACTGCTCTTGAGTTTCTCGGTATTTCCTCAACAATTATATTAGAAATAGTAAGTACTTGGTACAAAGATAGATTACGACCTGAATTGAGCTGTAGGCTACTTTTTATCCTGACAAAACGGGAGCAGAGCCCAAGTGGATACTGGTGTTGCATATATGTCGCATCCAACTATGTGGTTGAATTCGGCTGTGGATTTAATTATTAATATAAAATTGTATGAAAACAGTCCATTTTATACGAATAAAACTCAAACGTGTGTGTTTTCTAGCAGCGAACGTGTTGGACAACGCTATCTAGTAGCTTTTAGTAGTAGTAGAGCTTTTTTGTGAAAGAGTTCGTACGGGGAAGTACTACCACCATACTTAATTCTGCCGCAAAGCAGTAGTGCTCGCATCGCTGTGTTCCGGTTTGAAGGGGGTGCCGGTGAAATTACAGGCACATGAGACTTTTCATGTTTATGTCTCATGGTGGCGGGCGCAGTGCAATGCCACATAGGGCGCGTCCTAGGTGGACGTGACCAATGAGGTAATGAAATGAAATGAAAAACATTTATTTGGCACGCAAATACAAAAAACAAACAGAATACTAGGAAAACAGTAGGACAAAAGCAGAAAAATAAATAAAAAATAACAACCAAAAACATAAAAAACAGTTACAAAAACATAATTTAGACACTTAAGTTAAAAAGAAAATACAATCAAAAATTTAAAAATAGTTAGAAAAACAATGTTTACTTATTGTTTGTTTATGTAATGCACTGTTCATAGGTATAAGTTACCGCTTAACATCAGGTGGGCCATCTGCTTGTTCCGTCATTCAATTAGTATTAAAAAAAAACTGTTACAAAATTCTGGAACCTTGAGAAAATAGCTATAATATTATCGTCGTGATATTGTAGTCCCCAGATAAGTAGTCAGTCTTTTTTAACAAAATGAGCCTATCTAGATAAATAAACGAATTTAAAAAAAAAAAAAATTACATGGCTAGCCGTCCAATTGAACGGCTGGAAAAGGCTATACCCGAAAGCTGATTCAACCGAAAAAATAAAAAAAATATATATTATTCATTGGAATCACAAGGATAATTTCTATAGATCACCTGAATAACAGATACAGTAGAAATATCTACACATGAGAACAAATCAATGTAAAACTAAAACATGATAAACGTAATAAAGAACGACAAGTTAAGGAATGATGAAAATATAAGACCAATGTAAGAAATAAAACAGTTTTTCTTGTCAACATAAATGTTACATTAGAAAGTAACACAGTGCCCACTGGCGAGTTACGAATTCATACTCTGACTTTGAGAAATTCAAGACGAATGAAGCCGGACTGTGCCCGATGTCTCCGTCGCGTCGCCTCGTGAATAACAAAACACCTTGAGATAAAACAATACGAAACATCGAAACTTTTACTGAATATACGTAGAAAGCAGATTATCTCTGTTTTTACCGGTATATACAGCACTAGTCCCTGTGAACGCCTGGTTAGACAAGTTTCCTGGTTTTATAGAGTGTTATCAGACACACTTTCTCTGGATGACATTTTTTTTTTTTTTTTTTTGTATACTTCTAGTATAGCGGAACAAGTAAATGGCCCACCTGATGTTAAGCGGTAACCTCGGCCTATGAACTGTGCATTACCTCATAGGTCACGTCCACCTAGGACGCGCCCTATGTGGCATTGCACTGCGCCCGCCACCCAGAGACATAAAGATGAAAAGTCTCATGTGCCTGTAATTTCACCGGCACCCTTACCCTTCAAACCGGAACACAGCAATGCGAGCACTACTGCTTTGCGGAAGAAATAGGTATGGTGGTAGTACTTCCCCGGACGAACTCTTTCACAAAAAAGCTCTACTACTACTATTATAGCTAGGACTGTTGGCGACCAAACTTCCGCACCAACCACGGCAGCCTCCTTTAAAACTAAGGGGGCTCGGCTGGTGACAAATATAGTTTATATTTAAAATTTGTTCTTTTTTTGTTGTTTGGTAAATTATTTTGTTTTTTGGGTTAGTCTTGTATAAATTTTGAATGAGAATGTTGTGCTGACTTATTGGATTAGGGCGAAATAGTGCGTGATGGAAGGTTTCAGTCCTGTGGTTCAGTCGGCAACAAGGACTCTGAATGGACCGTCACATAGGTATGTGAAGGTATTTTCAATCTACGGGCCTCAGTTAACAAATCCAAGTGGATTTTTTTGGTTAGGTAAGGTCCTTAGAGTAGTAGTATCGCTGATTCCTAATCACAGTCCTAGAACAGCTTTCTTGATTAGCACATGTAGGTATGATGATGATGTAATCCTAGATTTTCCCAGGCTATGGTGTTCACATGGACAAGAGCAAAGCATCGTACAACAAGGCGATGCGGACACAAATGTGTAAAAAAAGGGCAAAATGAAATACCGCAAAATGGGGAACCCAATTTGAATAAACATAGACCGGCTGTTTCTCGGCCTGCTATAGACACAGCGAAAGCCTTTTTGGAGTGAATTTTAAACTAATAAACTATATTATGGGACAATAAAACGTGAAATACTGAACTAATACCTACGATGTTACTTAATAGGCATAATAGTCATTTATTCACAATATTAATTGTACGTCAATATGTTTAGTACGATATTGCTTCGACCAAAGTAAAATAAATGGACTGGCCTTACCCATACAAAACGTCCGTGAAAAATAAGACCATTCGGATTTAGGGTACGGTCAACAAATAAACTATCTATCTATCTATCTATCTATCCAGCCACTGCTGAGTAAAGGCCTCTTCTCTATAGCGCCACTCCTGGCGGTCTTGTAAATAAACTAGGTGAAATTAAATTATTGAACTTCTTAAAAACTGTATTTTTTTAATACTTCATACTTTAACAGATGCAAAGTGTTTTCTAAAGTTATTTCAGGTTTAAAGGTGTATAGTACAAAAAATCGCCGAAAAAAATGCAATTATTGAATGAAACTTTTACAAAAATACATGGTTCCCTTCTGTTTTATGTAGTTACGTATCTATTTTTCAGCTCTCAAACATACACAATATAAATCAATAGAAAAGCAAGTCCACCAAAGGTCTTCAGCTCAATCAATTTGTGAAAAATATATTTTTCATCACTCAATAAACTAAGAAAATATCATAAAAATCGTACGGAAACATAAATGTATAAAAATTCCAGTATTTAAGAAACTGCAGAGTGCAGTTTTAAGATTTTTGCACAATGAGTTTTTTTATACTACTTGGAATGACAGATCAAGAAGATGGCCCACCTGATGTTAAGTGGTACCCTCTGGCTATGAACAGTGCATTACCTCAGGTCACGTCCACCTAGGACGCGCCCTATGTGGCATTCCACTGCGCCCGCCACCCTGAAACATAAAGATGAAAAGTCCCATGTGGCCGTAATTTCATCGGCACCCTTACCCTTCAAACCGGAACACAGCAATGCGAGCACTACTGCTTTGCGGCAGAAACAGGTATGGTGGTAGTACTTCCCCGGACGAACTCTTTCACAAAAAAGCTCTACTACTACTAACCGTTTTTTGTCGTATAGAATTCATTCTGTAGAAAATGATCAGAGCATATACGGGAAAATGTATTCCACTTCCAAAAGTCGTCTGTTCTTGCTCGTCTTATGACTTCTATCCATTTTTGTTTACCTTAGATTTCTTTTGGAAAGCTATAAGGTTAATTAACATGCCATTACATATTATATGCAATTACCTAAAGCGACGTGCTTAGCAATGTTTTGACGTAAATAATGCAAATTACAATTCTAAATCAATACGATACCCCTTAGGCATCAAATTTTTTTGCAGTCTGTACCGGACCATCCTTCATGCGTGAAGTCTTGTCAAATATTTCGTCGCTGTAGTTGGAAAACTAAATAACTAATAACAACAACAAAACCAAAACGCGAGATAAACGCGATTTACTGTTTTATTGCGTCAAAAATGGCAATAACTTTTTTATCGTAACTAATTTTGCAGTCCGTGTTTTGATATGTTATAGATTGGTACCTACTGTATCTATTTTTGAATTTAATGATAATACATTTTATTTCTATTGATTAAGAGAAAAAAATAGAAAAACGTCTATGTATTTTTCCCTCGCCAAAGTTTTGAATAATTGATGCAGTTATTTATTTTTGCATGCCAATTGTTTAGTTTTCCTTCGTCAATGATCTCCACTGAGGTTCAAAAAGCTAATGATAAGTGCCATTATTTAATTTTCCCATAATAGTGAAATCATGAAATGATCTATTATTTACTTATTTGAATATGACAATCCTATCCATGGGTATAGATTTAAATAATATTAAAATACATAATTTTCACTAGAAACGGGATATTTAGCATGAAAAATATCCCGTTTCTAGTGAAAATTATGTACATAACCATGATAGTTTCAAAAGTTATTAAAATACATTTTAAAATAAAACCAACTTATAATAAATATATAAATAAATAAATAAATAAATATTTCTGGACAGTTCACACAACATTATCTAGCCCCAAGCTAAGCAGAGCTTGTGTTATGGGTACTAGACAACTGATACACTTAATAAAATATTAACATAGATAGATATTTTTTATTATGTATAGAAAATACCCAGAACACCCTGAACAAATATCTGCGGATCGCACAAGTATTTGTTCCGAGGCGGGAATCGAACCCGCAACCTCCTGCGTCGCAGGCGAACGTTCGCCCGCCGCGCCACAGAGGTCGTCTTCATAATCATTTCTTTTTATCAAGACTGAATATTAGAAAACTACTGAAACACCTACATTATTTTAGCAAACTTATAAATTCAAAGTAAGTGACATAACAAACTTATCATACGACTAATGCTTATAAAATCAACAAAATGAAATCAATTTGTGGAACACAATAATTCTAAGTATCAAAAAGAAAAAGGTATGTCGATTAAAATTAAAACTATCTACTTGTATAAACTTGTGTCTGTTAACTTTCATTCAGAGTGGGGAACATTGAGATAATGTCCTGGGGTGTAGTCCTCCTTGCCGCTCGTCCTCTAGAGCAAGACGTGTCCATCGACATGTATGGGCCATCATAACCATGCAATAAAGTCGATTTCGCAAAATGTGTTAGTTATGTAGTTTTCCTACCACACGACGATTTATAAGTATTTTTTATCAATTGATGAATATTATATTACAAAACCTTTACTTACGAATGAAATGCGATGCCTGAAGCTTTATTTGTATTTCTTGTGTTGTTTGCACTTGCAGAAAAGCACAGGAAGGCATTGTATCACCAAGGTATCTAATTTTGGTATTTTTCAGCATAGCTGTCACTCGTTGCCGTGACAAAGACTGACTGAAGCGAAGTGTACTAGCTAGGTCTGTTTAGAAGCTTCAAAACTACCGTTCCCTGAGGCCCGTCCATTCATTTTATTTACGTCGATGCGATATTGTACCAAGAGCTAGCTATGCCATATGAAGCTAAAATGTTATACAAACATATTATAATAACGCTATTCACAGCTTAAATAATAAATAAAATAATTAATAACAATGATGAGATTATTATTATTGAAATTAATAAAATAATAAACGTCACAATAAGAAATACAACAACTTAAACTTACAAATTATATGCGAAGACAACAATGTTTCTTACCGACAGAAAGGGAATGAGATACAGGAAAATGCTGCTTCGTGCGGACAAGACAGGTTCAACCCTTACCTACAATAGCCAATAACTTTACGATCTCGTGGGCACGCAAATTTGTGGCCAGTTACAGTATACGAGCGACGCAACGGTGCGTACGCCAGTCAATCACATCATCTATGAAAATTTATGAAACGGTTACAGTGCTACACTCATGTAACGCACGTGCATGCTGCTACGCACTACGTCTCAGTGTTGATAGTACACAGTCTGTACTAACCTGCTTCAAGCCTAAAGCTTATGTATCTGGTCACTAATACACCTACACGTGCAAACTATAAGCAATAAGTCGCGGGTGGGACCTTGAGCGCTCGGACCGCCGACTAATATCTGGCTCATAGAATGTTCTATCAGTGTGCGCATTGTATAAGTCACGACTGTAGTTTGTTTCAGGTTTTCGTGATGTGTTCTGCCGCTGAATAAACCCCTCTGTCTCCTCCATGTTGCAGATTCAAAGAACTACTTGGATTTGTTAAAAATATTCGCATGATTTGTCCTGGCACCACTTTTCATGTCTATATTCCCACGATCGTGCAACCCACGATGAAATGAGGCCCATTGAGCGTCTGCTTAACGTTTCGGGGAAAAAAGTGTGTATCTATGTATGTATGTATGTATTCCATTTCCCCCTAATATATAAATCCTCGTATCTCAGAGTTCGCAGATGAAGCACAGCAATCCTTTCTGACAATTGAGTTTGTGCTCCCCAAAAACTAATTTACCTTCTATTGTTCCGACATATTTACTGGGTTATTGCATTACATTTTCCATGAGCAGATATTAAATGGTCCTGAGAGGATAGACCTTTGTTTTATAAGATTTACCGACACAAATCTAGGCTAAGTACAGGAATAAAAATCTGTCGGGACACATGATAAAATCTGGCTGGCAAGCTTTTCATGATCTTCTGGAGCGCGCGGTGAGCTTGTGTAGAGACAGCTTTAGGTAAATAATATACCTCTAATATACCTACATGTATAGTATTAATTTACCTATGCCTTCATAAACGTTATTTAAATTGAAGTGTTGCTTAAAACTGGTCCTGTCACTGTTCGACATTATCAAATAATGAGGGATGGCGATATTTTAAGCATTAAACTGGTTCAGGAGATGGATCATTAAACAAGTTAAAAGCTCTTTTTTGCCGTTGTATCGATAGATGGGATGCTAATTTTACAGCGAATTAATAGGTTAGCTATTCACCTAGATTGGTGGTAAACGTTTATTAACAAAAAGGTCATAAACACGAACGACGGATCATTATTGGACATTGTTATACTAGCAATTAATTAACAACCGATCGACAGCGAAATACTCGTAGGTCGAAATTTAATGAGAACCGAACAAAATGCTGGGAGGGAGAGTTATTAGTGAGGAGTAAGCACAGAAGTAGATATTTTTAACCCCCGACGCAAAAACGACGGGGTGTTATAAGTTTGACGTGTGTGTGTGTGTGTGTGTGTGTGTGTCTGTCTGTCTGTCCCATCATAGCTCCCGAACGGATGAACCGATTTTGTTTTTTTTTTGTTTAAAAGGTGAATTTGTCGGGATTGTTCTTAGCTATGTTTGATCAAAACATCGGTTCAGCCGTTTCCTAGGCCCGCCGCCAGCATGTCTCGCACCGCAGAGAAGCCGACACTGGTCACGCTGGTTCCTCCCCAACGGCATGATTACGCTTCTGCAGCGGCTAGCAACTTGGCTGCCTCTCAGAAAAAGGGGAAGAAGCGGAGCTGTGAACTAGTTCGCAGCGCTGCAACCGCTAGGGCTCCAAGGAAGGAGCCCTGTGATGCAGAGGGCTTTATCGAGGTGATAAGGAAGAAACGAAAGCCCTCTAGCCGGAACCAGTGTGGTACTCATGTATCCAGTGAGCAGCACTTCCGAGCGGAGGTACCCACTACACAGATCTACGTGTCCCGTGTCTACTGCGACGTGAAGGCCGCGGAGGTGGTGGAGTATATCAGGATGAAAGCCGGAGTGGGTTTGAGGGTCATGAAGTTGGACTCTCGTCATAATGTGAGCTTTAGCTCATTTATGGTGAGGGTCCCTACGGAAAATTTGAAGACTTTCTTGAGCCCTGACTTCTGGCCGAAAGGGGTGAAGTTCCGGCGGTTCAAGGGACGCCTGTCACGTGATCCCCCGGGCCGCGACGCGGCGGCGATCACACGTGTGTTAGATTAAGTAATAAAGTGTTGTTTATGTGTATGTTAGTGTCTAAGGTATTTATGTTGATATGGGCTTACTGTTTAGGTTTAGTGCATTTCTCAATTGCATTCAATTTGAATTTGAATTTGAATTGCATTGAGAAATTTTTATATTTTTATAAAATTCATTAGTAAATCTTTGTTAATCTTGTTTCTGTGTGTGTTGCGCGTCGTTTTATACCAATCTCAGTTCGTTGCCACAAATAAATGTTTTTTCTTTCTTTCTTTTCTTTTCTAAAGGTAGCAGGAAGTCGGATGATGTTTTTTTTATTTTTTTAACTTTTATAGACCTTTGTTTGACCACGATCTCACCTGTTATTAAGTGACGATGTGGCCGAAGATGGAGCACAAAGGTCTAGAAGGTACCTATTCACTCTAGCCTTGAAGAGACCCAGATTATAATTTTCAGGAAAGACAGACGACGGTAGTGTATTTCAATCCTTAGCAGTTTGCATTATAAAGGTAGAACTGAAACGTTTTGTGCGAATAGAAGGTATACTAATGAGGTAAGGATGGTACTGAGCCGTACGCCTGCTCGTCCTAAGATGAAAAGGAGATGGTGGGATCAGATCGTCCAGCTCCTATTGCATTCCCCGAAATGTTAGCTATAGAAGATCGAAAGACATGCAACCTTACGACGGTGCTCGGGACTCTGGATCTTAGTCTCCGCCATATGTTGCTCACCTATAAGCCTGAAAGCTCTACGTTCGATCGAGTCCAAGGCAGCAAGCTGGTATTTGGCTGAGTCATCCCAAACATGGCAGCAGTACTCCATACCAGCCCGAATTTGTGTTTTATATAAACTGAGAAGCTGTCCTGGTGTGAAGTAACGCTTTACCTTATTCAGGATGCCTAGCTTCATGGCAGCTGTTTTTGCCTTAGACTCGATGTTGGAGCCAAAGTTGAGAGTAGGCGTGAGCCTATACCTTCCTATCTTATACCTACAGGTACATCTCGGAATACACGAACTTAGAGAAACGGACTTTTTTTCGCCAAGAAGAGACAAGCCTGCGTTTTAGAGGCGTTAAACTTGACTAGATTAGCATCGCCCCAGTCGGATACAGCCTTGAGAGTCAAATTCAGACGCTGCAGCATCTCATCTCTTAACTCCTCAATTTCATTCTGCCTAGCTCGCGCAGTGGAAACAAATCTCTCCACAACTGTGCTGTCGTCTGCATACCCAATGATACCGGGCATTAGCAGATCATTAATGTGCAGTAGAAACAGTGTGGCAGATAGCACTGACCCCAGAGGTACCCCGGTGTTAATAGTTTTGATCCGACAAGCAGCCGTCAATAACTACTCTAATGGATCTTTCCCTCAGAAAGTCTGCGAGCCAGGAGCAGAATTGAACTGGCAGTCCGTAGGCAGGAAGCTTGCCAATAAGGCTAGTGTGCCAAACCCTATCAAAGGCCTTCGAGACGTCTAATGAAACAGCCAGTGCTTCACCATATTTCTCGATGGCCTCGCTCCAAATGTGCGTGGCATACACAAGAAGGTCCCCAGTAGACCGGTTTCTGCAAAATCCGTATTGGCGATCACTGAGGAGGTCGTTACCTTCGAGGTATGTAAGGAGCTCCCTATTCAGTACAAGCTACAAAGCTACAAATACATTTACAAAGTAGGGAGGTGACCGAAATACGGCGGTAGTTTGAAGGGTCAGCACGACTGCCTTTCTTGGGTACAGGCTGCACGTTAGCGAGCTTCCAAGATTTAGAGACTTCACCAGTTTTCAAAGAGAGGCGGAATAGTCGCGTTAATACTGGAGACAACTCAGGGGCACAGGTTTTCAACACTATGGCCGAGATACCATCCGGACCGCTAGCTTTATTCACGTCGAGACTACGTAGCGTTTTGAGCACTTCCTTTTGCTGGATGTGAATTTCCTGCATTGACGCTTTGCACCGAGGAAGGCTGGGTGGAGTTTCACCAAAGGTGTCAAGCCGTGAAGCCTCCGCAAATTGAGTGGCAAATAAATTTGCTTTCTCAACCGCAGCGTGAGCTAGGGACCCGTCTGGTTTCAGTAGTGGAGGGAGTGAAGGGCGGCTGAAGTTCACTTCCACCGACTTAGCCAGAGACCAGAAAGCTTTACTTCCAGCAGGGTATGCGGCAAGCTTAGCCCCCAGACGGCCAATCCGATCAAAGCGAGCCTTCCGTATCACCTTCTTGCAATACTTGGCGGCTTTGTGTTTCTTCTTAAACCGTGCATCCGAGGTTTTACCGTTTCTTGCGTCAACCCAGGCTAGGTAGGCCGCATGTTTTAGCGCTTCTGCGCTAGCACACGCGGGACTAAACCATGGGCGAGCATTGCCTGAAGGTGAAGCATCGGAGAATGGAATAAAATACTCCATTGCTCTTTTGATCACCTCCGATACGGCATCAGCACAGACCGTCGGGTCACAAGAAGAAAAGCAGGTTTGCTGCCAAGGATAAGAAGCGAAGAAATGTCGCATCTCATCCCAATCTGCCAACTTGTAACGCCACACTCGCCTACTACCTCTGGGCGAAGGATCAGGTGGCGAGTATGACGATACAGACCTCACCACACAGTGATCTGATGTACCCAAAGGAGGCATCACTGATACTGAGTGGTGATCCGGCTCATTCGTCAGCAGAAGGTCCAAGCAGTTGGCTGTGTGGTCCTCAACGTCTGGAATTCTGGTTGCCTCATTGACCAACTGAGTGAGATTTAGCGTAAGTGCAAGTTTGCACGCCTCTCTCCCAGCATGGTCGGTGAACTGGTATGGGAACAGCCACTGTTGGTGGTGGGCGTTAAAGTCCCCCAGAATCACCAGTTGGGCACCAGGATAACGTTGTTGGGCCACATCCGCCGCTTCACAGATGTAGTTGAACAACCTGGTTGTCTTGTAGTCTCCAGAGTGAGACCGATATAAACGAGCATAGATTATTTTATCTAAGCCGGTGTTCACCAAAGTCCATAAAACGGAAAAATCGGGTTCTTCAAGGTCACGAAGACGCAGACAGCAAATTTCCTCCCGGACAAATAGACAGATACCAGCTTTGGGTTTAAAGTTGTGCTCCAGTGCATAGCCTGGGTATGTAAGGTATGCTGTATCGGGAGGACATTGAATCTGCGTCTCCGCGAGGAATAATAAGTGTGGCTTGGCGGTCTCTAGGTGGTGGTGGACCGGATCGACATTGGACTGCAGTCTTCGAATGTTAGAGAGTAGGAGGCGGCTTATGACCGTTCATCGTCGCATTCTGCGAAGAGGCCTATGTCTAGCTGTGGATTTTTACATTCTGATGATGATGATAATGAAAGAAAGAAAGAAAGAAAGATTTATTTGTAGCACACACACTTAAGAGAAATAACAAATGAAAAATAATAATAGCATGTAAACAAAAAAACAAAGAAATATTACATAGAAAAAAGAATAAAACACAAAAAAATAATACCCATAGGGTGATGACGAAGCACAGTACGTCGCAACTTAGAGGCTGACAGAGCGGTAGCTTGAATTAGGTATAAGTAGTATTTATTTTATTTAAAAAATTCACCCTAATTTCATAAAGTACTTTATATAATTGATGTACAGAGTGAAGGTAGCACCAGCACAAACATTTGTGGTCAATTAGGTGCTATTCGTAGGCAAACAATTTGTAAAAATATTTTATAAGGTAGAATATAAAAAAAGAAAAAAGAGGTACACTCAATATAGTCATGCTAAAAGAAAGAAGTAGACGTATGTAAGTACCTACATAACAAGAAACAAGTAATTAATTGACGACCTCTATGGCGCGGCTGGCGATGGTTCGCCTGCGTCGCAGGAGGTTGCGGGTTCGATTCCCGCCTCTGAACAAATAATTTGTGCGATAGGCAGATATTTGTTCCGGGTGTTCTGGGTGTTTTCTATGTATAATAAAAAATATCTATCTGTGTAAGGTATTGTATTATGCATATCAGTTACCTTAGTACCCATAACACAAGCTCTGGCTTAGCTTGGGGCTAGATAATTTTGTGTGAACTTGTCCAGCATTATTTATTTATTTATTTTATTTTATTTATTTAATTTTGTAAAAATTAAAAAAACCCTCAACGCAATGAAACGGCTGAACCGATTTTGATCAAACATAGCTAAGAACACTCCCGACAAATTCACCTTTCAAACCAAAAAAAAAACTAAATTCGTTCATCAGTTCGGGAGCTAAGATGCCACAGACAGACAGACATACACAGACACGTAAAACTTATAACACCCCGTCGTTTTTGCGTCGGGGGCTGAAAATGTACCACTAAGAAAAAGATGCCGACTCGCTGTATACCCCTTTTAGCATAAATCCTCAATAATCATCTGTAGTCTTTGTAAAATAATTCCCACTAATTTCAATATCACCTCCGTCATAATACCTATTGCCGACAAAGATAGCGTCAACATCTAGCCGGATTATCCCGAGCTGTCCCAACCGACGACGTAATCCCGGGAGCGCGCGGTGAATTTTCAATTATCAGTAACTGTACTCGTCTTTGATAAGTAGGCACTGATTTACAGTGCTACACAATACAGAGGTAGTTTTGTCTAAATGAATAAAATAAAATAAAATAAATAATGCTGGACAGTTCACACAATATTATCTAGCCCCAAGCTAAGCAGAGCTTGTGTTATGGGTACTAGATAACTGTTATACTTAATACAATATAATACATAGATATTTTTTTTTTTATTATACATTGAAAACCCAGAACATCCAGAACAAATATCTGCGATCGCACAAATATTTGTTCCGTAAAGGTCGTAAATGTAGCAAGGGTGCTGAAAAAGTGTTTGTTGGAAATTGGTACATACTTATAGATACCCACGGAACTACGAGTACCATGAACTTATTGCTATGCGACTGTTGGGTGTTATCTACACTATCTACACTAATCTACATCGACACTATATACACAAATCTACATCTACACTATCTACACTAATATTATAAAGAGGAAAGATTTGTATTTTTGTGTGTGTGTATGTTTGTAATGAATAAACTCAAAAACTACTGTGCCGATTTCAAAAATTGTTTCACCATTGGAAAGCTACATTCACCCTGAGTGACATAGGCTACCAGGGGAGGATAGGAGGGGGCTGTTTTTCATCCTGAAACTACCCGTGCGAAGCCGGGACGGGTCGCTAGTGTTACATAAAGCAAGTTATAAATTCTAGGTAGAGTTACTAGCATAGTATTATTTTATCTGTGGTAGAGTGAACTTATATTGTTATTATGGAAAACAGTCTCACACCTTTTTAACCCCCGACGCAAAAACGACGGGGTGTTATAAGTTTGACGTGTCTGTTTGTGTATGTGTGTGTGTGTGTGTCTGTCAGTGGCATCATAGCTCCCGAACGGATGAACCGTTTTTGTTTTTTTTTTGTTTGAAAGGTGAATTTGTCGGGAGTGTTCTTAGCTATGTTTGGTCAAAATCGATTCAGCCGTTCAGCGTTGGGGGTTTATTTAATTTTTACATTATTAATTACTTGTTAATATTTACACTTGTGCTCTTTAACGAAGCCACACTGGATAAAATACCACCAAACAACAAAATATGACAAAAAAAAAACGAAATTAAACAAAAATTTACGACGTTTCTTTTAAAAATGGTGGAAGAAGTCGCCTTGACTTCTTTACGAGTATCAGAGGATTCCCGAGGTACTCGTAGGTGCTTGCAGTGAAAGTGACAGCCGCTACGTTTTTTGGCGAGTATATTGTAGATACAAGTACAGTTTTACCCAAAATATAAGTCCGATCGACCGTTTTCGTTTGCGCAGAAAAGCGCAGGCTGATATCCGACAGCAGCCGAACGTATAGTATAGCTATGACTCGCTCACATCTAAGAGTCAACCGGCCGCGATTTTGCCGTGAAATCGATTAACCAATAACTGCGCAAGATTTTAGCGCGTGATTGCTATTGGTAGAGTAGGTTCCCAGAAAAAGAAGGCGCTATAGAAATTGGTCTACGGCGCAGGTACATCGGGGCAACTTATATTTTGGTGTTAAACTGTACATTCAGTTGAAAGTTCCTGCTACTAAGCAGGTACCTACCTACAGCTTTATTCATTAACTAAAGTTCTGACACTGCGAATGTTTCGAGCGCAGTCACTCCTCATTAGGCTCCTCTTAGTAGGTAAGTACCCACTCGTAACTCTGTTCAGACAGATTAAAATTAGTTAGTACCTATATTTTTAATCGTTGTAATGGGGAACCATGTCTATATTAAGGTACATCATCGTCTTCAGCTGGCGATAGACGTTCACTGCTGGCTGACGCATTTGCTTTAGAATGCAATGGGGTATAATTATAATCTATATACATATATAAAACAAATTTGTGTTAGTTACACCACTTATAACTCAAGATCGGCTGGACCGATATTAGTTATCCCTTTTTTGGTGGATTCTTCTCCGCTCCGAATAGCAGAATAACTAATAAAATATCGTTGGGGCTGTTTTTCACCAGGGGCTACCCCTGCGATGCCGGGGCGAGTAGCCCACAGTTATGTACACCTGCTTTGCGATAATCTTTGAACATAGGTAATTGATGAAATCCACGCGATCCGGGGATTCGTAGCGAGATGCTTCCTATCGCAGTTTAGAGGAGACATAACACACATCTTTTAATTGATAGTATCTCATAAATATCATCAGTTTAGCTACGATACACATTTTTACAGTGTTTTTTTTTATTTAGGGGGATCTTAGCTAAACTGGTGATATTTATGAGATACTATCAATTAAAACATGTGTGTTAAGTCTCCTAGTTCTCGCGAAATCAACATTCGCTATCTGAAGAAGTGTTCATGAGCAAAAAACACCAAAAAAAATTAATATTTCGCCACAAGCATGAGCATCCACCTTAAGCTAAGGTCAAACCGACGCGATCAACCCGCATCCGCGGTGACGTGCACGGTGGCGATCCATTGTCTTACCATTGATCGCCACCGTACGTACACGCCCCTTTGGTCCATTTTCATAACTGTTTTTCATAACTAGCTACGAAAAAGGCAATTTACTTCACTGTTTCATAACTAGTTATTAGAATGGACCTTTTGTTCTCTTTTAATAACTGTTTTTTATAACTAGCTACGACAAGGCAATTTCCTTCACTGTTCCACCGCAGACGCGGGCTGATCGCGTCGGTTTGGCCTTAGCTTTAGCTGATTTATTCAATATTTTCATAGATTCTGTAGCAGAAAGACAACATTATTAAAATTGCATACTTCAGATCGCACCATGCCTACTTTCGTATAAAGACAACTTACATTTACTTTGAGCCGTCTCCCCCCGTTGATTTCATACCTCATGCTAGGCAGGAACCACCACGGCCAATGAATATAATAGTACGGGTGATATATGACAATGTTTACCCGGAATTCAATGTAAGATTCGTTGGTATAAGCACAGATAAGTAGATAGTATTATACTATACTAGTATTATAAGATTTGACCTGGCTGCTACCTTATTTGAGGAATGTGTTATTACTCTAAGAAAGCGTTAGCAGAGTCAGTCGTGGGAAGTAATGGTGGCGATGAGCTCACCACTTGTCACGTATATTTCCCACGATGGTGCAACCCACAGTGAAAAGAGGCCCATTTGAGGCTCTGCCTACCCTTTCGGGGAAAGGCATGTGTCTATGTATGTATGTATGAAGGGTAGGTAACTAGAGGCTAAAGTGTGCTAAAAGGCATCAAACAATTTCCATCCTCCATCGCAACAATCTATTCATCAGCAATTAGTAGCAATTAGAATTTTAGTAGTAGTAGAGCTTTTTTGTGAAAGAGTTCGTCCGGGGAAGTACTACCACCATACCTATTTCTGCCGCAAAGCAGTAGTGTTGCATATAATATATTACTGATGTGTTATTTATGAGTGTATCAAGCGTAGTGTGTGCTGCCTTATGAACTTTTGCTGATTCTCTCTATCATCTTACTTTTGACTGCCTACCTAAGTAAGGCTTTTAATTTGGTTTTCCTTTTTTCCTTGAATCAGCTTCAACTTGTTCTCGAGGCACCACACAGGCGCTCTCCACCTAATAATAAGAAGGATCATCAAAAGAAAAACAGACCGTGTTTGTTGCCTGATTATTGTGTGTTATTTGTGTACAATAAAGAGTTAATCTATCTATCTATCTATCTTCTAGGTCTGGTTGCGTTGGAACAGGAGTAACTGTAAATTTATTTTTTAAGACGATTCAAAATGATCCTTGTGATTTCAATGAATAAAATTATATACTTACTTACTTGTTCGCATTTCTGTGTTCCGGTTTGAAGGGTAAAGGTGCCGGTGAAATTACAGGCACATTAGACTTTTCATCTTTATGTCTCAGGGTGGCGGGCGCAGTGCAATGCCACATAGGTTGCGTCGTAGGTGGACGTGATCTATGAGGTAATGCACTGTTCATAGGCAGAGGTTACCGCTTAACATCAGGTGGGCGTCTTGCTTGATCCGTCATCAAAGCAGTATAAAAAAAAAAAAAATGAATTGGGCACTTCAAATCTAAACTATCGATGCGTTAATCGAATCTCAGTAAATAATCGACCACACTATAATGACATCGAAACGATCGCGTGACATGATTGAATTCTTTATCTTAAGGTACATAGGTGATAATATGGAGGTAGTTTTACGTCGAACGTTAATACTTTTTCGTAATTAATGTGTGACAGTGATGAATTTCCAAGCGGCCAGACGAGTGTTTCCCTAACGATGATAATTATTAAGGCGCATACAACAGCCAAATTACGTCACTTTCTAACATAATAAAGATAGATAGACAGAAAACACTTTGTTGCACAACACGGAAAATAAGCTATTTAAAAATTAATATTAAACTTAACACAATGGGCAGTCTTATTGCTGTAAGGAATCTCTGCCAGACAACCTTGGGATGGAAAGGAATTATTTGCACGACATAGAGCGGTAGCTTAAAATCTGCAATACAATCGCTTAAATTTAAATTAATATAACAAATGACTACCTAATTTATAAATTTAAAATATGGCTACACCAATTTATATACCTAAGTATTTATACAATTTATATTATTAAAATATACAACTAAATAAAGTAATATCATAACTTGATAAAATATAATACTTATATATTTTATACATGTATACATATACACACTAAACCTACCAAATAAAAATAAATAGAAAATAAATATAATCATGTAACGACCTAGGATAGAAAGTGACTATGAAGCAGTTTTTTAAAGATAGGAAGGGATTTAGCGCGCCTGACATTCTCAGGTAAAGCATTCCACAGTCACATTAAAGTATTGAATTTAAAAAGTGACAGGATACCGCTCTCGTGAAACGAAATATAAGTGAAAATCACGAAAAACATTTATTTGCCATGTGAAAAACCATCGCATCACAGAATCATAAGTTCATTTTTTTTTTAATACTGATAACCTCTGCCTATGAACAGTGTGTTACCTCATAGGTTACTTCCACCTAGGACGCACCCTATGTGGCATTGCACTGCGCCCGCCACCCTGAGACATAGATGAAAAGTCTCATGTGCCTGTAATTTCACCGGCACCCTTACCCTTCAAACCGGAACACAGCAATGCGAGCACTACTGCTTTGCGGCAGAAATAAACTTGAAGATAAAGTCTTTGCCGACGTTTAGGTGAAAGATAAAGTAGAGAATTCTAAGTCAATTAAAGATAAAGATATAAATATATATTTATTTCGTAACCAAATACAACAAATTTGAATATTTAAAGTAGGCGTTCAAATCAAAGTTACAAAAAAATTAGAAGTTAAATCAAAATTTTGAGTCGATAACAGTTGCACTTTGTTTTTTTTTTCACATGGTTAATGAACAGGTAAAACATTTTTGTACATTCACTTTATAGATAAAAAAAAAACATTCATTTATTGTTTTTTTTTTTTCAGCACATAACATTGAATCCTCTATGAGGAAAAAGTCTCCAAATTAAACCAATTAGCTGCTGTATACGCCTTAAGACTGCGATCCCACCAGGCAAAAATCTTCATACAAAAAATATCTCGTGAAATATAGATAATTTTAAAAGATCTCGTGGGTGAACCCTCAGTTTTATTGTATTGATTTTATTTATAAAAAATTTGACCCCTTAATCTGTACCATATTGACAAACAATCGATTCTAGCCAAAAGGTAGAGGTAACTTTGTGTTTTTTTTTACGATAAATTTTTGTCCTGTCTTGTTTCGCTCTGGGTGATCCCTCGGTGTTATAATGTTCCATGCATATTTTTAATTTGAATATTGTACTTGATTTAGTAAATTAAAAATCGAATCTAAGATTGGTAATTTTGCGTTATACCCCACTTTAAGTATAGAGGATGTTTTTTTTTAAGATAAATTTTTGTCCTGTCTTGTTTCGGTCTGGGTGATCCCTCGGTATTTTGATTTATTTTAATAATTATATCTTTTTTTTAATTTTAGAAATACTATGTGATAATGTCTACTAACAACTCTTTACTAACATAATATGGTGTGAAACCGAAATAAATGATATAATAATAATGTTCCATGTATATTTTTAATTTGAATATTTTACTTGATTTAGTCAATTAAAAATCTAATCTAAGATTGGTAATTTTGCGTTATACCCCACCTTAAGTATGGAGGAGCAATTGGGTCCTTGCCTCACGTTAACAGAGCGGGGCGCATCGTTCGCAAGCGACGTCTCGTCAGCGAGGAAACTTTACTAATTAGCAAATAAAGCACATTGACGTTGCGTTTCTGCTAAACGTGAGTTCACGTTTTGCCGAAATGCCTCGTGTTCGGCTTTATTATTAAAACTGGAACGCTTCGTAGTTTTTATCAACTTATTTAATGCATGATACAAACTTTAGTTTTTAAACTACTTGAATGACGAAACAAGCTGATGGCCCACCTGATGTTAAGCGGTAACCTCTGCCTATGAACAGTGCATTACCTCATAGGTCACGTCCACCTAGGACGCGCCCTATGGGCATTGCAATAAATTGCAATGCGCCCGCCACCCTGAGACATAAAGATGAAAATGTGCCTGTAATTTCACCGGCACCCTTACCCTTCAAACCGGAACACAGCAATGCAAGCAATACTGCTTTGCGACAGAAATAGGTATGGTGGTAGTACTTCCCCATAAAATGTTTTAGTAGTAGTAGAGCTTTTTTGTGAGAGTTCGTCCGGACGAACTCTCACAAAAAAGCTCTACTACTACTAAAACATTTTTCTGACGTGCAAACATTTTTATAAAAAGTCTATTTATAAAGACAGTGGCTAGTTCAAAGTGAGTTTGTCATTGTGACTACTTATACGAGAACAAATTCAAAAGGCTCAATAACACATTTTCCCGGTTTTAGCTCAGTGTTTTATTTTTTTTATCCGCTTTAATGACGGAACAAGCTGATAACCCACCCGATGTTACGCGGTACCTCTGCCTATAACAATGCATTACCTCATATGTCACGTCCACCTAGGACGCACCCTATGTGTCATTGCACTGCGCCCGTCACCCTGAGACATAAAGCTGAAAGTCTCATGTGTCTGTAATATAACAGGCACCTTTCAAACCGGAACTCAGTAATTCGAGCACACCTACTTTTCAGCAGAAATAGGTATGCTGGTAGTACTTCCCTGGACGAACTCTTTCACAAAAAAGCTCTACCTACTACTACTACAAAACAATTTTTTTTATACTACTTAGATAGATAGATAGATAGATTAACTCTTTATTGTACATTTACGACAAAATAACTCACAGAAATACAAAACTTAACTAAATAACAAAAATAACAGAAATGTACAATGGGCGGTCTTATCGCTTAAAGCGATTTCTTCCAGACAACCTAAGATTGACGGATCAGTTAATTAACAAGCTAGTGAATATAGTCATTTAACAACTAATTCAGCGTGGCAATGCAGCCAGCATCTTAAGGACGCTTCCGTCTGGTAGTGATTTGGATCAGTTGAGCTACCTTTAGATCGCTTGCAGCGGTCTTCAGGTAGCACAACTGTTTCATATGTATTTTGTACATACCTTGTATTATTCTTTCTGTAAATAAATGTATATTTAGCAGCCACAGATAAAATAATACTGTACACTAAGCTAACTCGTGATTAATAAATAAATAAATAATGCTGGACACAGTTCACACAACACTATCTAGCCCCAAGCTAAGCAGAGCTAAATGACCTTCTATAACCTATAACCTAGTATAAATTAACCTCATATTACACGAAGGTACCAAAATAACGGCATAAACATTGTTACACAAATATGATGTGTAGGTACTGTTTACACAACTTCAGGCTTTTACAGTCGACATAATATGAGTATGTCATATTTGTGACCAACAAAAATAATTTATAAATAGAGTTTCGTTTCGAGGCTTTCACCGGTAATTAAATAAAACTACCTACATAAGTACCTATTACGTTACTATACAATCTCGATAAAAAAATGAATACAAGGTTCACCGTCATCTACACTATAACTTTTGAAACTATCATGGTTATGTACATAATTTTCACTAGAAACGGGATATTTACCATGATTTTAGTTAGTTCTCCCGTGATCATGGCGCATGCAACTGTGCCTAAATATCGGGAACATATAAAACTCAAAAATCATGGTACATATCCCGTTTCTAGTGAAAATTATGTCATCTACACTAATCTACACTAATATTATAAAGAGGAAATATTTGTATTTTTGTGTGTGTGTATGTTTGTAATGACTAAACACAAAAACTACTGTGCCGATTTAAAAATATCTTTCACTATTGGAAAGCTACATTCACCCTGAGTGACATAGGCCAACAGTGGGGGGATAGTAGGGGGGAGGGGCTGTTTTTCATCCTGAAACTACCCATGCGAAGCCGGGACGAGTCGCTAGTTATGTATATAGGTACATTATATAACATATGCATCTCAAATAGTGGACGGTGACGCCCAATGGGTTGGTGCTACATTCGTTTGAAATTTTGATTTATTATAGTTTCCTCGTACGGTTTTGCTTCGCAGTATATAATAAAAAAATAGCATAATATTGTTTAAAAGAAAAAATAATTCTCTGCCAGATTTGACTCTCGACCTTTGATGTTGGTGAGGTGTAGCTCAGTGTTGCTCAGACGTGCTAATAAACGTGTGTAAACTGTACGATGACGATGAGGTAGGTGACGCAGAAGCTGAGCACCATCCCGAGCAGGCGTGCGTCCAGCGGGAACACCTTGTACACGCGGAGCCGACACCCGCGCGCCTCCACGTAGCGGATGAACCGCTCGATCTCACTATATTGAGCTTCATCTGAAACAAGAAATAACAACACAATAATAACTTGGATACGGTGAAGTCAGCAGTTGCGGAACATGCTCTCTCCCAGGATTCGGTGCATTACATCCGGTTCGACAAGACTTCGGTTTTGGCTAGGGAAAAGTTCTTCGTCCCTCGGAAAGTTCGTGAGGCGATTGAGATAAGCCGTCATTCGAATTTTAATCGAGACCAGGGTTGGGGAATTTCTCCCTCTTGGAGACCGGTTCTGAACTCCACGAGTGTGGATCGGGACAGTGTGCAAGTAGTTCTGGAGAGTGACACAATTAGTACGGTGTGTACGCAGCCTTACGTCGGCGACGACGCGAGCGACGAAGAACGGGTTACTGCTTCTCCCCCGCCGCCCCCGCTACCTGCGCCAGTGTCAAGACGTGCAGAGCGAGCGGAGCGCCGGAGCCAAGCTAGTTCCCGTCTCACGGCCATCGGGCCATCGAGCGTGGCCGCGGTCGGTGCTCATGAAGAAGGACCTCTAAATGGTCATCGTCGAAACGTCAGCAGGAGAATAGTAAAGTACGTGGTGTATAGTCGTAATTTTTCTAAAATGATACCAAGCCACGGTAATTTCAATTCTATAATAACAACACTATTACAGTTTTACCCAAAATATAAGTCACCCCGATGTACCTCCGCCGTAGAACAATTTCTATAGCGCGTGAACCTTCTTTCTACCAATAGCAATCGCGCGCTAAAATCTTGCGCTGTTATTAGTTAATCGATTTGGCGTCAAAATTGCGGCCGGTCGTGTGCCGTCTCGTTCATCAGTCCACTCTTATATGTGAGCGGGACAGAGCTATACAGTGGCATAGAGCTATACTATACGTTCGGCTACTGTTGGATATAAGTCTGCGCTTTTCTGCGCTAACGAAAACGGTCGATCGGACTAATATTTTAGGTAAAACAGTACCACTATTTTACCAACACCGTTTGAAATAGTTGATTGGTAACCCACATCTGTATAAGATTTTCAATAGCTGCTAGAAAATATATATATATATATATATAAGTATTATATTTTATCAAGTTATGATATTCCTTTATTTAGTTGTATATTTTAATAATATAAATAGTATAAATACTTAGGTATATAAATTGGAGTAGCCATAATTTAAATTTATAAATTAGGTAGTCATTTGTTATATTTATTTATTTTTAATTTAAGAGATTGTATTGCAGATTTTAAGCCACCGTTCTATGGCGTGCAAATAATTCCAGTCCATCCCAAGGTTGTCTGACAGAGATCGCTTATAGCGATAAGGCCGCCCATTGTACTTCCATGTTTAGTTTAATATTAATTTTTAAATAGCTTATTTTCTGTGTTGTGCAATAAAGTGTTTTCTATCTATCTAGACTAATTTCACTTCCCGTTAAATAATTGAGTAGTAATTTTGCCCAATCGTGTAGTTTCGATGACAAAACCATATAATCACAAACGTATAAGTTTTTTGTTGAAATATATCTTTTTCAAGACAAGCTTTTTGATCGGAATGATCGGAACGGCGCGCCGTTCCGACGCCGCGACGTGCAGCCTGGGTATTCGGGGTAGAAGTGAGGTGGTTAAGTGAAGTGAAGTGTCATCTATAGATAATGCTGTCATCGAGACAGCCATGAGAGAGCATGAATTTTTGATACACCGAACTTTACCGAAGTCAAATATTATCTTATTGCGCAACGCGTGACTTCACCCGTGACTCGCTCAGCGAGTTCACCGAGCCCCGAATACCACTGCTGATCAATATGAGCCTAAACACTGCCTGTCTACTATATTATCGATCGACAAGTGCCGTTGCTCACCATCATCAGATCAGCTCGTACTCACCTTAATATTGTAAGAAATGAAATAATAATGAAATAATAATTTATTGCATGAAATATGGTACAAGAGGATGAAAAAAAAAAAAATATAAGATTATTTAATCTTAGGACCAGCATATTTCGCCATTAGTTAGCATGCAATTTTAATAATAATGTTAGTTTCTAACCTACGGTTTAATAGTATTTATTCTTACAATATAATTCAATAATAATAATTATGGCAACTAAACAAGGTAAAATAATAGTGAATATAGTAAGGAATCATAATATTAAATGTCACAATTCTTATAAATACCTACATTTTACAATCGAAAAATTCTTTCAAATTATAAAAACATTGCTTTACTAACCAACTGTGTAATTTACTTGGAAATTTCCGCTCAGGGAGTTCCGTTATATTATTAGGGATGTGGTTATATACTTTTATTGCCATATGGTAGCAGTTATTTGATCTAAGTGCTGTTTTTGCTGCAGGTAAAACTAGGCGATTAGGATTTCTCGATTCAAACACACGATCCAAATCCCGTTTCCTAACAAAAAGATTTGGCTGTTGCCTCACAAATCTACAGATCTCATAAATATAGATACTAGCTAGAGTTAGTATTGTCATCAGAACTTGAAAGGTATACCAAAGTTCAGCTCAATCGGATACCGGAAACTGGTCGAAAATTCGATCGCCAGATTTGTCACACATATAGGTATACTAACAAACAGGTGAAGTTAAATAAAAAAACTTGTAAAAAGAGATACTAACGCATACGGCGAGCTGATCCGATTATAGCGACAGAAGGTGGACAACGGAACTCCTTGATGGGTAATAAATACTACAAAGACTGTATAGTAGACTGTAGAGCATGTCCACGGAAGAATTATTCTTCCATGAGCATGTCCAAGCATGAGAGAAACATGGCAGTAGCCGTGATACTCAATGCTTGCATGTTATAATATGCATGGTACAATAGCTCGTTCCTCGTAAGATGTCCCCTGCCTTGTATGGCATGCCAACCAAGGCAGGGGACATCTTAATGGTGAACGGTCTGTAGCTGGCATAGTACAATTCGTAGTAGGTATCATGCATTTTTTATCTTGTTTTGTTTTCAAACTTTGCTCTTTGTAGCTTCTGATGGAGTACGATTTCATTGATTCTGGCGTTAGTCGCTATCATATTCGAAACCACGAAATCACGAGAAGGGGCCGGGTTCCACAACATGCTAAGTAAACGTACCTACACGTTAGTCTGCTCAAAACATACCTCGTGGTTCCAATAGTTTATCATACAGAATGACTTTTATATTCTCCGCTTGCGTAGACAGCATGCCGGCGCAAAAAGCTGGCATGAGCGTTAGCGTCATCATTTCAATGATGGTGCTGTATTCTGCGACTAAGGCAATTGAAAGTTTCTGAAACAAAATCCACCTTCTTAAAATATAACGACGGACAACTTTGTTCGATTTCCATCTTGATAGTTTGTCCAATATAACTAATGTACGTAAGTCATTGTACTCTGTAAGTTTTACTTAGTTAATACTAGAGGGCGCTCCTAATAGTACAACATTTCTGCATCGCGGTATCGGTGTTTCGCGTATGTTAGTGCAACTTATATATTTACTGTGTCAGTGCTGTATAATTAATTACGAATCCAATGCCAATTTTGGTTAGAAGATGTGCAGGGTCCCGTTGCTGTTAAATGTCTTAGAGCACATAAAGTAGGTATGTAAAGCGGCATCGCGTCGGGTTCTTTTCTATTTTGTGACTATAACAAATTACAGAATTTTATCTGTGATTTTGTATAGTAAAGTCTAAATTCCTTAATAAAATTAACTTATTTAAAAATTAATTGACTTGTTTTTATTCATGTAAAATCTAGGTAAGTACCTACTTATACGAAGATTTCTCCCTGGGGTTGTCGCAAAAATAGTTTTTGAGTTTATCCATTACAAACAAACAAATGTATCGTAATGTACAAATGTACATTGTAAAATCGTACAAATGTAACATAATTATCTCTTTAAAATAGATGTAGTATAGTTTTAATGTGCTTTTAAATTTTAGATATTTACCTACCGCTTTGTTGTCCTGTATTTGTTGTACCGAGGAATAAATCCTGTCCATTACTTGAGGTACATTGAACAGCAACGAAAGTAATATCTGAAAAAGTGTTATTTTTAATTATAGGTACCAATTTTTCGTTTGACCATCATCCAATTTGTCGTTTCGATAGGTAATAGCCCTACCTTCAAGTATCTATACTCACCACGGGATCAAATGCAGCTTTATGCTGTTCTGCGATATCTACGATCGATTTGTATAGATATTGTGTCGATAAAAAGTGTGAATTCGATGTTTTCAAAAGTGACACTAGTTTTTTCAATCGATTGTTTATTGAGTAGAACATAAATGCACAAGTTATAAGAATCACATCCGAAGCAAAAAATGCCAGAACACATAAAACTAAACTATAATCAGTTAATACACAAAATGTAAAATACGAACAATAAACTATAGTACGTGTTATGTTGAACAATAAACACGTAAAAAATAACAACAATAATTTGAATTCCAAATTATTCGATGCCTGGTTGACCTTTAGCCCTAAGTCGATGGTTCGTAAATCATGGTAAAGACTACAAAAAGTAGAATCATCTCTGATAACAGCCAACATAACAGAGCACATTAACCCGTCAAGCGAAGATACCCCAAAAAAAAATGGCCCCCAAGCGACAGCACTTTTTCTAGCAATTCTTTTTTTGTTTATGTTATCGGAAAAAAAATATTTTCAAGTGTTTACGCATAATTATATGACAAGTGTTATACATCATTGTTATGGCATTGAATATTCCTACCTAATAATAAATATTAATATATTTGAAAAACTTACATGACCTCGTAGTAAATTATTATTTTCGAAGACACACACATTGTGATTTCACACACATATTTTATCTCGTTGCACTCATTCACAATAGCTTTCACCAAAATTACACATCTAAGTATGTAGCATACATATTCACGTAATCATTTCACAAAACTTTATCACTTTGAAAATAAATAAAACACAAGAAAAAGATAATTTACAACTTCGAAAAAAAAAACACCGCCATTTTGGTACCATCCCGCGGCCGCGCCATACAATTTGCACCGAGCGACCACAAGACATGAAATTCCATGTCGTCAAAACTTAGTTCCATTTATCGCGTTGATTTATACCTCTTTTTGAAATAATACGAACACACACTAAATCTACAATGTTTTTCTGGTAAATTTATGCAAAAATATATCCAAAACAGTCACTGATTCCTCCAGAAAGACATTTTTCATGACCGGCCGGACCGGACCGGCTCTGTCGACACGCGCGAAATTACTGGTCACTCGCTCGCGAGTCACATCGGTGGCTTCAAATATTTTTTTCTGTATGTTTGCTTCGGTTTTCTACCAATAAAAAGGCACGAGTGAACTTCCACTGAATGAACAATATTGTGTACAGCCAATAGGAAAGCTCAAAGAATTCGAACATAGCCAAAAATATTGACCAATCACACAAATCTGTTATGAGCAAACCTTGCTCATAAGGCACGCAGTGTGAATTTTTCTTATGAGCATATGCCGCTCATAATGCACTCAACGGGTTAAATAATAGAGTAGAAAAAGACAAAACATGATGTCATAAAATATGGGCAATTCAGTACCAAAAAGATTTTTTCCGGCAAACACACAGTGAAAAGTGCATTGTATCACCGCTAATATTTTTGAGGCAACTTTTAGTCTAAAACATTTGATCTTTCTGAATCCTAAATCTATCCCGAGCAGGATATGTAACGTTTTATAAACAATGAGCAAACATTTGAAAGCAATGTGTCTGTCAGTGTTATTTGAATTTGTATTCGATAATGGCGCTATGGTCATCATGACGAATTAAACACATCCGGAAAGGTCGACCAAAATATTACAAATGACATCAGTGTTCCTAAAATTAATACCACTAGTTTGTTCCGATATAGCTCATTAATTATCACATAATTATACGTACGTAGCTTTGGCTTTCAGGGTATTCCCTAATCAAAAATTATAATTATATTTTTATTGATCAAACGTATTATGAATATGCGCAGTAGATATAGTTAAAAACGTAAAAGTCAATTGTCGTAATCAAAATGAGCTAGTTACTACTTACCTTTAGATTTTTAAGTTAATTTAGATAAATAAGAAAGCTGTCAAATGCGTGTCTGATCTGTATCTTAATACTTTGTAAGACGACTAATATGAAGTTGTGGCTGCAAGAACAGTGTTTTTATCATTATTATCATCAGCTGGTAGAAGTTCTCTGCTAGGCATTTCTGCCCCATAGAAGGCCACGCACATAGTGTAGATAATGTAATATGGTCAACCGGGGTAACTGTGAACTGCTAGCGGATTATATAACTCTGTTTCTATCGGGTTTAATCAGTTTTAATGCTGTTTCTAAACGAAATGACGCTCTTGCAAACAATTAACTTAATTTCTCTTAACCCAATTTACGCAGATTACCTACAAAGCTTGATTGCAACTAGACTGCGTAAATTAGGTAATTGCTAAGAATGTCAATTCAAATAGAAACAGCATTGAAATCGATTGAAACCGATAGCGACAGAGATACGTAATCGCGCCACAGGAGTGTTCGGTTGGGAAACATCGCTAAAAAAAACGCTGATTTAACATTCATGAGCCAGTAACTACGTTTCAAATCAACACTATTTTCAGTTACCTGGGTTGAGCCTGAATGTATATTATATTATATTATGTGTATATTTACACACTTGTCTAAATTATTTTAGCTTATTTAGTCCATTTTAACATAATATCATGATCTTTATTAACTAACAAATGGAAGGTTTTCTATTTATTTAATCGATTGGAATCTGTCGCGTATGGTGAGCGTGTTTGGCGCCGGATCATTGCGAACGTACGTGATTGCATATCGTTGGGTCCTTACCTTACAAATCCATGACAGGAGCTCAGTCACGCAGTTTTTAAACGATTAAATCATTGATTAATTAAGCCTGAAATTCATTGTTATCTCCTAACTAATCGATAGGTAGTGCTGTGTCTTTCATAATCAGCTCACGAGCATGAGGAACGAGCAGAAATAAAAATTAATAGAGTGGCCTAGCGATCACTTTCACGTAGCGATGTGGTAAACAGGGGAAATAAATCTTCAAGTTTCAAAAAGATAATTGATTGTTAACATGACCTAATATGCTTATTATGAATTTATAGTGAAAAAAATAAATATGAAAGAAATTAAGTACTTTTATTATTACTCTTAATTAACACATGCACACAAGAGCAGAATAATAACAATAGGTAAATTTATATAATTATTTCAGGTTACATGAGAAACACTAAAATTATATCTACTAACAATAAGACCATGGAAAGTGCTTCTAGATTAACATACATATTTTATACCTAAACCTTTAACTTTACATAATTTGAAGAATTTGGTATCGTTACTGATCAAGGTCAGTGTTCCTAGTGGTCTCCAACCGCAACACATCTCCTTAATCCAGCCCTGGCACCTCTGCCTCACGAATCCTATGAAAGTCATCACAGAGTGTTTATAAACACCGGTGCAACACGCACGTTAAGGCTTTTGCACAATATCACAACTACATAGGTATACGAAACTGAAACGATATTATTTCTGACAATTAAATATTTATCAAAAATATTTCGATTCACATTGTCTCTCGTCGCAGCTCTACTCTTAACTAGCGACGGTGATATAGTCACCTTGCAGAAAATAGTTAATGGTAGGTGTCACATGCCTTTAAAATATTGGGTTTAGTCAGTTTCCAAATGCCAGTTTTATCACAATGTTTTCTTTCGCAGTTTTGATTGTAAATAAGCAAGCAAATTATTATTATTTTTTTAAACCCTGGTTCTCGGCAGTATTTGAACTCTTGACCTTTGATGTTGGTGAGGTGTAGCTCAGTGTTGCTCAGACGTGCTAATAAACGTGTGTAAACTGTACGATGACGATGAGGTAGGTGACGCAGAAGCTGAGCACCATCCCGAGCAGGCGCGCGTCCAGCGGGAACACCTTGTACACGCGGAACCGACACCCGCGCGCCTCCACGTAGCGGATGAACCGCTCGATCTCACTATATTGAGCTTCATCTGAAATAATGCACATATTTCATTTATTTTAGTACCAAAAACATGCAAGGAATATTGCTCGATAGAAGTAAACAAACAAGCGAAATATAAATTTACTTTAACAGAAGGGAATCTACCTTGTTGTTCTCTTAAAGCAGAAATTAGGTCGCCATTTTATTATCAAAACGATGACGACCTCTTTGTTACCGAAACGGTGGGTAGCCGGCTGAGATGCTAGAGGTTGCTGGTTTGATTCCCGCTGCGGAACAAATGTTCATATGATCTGCAAGTATTTGTTCCAGGTTTGGGTGTTGTGGTACCATGGTACTCGTAGTTCCTGATACCCATCGCACAGGGGATCCGTGTGTGGGATCAGAACTATGTATGTGACTGTTGTTTGTTAAGATAATAACAAAAAAAAAATATCAAAGCTTGGGATCAGGTAATTTCGCCCTGTTGGCTGACGCAATATGGTTTTTTTAATTTGTTTCTAGGACGTGTATATTTTCTCGAGATGATTGAATACTTTTGACATTTGTGTTTTAATGATGATTCATTCAGATTAATTGATCCTGGCATGATCGCTATCATATTTGAAATAACTGTACGTATTTTCATGTAAATCCGCACAAAATATACCTCGTGGTTGTAGTAATTTATCATGCAGAATAACTTTTATATTCTCCACTTGCGTAGTGAGCATGCCAGTGCAAAAAGCTGGCATGAGCGTCAGTGTCATCATTTCAATGACGGTGCCGTATTGTGCAATTAATGCATATGAAAGTTTCTGAAAAAAAAAACAATTTAACATAAATATAAAAACGTGCGAATAGGACTCGCATCTTGAGGGCTCCTTACCATGACGAGTTGCAGAATGTTGTAGAGGTTAAGCTGACATGAGAATTATATCAGGGTCACGGTCTACCTTTGTAATGACAAAAGCTGTCACACTGTGGCTTTGTGACAAGGAGGATGAATCGCCCCTTCATCTGCTAGGAGAGTGTGGACCACTGATGCACATACGGAGCATTAATCTGGCTAAGCACACCCTCAACCCTGATGAACTAATAGAACCACTAAGAAAATCCTTAGTTCCTATAATCTGTAGAGTTTTATGGGGAAATGTGAAACACCTCTAGGAGCGTACCTAGTAAATTACCTATATATAAACACTGGTCGAAATTTTCACATGCATTTTCGAATGTATATTTTGTGACTAGGTTTTGTCAACATTTTGCACTGTTCGTAGTAGACAGTTATTATAGATTCTTCCTTTCTGTGAAACTGAGCAGTTACGAGTTGCAAACTTATACTTATACTCTTATAATATACTCTATTTATTATACTCTTTGAAGAAGTCCATCTCCCATACATCAAACTTTGGAAAAAGTGGTGTTATCCAGCTTGCGTTTTTTATTGAAATCCTAATAGATATTACTTTTCACCCTACATCTTTACCACTCAGCGATAAGATAACCACGATCGACCAAGTCTCTAGCGGTTAAAAACCAGAGTAAACCCGTTGAATACACCCAGTTTATAAAATACTATGTCAAAAGCATAATATACTATCAAATGCTTGATCTTAGAGCATTGCAGGATTTGCGGGTGCTTGATCAAATGACGGAGTGATAAATGACAATTCAATTATGGCCGCTACAGGCATTGCTTACAATTAATAATTTGAAAACTATGGCCCTATAAGAACTTTGCGGATAAATGTTTTTACGCTTGACCTTTTGGAGTAAGTTTCGGTCGAGTCTACCGTACCCCCCCCCCCCCCCCCCCCTGTCATAATTATTCTGTCATAATTATTATTTTGTTAAGCTTAGGCTTGTCTGTCTTGTAAATTTTTCTTTCTCAAATGACAAGGAGGTATCGACCAACCAACCAACTAGAACGCTAACCCAAAGTTAAGCTATACCATGGCCATGTACCATAGAACAAACCACGTTTATAACTAACGGAGCGTTGAGAGAGTTAACATAAATTATGAGCTTTATTTTATTTACCGCTTTGTTGTCCTGTATGTTTTGTACCGAGGAATAAATGCTGGCCATTGCTTGAGGTACATTGAACAGCAACGAAAATAATATCTGAAATGTATGTTGTTTAATCCACATTTTCTGAATATTACCCAATTTGTCGTTTCATTTCTTAATAGTGGCAAAAATCACATTTCTTGTTGTACCTTGGTACTAGGTTCCTACTCACCACGGGATCGAATGCAGCTTTATGTTGTTCAGCGATGTCAACGATCGATTTGTACAGATATTGTATTGACAAAAAGTCAGTATTTTCTGCTTTTAAACGAGACACTAGTTTTTTCAATCGACTGTTTATGGCGTAGAACATAAATGCACAAGTTATAGGAATCACGTTCAAAGCAAACAATACAAGTAAATATACAATTGTACTCCAATCGAACAGCGCACAAAATGTAAAATAACCACAATAGATAATAGAAATTGATATTATGAGACAAAAACATGTAAATATTGATAATAATAGTTTCACTTCCAAATTGTAACATGCAGGGTTGACCTTCAGCCCTAAGTCAATAATTCGTAAATTTTGATAAAGATTACAAAAATTAGAATCTTCTGTGATAAGAGTCAACATAAGAGCGTTCATAAAATATTGGAGAAGAAACATCGAATACCAGATAGTATAATAAAGAGGCGTTTCCCCACGAAAAAGATTTTTTCCGGAAAGTACACAGTAAGAAATATATATGATTGCTGCTATGATTTTTGGGGCAGCTTTTATTCCAAAACAAGTGAACTTCATAAATCCAAAATCCAGCCCGAACAGAGTATGTAACATTTTATAAACAAATATCAAACATTTGAAAGCAATGCGTCTCTCGTAGTAAAGTGTTGGTTCTGACAATGGAGTTATTGTAACCATGATGAATAGAACTAAACACTTCTAGCAAAGGCGACCAGAACTCAACGAATGACATTAGTCTTCCTAAAATTAATACAATTAGGTCTTTCCCGTTAAACTTATTAATTTTAAGTCACCAGTTTTACGTAAACAGGGTTTTCCTAACGGAAAGTAGCAATTTTATTGATTAAAATAAAATGGTTAGTTGGTTGGTTACTATTTCTTTTACCTGTTATAGACATATCAATGACTGGCTTGAGATATCTTGTCCTTTAAAGCAGCCTTGTGACCGAAGGTGATAAAACTCGGCGCATCTCGCAGAAGCTCCCTTCATTACTCTGAAACTACTATAACATTAAGGTCCTATTTGTTAGTTTATGTATGATGTTGAAGTTAAACCGTCTCCGTCTACTCCCATGGATGTCGTGAAATCTGTCAAAGATGGCAGATCAGAGAATGGGCAGTAGCATCCGCGTGACGTGGGTACTAAAACCAGTACTGCGATTACAAATCTGCCTGCTACGCTTGGTGATTATGGTAAATCCGTCATGCTTTACATCTTATCCTAATTTAATTGTAATGTTTATTTTATTCAATATGTTTATTGAAAAAAAACTTCCAGCTACTAAATAATTTCATATTTGCTCATTTGAAATGCCTGAAATCAGCCTTACCAGTTACCACGCACTCTTTTTTTTTTAATATACAACTTGAAGACCATTTGCCTATGAACAGTGCATTATCACATAGGTCACGCATGACTAGGACGCACCCTATGTGTCATTGCATTGCGTCCGCCACCCTTAGACATAAAGATAAAAGGTCTCATTATGCATCATCCACAGCCTGACTTCACCCACTGCTAAGTATAGGCCTCTCTTTGCCTGTGCCATTCCTTATCGTCCCGTGCCAGTCTCATCCAGGTTCGTCTCGTCTCACGTGCCTGTAATTTCACCGGCTACCATACCGTTCAAACCAAAAGACAGCAATGCGAGCACTACTGCTTTGCGGCAGAAATACTTCCCCTGACGAACTCTTTCACAAAAAAGGTACACTACTACTAACACTATGTGCAGGAATGATTACAAACAATGCAGGAATATTGTATGAAAATCCATTAAAGCCAGGCTTATCATATGCTTTCCCTTTATAAAAATTTCTCGATTATTTTAGATAATGTGGTTACACACGACGATCTCTAACGAAGATACTATTAGTATCCGTCAGCGTGGTTTAGGATTTGGACATATTTTGCAACGACATCTTAATAGGGAAAATGGAATAAAGTTCTTTTGCAAAGATTTAAAATAGAACATCGTTTTCATCATTGGCCTTTCGGTCTACTGCTGGACATAGGCCTCCTCATAGAATGCTACGGCAGTTTTAAGCCACAATAACCGTGACATTACCTAATATGCAAATTATGAATTATTACAGTGGAAAAAGAGATACCTATATGAAAGAAATTCAGTGTTTTTTTATCTTTATTAACACATGAACACAAGCGCAGAATAATAACAATAATAGGTCTTTTAATTTCAGGTTCCAAGACGAATATACTTAAAATAAAACTATACTTAGCAATAAGAAAATATAAATACCATATAGATTAACATTCATATTTTATACCTGAAACTTTAACTTAACATTATTTGAGGGATTTGTTATCATTTTTGCTTCCTTAAAGCTGGCCAGAAATCTGAATCAAAGAGTATTCTTTGTACTTCGCGTGAACATGGAGAGCTTCGGACTTGAAGTAGTATTGGTCTCCAACCAATACGACTCGTATTGTTCGGTGTTCTTATAAATCAGGCAGATATGGAAAGGGAGCGAAAGGCAGACAGAGCTAAAATGTTGTCCGTGGGTTTCCGTGCTTTTCAAAGGAGGTCAAAATACTGTTAGTGTTTTTACACGAGTAGCCTGTGGACCACGCATACTCAAAACGCCCTTAAAACCCTTCGCGTCCAATATAATTATGCATTCAAGATGTTGTTGGGGCTCCCGCGGTTCTGCAGCACCTCGGGCACTTTTGCGGAGGCACGCGCTAACGTGTTCGCCACCTGAATGCGCAAGAAAGTAGCCTCGATAATGAGCAACGTCCACGAGATAACCAATACCATCGTGATTGCTGTGGGGGAAAAATGGGATAGTCCTTTTTCTAAGCACTGAAAAGTGTTCGAGTGATGACGAATTAAGTAAATATTGTTTCGTCTCTTGCCAGACCCTCATACAGACACATAGCTGTATTTTTTATGTTTAACATAGCTTACTAACACAATATAGATTCTAGTATTCTGACATATTTTATTATTATTATTACATTTAACATTTAACATTTATTTGAGAAAACTTAAATTTAACATTTCTAAAATGCTTAGCTTATAATCAACTAACGTACATAATTCAATTAAATTTTTTAATGAACGGCTTGGAGTGGTGTTGCCACTAGTTCGATTAAAGATGAATAAGCTTGGCGTACCGTTATCTACAAACGCGCTGGTACCACTACAATAACCATGAACACTAACACACTATAACACACTGCAATAGTGACTATACTTACAAAACATTGTGACTATACTTACGAGACATCTACTACCCTAAAACCAGGTGAAACTGAAACTCTAAGCCAGTGAATAGAACTAGCTAATCATAATGTTAGTCATGATTAATTTATCCTAAAGGTATTTATAAATACTAGCGCATTAACTCCACAAACATGTTAATTGTTAACACAAGCTTGTTAAAGCATTCACAGTGAAATAATACTAAATATACCTGTTTTTTTACCTATGTTAAATGTGAAGTTCATATAGGATAACTAATAAGTATTTTACATAGGAAAAAAAAAAAAAAAACGAGATAATCTCTGTACCTACATTAAATTTATCAAAGATAATTTTATTCATATTGTGTCTAATCTCAGACCTACTCTCAACGAACGACGATGAATGGTTAATGTTAAGTATCACATGCTAAGTATCCTCGAACTTAGAGGTTGGTCAGGTTTTGTCCTCTGTCGCGCTAATAAACGTGTGTAAACTGTACGATGACGATGAGGTAGGTGACGCAGAAGCTGAGCACCATCCCGAGCAGGCGCGCGTCCAGCGGGAACACCTTGTACACGCGGAGCCGACACCCGCGCGCCTCCACGTAGCGGATGAACCGCTCGATCTCACTATATTGCGCTTTATCTGAAAGAAGAAATAACAAAACTACTACTACTATTTCAGCCACATGCTTTTATATAGTTGATTGGTAACCCAGTTATGTATACGATTCTCATCAGGTGGTAGACTAATTTACCTTCCCTTTAACCGATGGGTTGAAATGTTGGCGTTTCGCGTAGTTCCGATGGCAATACAATATTAGGTACGTGACATGTAGCTGATCTAAAAAAACTAATGAATCTGATGAAGATGGAAAACGGAACTCTTTGATGGGTGCTTGGTCTGGTCGTGGTTGGCTTAATTTTACTTAGTTCATGGCACTGTAAGTATATTCATTTGATCATCATAAACCAATAGGTTAATTTCCTAAAGATTTAAAAAAAAAACAACATGAAACTTTTGTTCCTTGAACATGCATGTCTTTCTGTTTTTTTCCTTCAATATTTACTCGGAGTAGGTACTGAGAAGTAATGAGTAGGTACTCACATTCATTGATGGCATAGTCGCTATATCCAAAACCTCGGAATCACGAGATGGGGCCTCACTTTAAGTAACATTACACACTACAAGCTATGTAAATGTACGCGTTAGTCTGCTCAAAACATACCTCTTGGTTCCAATAGTTTATCATGCAAAATGACTTTTATTTTCTCCGCTTGCGTAGAAAGCATGCCGGCGCAAAAAGCTGGCATGAGCGTTAGCGTCATCATTTCAATGACGGTGCTGTATTCTGCGACTAAGGCAAATGAAAAGTTCTGAAACCAAACCCACCTTTTTAAAAACCGTTTATAAGGACGGACAACTTTGTTCGACTTGCATCTTGTAGGTTCCTTACTTTTTGTTATCCTATAACTAATTTCAGAATTTTATAGATAACTCATAAAAACTTTAATCCCCAATATTAGCTTTAGCTTTTTAGTAGTAGTAGAGTTTTTTTGTGAAAGAGTTCGTTGTGAAGAGTGGCCGGGGATGTACTACCACCATACCTATTTCTGCCACAAAGCAGTAGTGCTCGCATTGCTGTGTTCCGGTTTGAAGGGTAAGGGTGCCGGTGAAATTACAGGCACATGAGACTTTTCATTTTTATGTCTTAAGGTGGCGGGCACAGTGCAATTCCATATAGGGTGCGACCTAGGTGGACGTGATCTATGTGATAATGCACTGTTCATAAGCAGAGGGTACTGCTTAAGATCAGGTGGGCCATCAGCTTGATCCGTAATAACAAGTTGTGTGAAAAATAAATAAAAAGAAACCAGTGAAAATTTCTTAATTTTTGATTTGTTTTTATTTGTGTCTAATCTCTACCAACGTGAGTTGGGTTATTAGAATATATACTTACCTAGATTTTTGCTAGCATGATACTTTATTCTTATATTATTCAATCAAGACAGTTTGTTGAAGATCTCCTCCAAAGAATTCTTAGGCTACTAAAAACTTGATCAATGTTTGTGGTTAATGTTATAGAACACCATCATTGTTGTTCATATAAGAATTTGTTTTTATTTTGTAATTTTTGAATGTGTGATATAAAGATGCGTTTGTTTTTTAAATAAAAAAATAAACAACTAAAATAAAACAATTGCCTGAGACTGTATTAGTGGCTGTGTGGCTGTATGTGACGTAGTAAATCGGCTTCACGACGTCATCTCATCAGAATTTTGTCATAAATACACATCGTTGTTAGAATAAACTTAAAATATAAAGCAATTATATATATTATAATATATATATATATTTGCTTTAGTGTCTTAGTTTTAGATTTAATTTAATATTACATTTAATATCTCTTATTATCATATTTATTTACCACTGTGTTGTCTTGTATAATTTTTACCGACGAAAAAATGCTGGCCATTACTTGAGGTGTATTGAACAGCAACGAAATAAATATCTGAAACGATTGGAATTGTTTTTTTTATATTATCCAATTTATCATATAATTTAGGCCTTATAGTAATTAGTCACAAACTTACCACGGGATCAAATGCAGCTTTATGCTGTTCAGCGATGTCTACGATCGATTTGTACAAATGTTGTATAAACAGAAAGTCTGAATTCGATGCCTTCAAAAGTGACACTAGTTTTTTCAATCGACTGTTTATTGCGTAGAACATAAATGCGCAAGTTATAAGAATAACATCCGAAGTAAACACTGCAAGAGCATATAGCGCTAAACTCCAATCGTTTAACACACAATGTGTTTAGGAGATCGAAGTTACCCGCGTCCGTAGGAAGATACCCTTGCGTCCCTACACGTGATCTCTGGGTGGTGCCAAACGGGTAGCAACATTTCTGGTGGTAGGCTTCGGCCGTGGCTTGTCACCACCCACTGGACAAAGCCAGTCCGTGAAGCGACATTGTCGTGTTTCGGACTGATGTCCAGTGTAGCCATCGTGGAAGTGACGGGTTTGAGCAGTTCGTGCACTGGATTCAGCATGTGCGTTCTAGAGACTGCAGCTGTGCAAGTGTGCCGGGTGGCTAGACTTGGAGGGTAGCGGGATCCGAAGCACGGTTCTCCGCTGGCCGACTGCAGGTTGTAGGGGGCCCAACTAGTGAGTTAGCCACTCATGAAAGGCTGCCCCGCCGCCTCGCGAAAAATCCCAGAATGCTCCATCGTGCCGGTTGGCGACCGGATGAGAGGACCCGATGGCCATTCCTGGGGGGGTTCGGGCGTCCCCGCAGTCTCCAGTCTAGTCTCCCACTGGCGCAGGTGCCTGCTGTTTTATCTCTAGGTTTTCGCTGACCAGTGCCTCGCTCAACAGCCGTTTTTCCCACAAACCTATCACTCTTAAAACCATCATGAAAAAGTCCAAAAATAATAAGTCGTTTCTACAGCGGAAGCACTTCCTCTCGCTTCAAGTGCACCTCTCTAACATTCGAGGACTGCACTCCAATCTCGATCCGGTCCACCACCACCTAGAGACCGCCAAGCCACACTTATTATTCCTCACGGAGACACAGATTCAATGTCCTCCCGATACAGCATACCTCACATACCCAGGCTATGCTCTGGAGCACAACTTTAAATCCAAAGCTGGTATCTGTTTATTTGTCCGGGAGGACATTTGTTGTCTGCGTCTTCGTGACCTTGAAGAACCCGATTTCTCCGTTCTATGGACTTTGGTGGACTCCGGCATGGATAAAATCATCTATGCTGGTTTATATAGATCGCACTCCGGAGACCACGAGACAACCAGGTTGTTCAATTACATCTGTGAAGCGGCGGATGTGGCCCAACAACGTTATCCTGATGCCCAACTGGTGATTCTAGGGGACTTTAACGCCCACCTCCAACAGTGGCTGTTCCCTTACCAGTTGTCTGACCATGCTGGGAGAGAGGCGTGCAAACTTGCACTCACGCTAAATCTCACTCAGCTGGTCAATGAGGCAACCAGAATTCCGGACGTTGAGGACCACACAGCCAACTGCCTGGACCTTCTGCTGACAAACGAGCCGGATCGCCACTCGGTATCAGTGATGCCCCCTTTGGGTTCATCTGATCACTGTGTGGTGAGGTCTGTATCTTCATACTCGCCACCCGATCCCTCACCCAGAGGTAGTAGGCGAGTGTGGCGTTACAAGTCGGCAGATTGGGATGAGATGCGACACTTCTTCGCTTCTTATCCTTGGCAGCAAACCTGCTTTTCTTCTTGTGACCCGACGGTCTGTGCGAATGCCGTTACGGAGGTGATCAAAAGAGCAATGGAGTATTTTATTCCATTCTCTGATGCTTCACCTTCAAGCAATGCTCGCCCTTGGTTCAGTCCTGCGTGTGCTAGCGCGGAAGCGCAAAAACGTGCGGCATACCTAGCCTGGGTTGACGCAAGAAACGGTAAAACCTCGGATGCACGGATTAAGAAGAAAGCCTTTAACAAAGCCGCCAAGTCCTGCAAGAAGGTGATACGGAAGGCTCGCTTCAATCGGATTGGCCGTCTGGGGGCTAAGCTTGCCGCATACCCTGCGGGAAGTAAAGCTTTCTGGTCTCTGGCTAAGTCGGTGGAAGCGAACTTCTGCCGCCCTTCACTCCCCCCACTACTGAAACCAGACGGGTCCCTAGCTCACGCTGCGGTTGAGAAAGCAAATTTATTTGCCAATCAATTTGCGGAGGCTTCGCGTCTTGACACCTCTGGCGAAATTCCACCCAGCCTTCCTCGGTGCGGGGCTTCTATGCAAGAAATTCGCATCCAGCAAAAGGAAGTGCTCAAAACACTACGTAGTCTCGACGTGAATAAAGCTAGCGGTCCGGATGGTATCTCGGCCGTAGTGTTAAAAACCTGTGCCCCTGAGTTGTCTCCAATATTAACGCGACTTTTCCGCCTCTCTTTGAAAACTGGTGATGTTCCCAAGTCTTGGAAGCTCGCTAACGTGCAGCCAGTGCCCAAGAAAGGCAGTCGTGCTGACCCTTCGAACTACCGCCCTATCTCGGTCACCTCCCTGCTATGTAAATGTATGGAGCGTGTGCTGAATAGGAAACTCCTTGCATACCTCGAAGGTAACGACCTCCTCAGTGATCGCCAATACGGATTTCGCCGAAATCGGTCTACTGGGGACCTTCTTGTGTATGCCACGCACATTTGGAGTGAGGCCATCGAGAAGCATGGTGAAGCACTGGCTGTTTCACTTGATGTCTCGAAGGCCTTTGACAGGGTTTGGCATGCTAGCCTTATTGGCAAGCTTCCTGCTTACGGACTGCCAGTTCAATTCTGCTCCTGGCTCGCAGACTTTCTGAGGGAAAGATCCATTCGAGTAGTTGTTGACGGCTGCTCGTCGGATCAAATGGCTATAAATGCCGGGGTACCTCAGGGGTCAGTGCTATCTGCCACACTGTTTCTGCTGCATATTAATGATCTGCTAATGCCCAGTATCATTGGGTATGCAGACGACAGCACAGTTGTGGAGAGATACGTTTCCACTGCGCGTGCTAGGCAGAATGAAATTCTGGAGTTAAGAGATGAGATGCTGCAGCGTCTGAATTTGACTCTCAAGGCTGTATCCGATTGGGGCGATGCCAATCTAGTCAAGTTCAACGCCTCTAAAACGCAGGCTTGTCTCTTCTCGGCGAAAAAAAGTCCGTTTCTCCAAGTTCCTGTCTTCCGAGATGTACCTGTAGCTATAGGTGATCACCTCGAGCTCTTAGGCGTTTCACTCACGCCTACTCTCAACTTTGGCTCCTACATCGAGTCTAAGGCAAAAACTGCTTCCATGAAGCTGGGTATCCTGAATAAGGTAAAGCGTTACTTCACACCAGGACAGCTTCTAAGTCTGTACAAAGCACAAGTCCGGGCTGGTATGGAGTATTGCTGCCACGTTTGGGATGGCTCGGCCAAACACCAGCTTGCTGCCTTGGACTCGATTGAACGCAGAGCTTTTAGGCTAATAGGTGAGCAACATATGGCGGAGACTAAGGTCCAGAGTCTCGAGCACCGCCGTAAGGTCGCATGCCTTTCGATCTTCTATAGGTAACATTTCGGGGAATGCTCCCAGGAACTTCATGATCTGATCCCACCATCTCCTTTTCATCATAGGACGAGCAGGCGCACGGCTCGGTACCACCCTTACCTGATTAGTATACCCGCTATTCGTACTAAACGTTTCAGTTCCACCTTTATAATGCGAACTGCTAAGGAGTGGAATACACTACCGTCGTCTGTCTTTCCTGAAAACTATAATCTGGGTCTCTTCAAGGCTAGAGTGAATAGGTGCCTTCTAGACCTTTGTGCTCCATCTTCGGCTACATCGTCACTTTCCAACAGGTGAGATCGTGGTCAAACAAAGGTCTATCAAAGTTAAAAAAAAAAAAAAAAAAAAAAAAAAAAAAATGTAAAATACGAGCAATAAACTACAGAAAGTGTAATTCTAAACAATAAACCCACAAAAAGTGACAACAATAATTGTAATTCCGAATTATACGATGTATGTTTAACCTTTAGCCTTAAGTCGATGGTTCGTAAATCATGGAAAAGCTTACAAAAAGTTAAATCATCTTTGATAAAAGTCAACATTAAAGAGCACATAAAATATTGTATAAGAAAAAAAGAAAACTTAATGCTATAAAATATAGGTAATTCGGTACGAAAACTAGTTTTTCCGGCAAAAACACAGTGAAAAATGCACTGTATCACCGCTACAATTTTTGAGGCAACTTTTATTCTATAATATTTGATCTTTCTAAATCCTAAATCTATCCCAAACAGGATATGTAAAGTTTTATAAAAAAAGATCACACATTTGAAAGCAATGTGTCTGTTATGGTTATCTGAATTTGTTTTTGACAATGGTGTTATTGTCACCATAATGAATTAAACTTTGAATAAAACACTACCAGGCAGGTCGAGTAGAATATTACAAGTGACATCAGCCTTCCTAAAATTAATACCATTAGTTACTTCCGATGTAGCTCATTAATATTCGTTACGTTAGTTTTACGTAGGAACATTAGGCTTTCACGGTTTTCCCTAATCAAAAATTGTAATTATCTTTTATTGATGAAAAATGTTATGGAAAGACTTTCGAAGTACAAATTAATACATAATTGCTACCGATAAAGTTATTTATCGTAATTCAAACGAGCTACACAAGAAAACAAAAATTGTGGGTAATTTAAATTATTAAAAAAGCTGTCAAGAGCTTATCTAACCTTTATACTTTATAGTGGGACCACTAAAATTAAGTTATATCTGCAAGAACAGTGTTTTTATCATTATTATCATGAGCCAAGAAGTTCACTGCTCGTGGCTTTCCGTGGCTACAGAAATTTCCGCCCTATAGAAAGCCACGCACATAAGGCATTTGTAATGTATATAGTAAACCAAGGTAAACAGGAGTGATTGGAATAAAAAAAGCTGATTTCCTTTTGCCCGCGGTTTTACACGCGTGGTGTCGGAATGAAAGTCATCCTCCCCCTCCTCCATTCATCCATGTACACACTACTTTGATATCATCGAAGTCCCCTCTACCGTCGACCCGATAAACGTTGTCTGTCCAACGGTCTTGAGTTCATACAAAAATTGAATAGAAAAAAGTACTTTCAGTTAGTCGCAAATTTTTCAATTTTCCTGGGAGCATATTCGTTAAAATGGTTAGCACGATATGAAATATGCGTAGCGGTTTAAGTTGTGGATTTGATTTAGTACTATCGTGCGTGATTGGGCCAGAGTAGTGAGATATATAATAAGATTTGGACCACATCTTTCCACCCGGATCAACACTTTTCGTTGTGGAACTGATCCTTAAACAATGGCACACCTAATGACTTGCCCACTGTGCCCCAACACCTGTACCTTGACTGCATCTGACAACGCCGTAGAAGTGGCAAAATTCTGGCAAAACAAGATATAAAATAGAAAAAACAAAGATCCACCATAGACATGACACGACGAAGAACGAGAACACTTTTCCGTTATGCTTTCTCTTTCTGTCACACAGAAATATTGTATGCTAGAGCGAGAATGGAATATAAATAAAATCGGCCCACAGCCGATGCCAAAAAATGGGGGCGCGCCATATAGTGTGAGTGGTTCGTGGAAAATACTGTAAATATTCGGCACTTCGTATTCGTTCGATTTGTTTTTTAGTGCGATTTGAGTTTCAGAACCATTCCGTTGGTGAGGTGTGGAGTTATAACATCATATTTTGTTGAATATTGCTCCATTTATTCTGAAAATTAGCGTGTGTGTGTATCCAATGTAAGCTTCATGAGCCTTTTCAAAAAAAATACTAAATTATTACTTTCTGAGCCTCACAAAATGAATAAAGTGCTCTACTGTTGAGTGGCTCTACTGTACTGGTAAGCAAGGGGAATTTAGCTAGTTTTAAAATCATCATTGATAGGAAAAATAATTAACCTAGGATGACCTATGCTTATTATGAATTTATACTAAGTGAAAATGAATTATATGAAAGAAATTCAGTACTTTTATTATTTCTCTTAATTAACACATTCACACAGGAGCAGAATTATAAGAAGAGGTAATTTATTTATTTCAGATTATATTAATAACAATAAAATTATATTTACTGATAATAGATCCATGGAAATTCTTTATATATTACGCATATTTAACATAACATCATTTGAAGGATTTGATATCGTTACTAGTCAAGTTATGTTTTTATGACATCAAGGAATTTATGGAATGTAAAATCTGACATTCATTGTTTCTCATTTATTATTTTTTATTTTTTGACATTATTTTTGTATACATACCTACTACTACACCCATTTTAATTATCTCGTAGCTGTTAAGATTTGACATTGTGATTTTTTTTTATTATTATTAGATTATATTTATTAGATTAGCTACAATAGTGACATTCGTTTTTAATGTTGCACGCCTTTATGAGGCAGAATGTAAAGGAACATTTCTATTTTTAACATCTATTATACCTACATTCTTGTGAATAAATGATTATGATTATGATTATGATTATGATTAAGTCAGTGGTCCTAGTGGTCTCCCAACCACTGGAGAGACCGTATCCCCTTAATCCGGCCCTGGCACTTCTTCCTCACGAATCGTATGAAAGTCATCACAAAGTCTTTATAAACACCGGTGCATTAACTCCACAAACATATTAAGACGCATTTTCACCAACACATTAACGGACGTTTGAACGACTGTTTAGCTTAAACAACTCTTTTTGACAGATGTTTTCATACGTTATCTGACAGATAACTTTGACGATTGCTTACGGTAACCACCGATTTATTTGTTCTTGAACTTGGGCATAACTGTTGCAAAAGAACTTTAAGGCTTTTGTTGTAAAATATCACAATCAGGTAAACTAAATTGAAACGAGTTTTTTTCTGTTAATTAAATATTTATCAAAAATAATTTGATTCATGTTGTCTCTCGTCACTGCTCTCCTCTTAACTAGCGACGGTGACGTAGTCACCTTGTAGAAAATAGTTAATGGTAGGTGTCACATGCCTTTAAAATATTGGGTTTAGCCTGTTTCCAAATGCCAGTTTCATTACAATATTTTCTTTCGCAGTTTTGATTGAAAATAAGCAGGCACATTATTATATTGTTTTAAAAAAACCTGGTCTCAGCAGTATTTGAACTCTCGACCTTTGAGGTTGGTGAGATGTAGCTCGCTGTTACTCTGCCGTGCTAATAAACGTGTGTAAACTGTACGATGACGATGAGGTAGGTGACGCAGAAGCTGAGCACCATCCCGAGCAGGCGCGCGTCCAGCGGGAACACCTTGTACACGCGGAGCCGACACCCGCGCGCCTCCACGTAGCGGATGAACCGCTCGATCGCACGATACTGCGCTTCATCTGAAATAATAATCTTATTATTTTATTTATTTTAGTACCAACATGAAAGAAAACAAACGATAAACGAAATATGCAATTATTTAGTTCTTAACTTGTGAACTTCATGAACAGAAAGAAACATAAAATGTTTTTTTTTGGATTAAGCTCCTCACAGACTGCTGAGTTTCTATCGGTCTATAAATAATTAAATAATTCTGGACAACTTCACACAACATTATCTAGCCCCAAGCTAAGCCAGAGCTTGTGTTATGGGTACTAGATAACTGATATACTTAATATAATACAATACATAGATAGATATTTTTTATTATACATAGAAAACACCCAGAACACCCTGAACAAATATCTGCAGAATATTTGTTCCGAGGCGGGAATCGAACCCGCAACCTCCTGCGTCGCAGGCAAACCATCGCCAGCCACGCCAAAGAGGTCGTCTGTATCGTTTAGTCAGGAAGAAATCAGTATGAAGATATAAAAAAGTGCGCACATTATATGGATTCGGTATCGGTCGAATAATAAGTTTCTTCATACAGATTAAGAACCAGACTAAACCATAGGCTGTTAGAACGTATGCAGTATACGAGGGCTCTTGGAAGAAGTTATGACTACAATTTATATCCAAGCTTAGGGTCAGGTTATTTCACAATACTGTTATACGCAATATAGTTTTTAAGTTTGTTTCTAGGACGTGTATGTTTTTTCAAGACGTCTTAATATCTTTACCATTTGAATTCTATTGCTGATTCATTCATCCATTCATTCAATCCAGGCAGGATCGCTATCATATTTGAAATCATATCATATCATTTGAAATTACGATCGATTGGCGAAGCCGGGTTCCATTATGCTTCATTGCCAAGTTAACAAGTAACTGTGCGTCTCTACGCGTAAATTAGCTAAAAACATACCTTGTGGTTCCAATAGTTTATTATGCAGAATGATTTTTATGTCCTCCACTTGCATAGAAAGCATGCCGGCGCAAAAAGCTGGCATGAGCGTCAATGTCATCCTTTCAATGATGGTACCGTTGCAAATGAAAGTTTCTGAAACAATAGAACAAATTACTAAACAAAAAGAATTGCTGGTTGGACTCGCATCTTAAGGTGGATGCTCACGCATGTAGCGTGAAATTCAAATTTTTTGGTGTTTTTTGCCTGTTACAGCTCCTCAACACTTCTTCAGATACCAAAAGTTGAGTTCGCGTGAACTAGGAAACCTAACACACTTGTTGTAATTGATAGTATCTCATAAATATCATCAGTTTACCTTAAACATATTTTTACAGTGTATTTTTTTGTTTAGGGGTATCGTAGCTAAACTGATGATATTTATGAGATACTATCAATTAAAACATGTGTGTTAAGTTTCCTAGTTCTCGCGAACTCAACTTTTGCTATCTAAAGAAGTGTTGATGAACAGTAATGGACAAAAAACACTAAAAAAAATCGCGCCGTGAGCCTGTAAGGCGACAACATAATTATCTAATGGCATACGTTAGTGTGTACTTTTTCAATGAAGCTAAGTAATAGGATAATGATCTCTTTTAAGTGTTTAGGTAGTTATCAAATATGCGTATCAAATATGGAATGACATACGACGCTAACAAAATAGTCCAAGAACCAACACCTTAAAATCATAATGTTGGTTCTCAACTATATTGATTAGCGCAAACTATATATAATACCTATAGTAGATATTTCCCAGAATGCTTATGGTTAATACCATAAGCACTACAATTAGTATAATACTATAATTAGTATAGTGTAGAAGCTGGCTGGGTGATTTGTAAGTAACCTGAACACGGCTCGGTTTTGGCTTAGCTATCTAGCTCCCTTTTCTTTCTCAAATAACAGGGTCGAGAAAGGACGCTAACACAAAGTTAAACTATACAAGTATCCATGGCCACGTAGCATATAACATACCACGTTTATAAATAACAGACCGTAGAGAGTTTTTTTTTTTTTTTTTTTTTTTTTTTTTTTTTTTTATTTATATACTACTTGAATTACGGATCTAGCAGATGGCCCACCTGATGTTATCATAAATTATACACTTTATTTGATTTAAGTACCGCTTGGTTGTCCTTAATGTTTTGTACCGAGGAATAAATGCTGGCCATTGCTTGAGGTACACTGAACAGCAACGCAAGTAATATCTGAAAAGGACGTAATTTTTTCAATTATAGGTAATTACAAACAATAGAACACACTCAAGCCATTTCTTTTTATTCGGGTTATTAGAGAAATTATAAGAACTACTGTTACTTATTATGCATTATAAATAATATAATAAATAAATAAATAATGCTGGACAGATCACACAACATTATCTAGCCCCAAGCTAAGCAGAGCTTGTGTTATGGGTACTAGATAACTGATATGCTTAATACAATATATAACATAAATATTTTTTTTTTATTATACATAGGAAATACCCAGAACACCCTGAACAAATATCTGCGATCGAACAAATATTTGTTCCAAGGCGGGAATCGAACCCGCAACCTCTTGCGTCACAGGCCAAGCTTCGCCCGCCGCGCCACAGAGGTCGTATTTTTTTTATAGGTGTTATTTTTTTAGAATATTATCCAATTTGTCATTTCGTTTCGTAATAGTAGCAAAACTCACAACTCTTGTCGTACCTTGGTACAAGGTACCTACTCACCACGGGATCAAATGCTGCTTTATGATGTTCAGCGACGTCAACAATCGATTTGTACAGATATTGTGTCGACAAAAAGTTTGAATTTTCTGTCTTTAAAAGAGACACTAGTTTTTTTAACCGACCGTTTATGGCATAGAACATAAATGCACAAGTTATCAGAATCACATGCGAAGCAAACGTTGTAAGCATATATACAGTTGTATTCCAACTGAATAGAGCACAAAATGTAAAATACCCACAATAAACTACAGTAATAGATATCCTGTAGCAAAAAGATGTAAATATTGATAATAATAATTTTACTTCCAAATTGTAACATGCAGGGTTGACCTTTAGCCCAAAGTCAATGGTTCGTAAATCGTGATAAAGATTACAAAAAGATGAATCTTTTGTGATAAGAGTCAATATTAGAGCGCTCATAACATATTGGAGAAATAACATGGAATACCAGATAGTATAAAATAGAGGCAATTCTCCACGAAAAAGATTTTTGCCAGAAACTGCACAGTAACAAATGTATGGGATAGCTGCTATGATTTTCGGGGAAGCTTTTATCCCAAAACACGTGAACTTCATAAATCCAAAATCCAGCCCGAACAGAGTATGTAACGTTTTATAAACAATTTGCAAATATCTGAAGGCAATGCGTCTGTCATAGTAAAGTGTTGTTTCTGACAATGGCGTTATTTTAACCATGGTGAATAGAACTACACACTTCTGGCAAAGGCGACCAGAATATAACGAATGAAATTAGTCTTCCTAAAATTAATACCATTAGTTCCTTCCGATTAAACTTATTAATTTTTAAGTCATTTGTTTTACGTAAAGGGTTTTCCCTAATGGAAAATACCAATTTTATTGATTTAAAAAAATGGTTAGTTCGTTGGTTAGTTACTGTTTATTTTACTTGTTATATACATATCAGTGAGTGGCTTGAGATTTTATGTCCTTTAAAAGAGGCGTGTGACCAAATGTGATAAAGCTCGACGCATCTCGCAGAAGCTTTCTCCATTACTCTGAAACGACTATTACATAAGCTCCTATTTGTTAGTTCAAGTATGACGTTGTAGTTTAAATTACATTAGACACATATTCATTAAAAAGTGAAAAGTAAAATGGTAACGTTTTTAGTGAAAATTATGAACATAACCATGATAGGTTCAATAGTTACATATTACTTGGTTCGATAATAAATACTAGATAATATCTAGCACACACTTTCCGCGCGAAGTCCGTCCGAACTTTCCCGGTGTGCAGTCAAAAACTTTAACATTAAGAACCATGCTGAGAAACGACCTTTGAAACAACACCACACTCAAGTTTTTCAATTTAGGGGTCCATTTTTTACTTTATTTAGATATAAATAGACTCTCAATTGACCACGAGCATTCCTTAGCAGTTCGCATTACAAAGGTGGAACCGAAACGCTTAGAGCGAATTGCGGGTATACTGATGGGGATGGTACCGAGCCGGCGCCTGCTTGTCGCAATTTTACATTAAGAGCCCTTTTTGGACCCCATACAGGATGAATTTACCAAATACACCTCTACACCCTAAATGTATTACACCCTCCAAATTAAAAGTCACTGGGACCTTCGGTTTAGGCTATGCGTTGCCAAAACGTTTAGTGTTTTTTTTACAAAGAAAACGGTCCCGTGCTCTTTTTCAGGAAAAGTTCAAGTACCGCTAAAACACAGGTCTGTCAATTTTAAAAGAGGAATCTCCATTTTTAAATTTAAAGGTTCTACTACCAACGGTTTCCAGAATACAGAGCATTTTTGTTCCACGTTAGAACCCCGTTTTCAACCCCTTAGGATGCGAATTAACAAAATTCCGTTTTATGTATAACCCTCCGTATCGAGACAAACACAGCCTCCAAATATCAAATGTGGCGTAAAAGAAGATGTATACCACCTTTTAATGGAGTGTCTTCGGAGTGCAGCTATGAGAGTGCAAATGTACCAGTGTAAAGATGTTGTACAGCTCGATGTGTGTCTGTTTCAGAGCATGTTGTCTGCGCAAACATCAGACGCAGCCATCATGCTCTACCAGTCCATATATGGGCTGGTTCAATAAATTTGATGAGTGATTTAGGAGAGAGACCAATGGAACTGGCATAGTCGTCAATAGAAAAAAGTTCCGAAAAAAATATATATTACAAAAAAAAAAACAAGACTCTACGACCGGTGGTTTAGGCTGTGCGTTGTCACTCGGTCAGTCAGTCTGTCAAGACATTGAGAAAAATAATATTAAAATGCTACCTTCGTAGTTTTTTTCAATATTGCCACCAATATTGACCAATATTCAAGATTGACTTGCTAGATTGTGTTCAGATGTTTTCGATGAATACCTTAGGAGTAACCATTCCAGACAACCTGATTTCGCTGTTTATTATGAAGTTTTCACAAACAATATTTACTAAATTATAATACCTATACCTACATTTAATGATTTGATTTTATTGGTCTCCAGTTTTCATTAGATAACTCACTCCCTGGGGTTAGAAAATGAATTTTTGTTATAACCCAAATAAAAAAGCCTGGAGTGTCCAGCATTTGCATATATCCCTCCATCTCCTCTCATGGATTTTGTAAAAACTGATAAAGAGATTACATCAGTCAGAGGACGGGCAGCAGCATCTACGTGAGTACCACGATTACTGCAATCATCAATCTACCTGCTAAGCGTGGTGATTATGGCAAATCACTTAACCCAAAGCAAACCCTGAGATCCCTTTCACGTAGCGGTATAGTAAATTGTACTGGGAAGCAAGAAGAATGAAATATACTTGTTTAAAAAGATAATTAAGAGGTAAAACATAGTGACCATGACACTTAATATGCAAGTTATGAATTTATACAGTGAAAACAAATTATAAGAAAGAAATTATGTACTTTTATTATTACTCTAATTTAACACATGCACACAAGAGCAAAATAACAAAAATAGGTAAAATAATATTATTATTTCAGATTACATGAATAACACTAAAATTATAACTATAAATTATAATTATAACTTCAATTATATCTACTAACAATAAGACCATGGAAAGTCCTTCTAGATTAACATACATATTTTATGCCTAAACCTTTAAGCTTACATCTTTTGTTTGGTATCGTTACAGGTCAAGTTAAAGGGATGCGGTCTCTCCAGTGGTTAGAGACCGCATCGCCTTAATCCGGACCTGACACCTCTTCCTCACGAATCGTATGAAAGTCATCACAAAGTGTCTACATTAAATATTGATCAAAAATATTTCGATTCATGTTATGTCTTATCGCAGCTCCATAGTCAACTTGTAGAAAATAGTTAATGGTAGGTATCACATGCCTACCATTGATACGATGATGCCTACGATGACAGGACGCAGCTTAGAACTCGGCGAAGTATTACATCGAAGACGCATCAACATTTGTTGCATCCAGGAGACGAAGTGGAAGGGGTGCAAATCGCGTAATATCGGGTATAACTACAAGCTGATTTATCATGGAACGAGGGCGCAGAATGGAGTCGGCATTGTAGTAGACAAACACTTTCAAGATCGCGTAGTTGAAGTAAACAGAGTAAGCGAAAGACTAATGTCAATCAAGCTGGCCCTGAACGATCAACCGTGCATGAACATCATAAGCGCATACGCCCCCCAGTCCGGAACCTCAAGTTCGGAAAAGGAATCTTTCTGGGAAGAAATTAACGATCTGCTGCAGTCTATACCAAACTGTGAGTCGAAGTTCATCGGCGGGGACTTGAACGGTCACGTTGGTGAGAAAACTACCACTTATCAGAGAATACATGGCAACTTCGGATATGGTAAAATCAACCCGGAGGGAGAGAACATCCTTCAAATGGCACTGGCACACGACCTTGCAATTATTAATACTTTCTTCACAAAATCTGTAGAACATCTAGTAACCTATAAAAGCGGCGGGGCATGCACTCAGATAGACTACATTCTAACTGATAGAAAGCAACTAAAGACATGCAAAGACTGTAAAGTCATACCCGGGGAACCTCTTACCTCACAGCATAGAATACTAGTGGCAGAGTTCAAAATACCAAAAACATACAAAGTCAAGAAGGATAAAATAATAAGAACACGGTGGCATAAATTGGAGGGAGAGGAAGGTCTCAGGCTGTGTGAAGACATCACACAACACTTTCAGCAGCAGCAGGATGATACAGCCGATGCAATGTGGAGAGATTTTCAACTATACTGCAATGAAAAAGCAAAACAATATTTAGGAGTATCTAAAGGTGCCATCAATAATAACAAGGATACTAGCTGGTGGAATGAAGAAGTGAGAGAAAAATTGGAAACTAAGAAAACACTCTTCAAACTTTGGCAACAGACGAAAGATGACGATGACCACCAGGCTTATAAAATTGCTAAGAAAATCGCAAAACGAGCCGTCGCACAGGCCAAGGCAACCGCCAGGGATGATTTTTATGCTCAACTTGAAACGGCCTCAAACGATAGAGAAATCTTTAAGCTGGCAAAACGCAAACACCAAAGTAGTAGGGATACTGCCACAAACAAATTTATCAAAAATGACCAAGGAAAACTACTAACGTCAAACGAAGACATCAGAGACCGCTGGAAAGAATACTACACAGAATTGCTAAATGAGGTATTCCCTAGTGAGGCACTACAAGATATCCCTGCTACAGAAGGCCCTATCCCATGTATAAGGCCTGAAGAGATAACTCTGGCAATCAAACGAATGGCAAATAACAAAGCCTCTGGCCCTGACGATATACCTGCTGAATTCTGGAAGCGGATAGGTGATACTGGCGTACTCTTCCTGACGAAACTTTTCAACAAGTTCCTGGTTGATGGAATTCCCGACGAATGGCGAAAGAGTTTTCTTATCCCTTTCTATAAAAATAAAGGTGATATAAGACTCTGCGGCAACTATAGAGCTATAAAGCTAATCTCACATTCCTTCAAAATATGGGAAAGAGTCATCAACAAAAGGTTACTTGAAATAACTAGCGTGACTGAAAACCAATGCGGATTCGTCGCCGGTAGATCCACAACTGATGCCATACATTCGGTCAGAACACTGATGGAAAAGTACAGAGTCAACAAAACAGACTTGCACATGATATTCATCGACCTAGAAAAAGCTTTCGACCGGGTACCGAGAGAATTAATTTGGCACGCTCTAAGGGCCCAGAGTGTCCCCGAGCATTACATAATGACTGTCAAAGATATGTACCACCAAGTATCAACCAAGGTGCGAAGTCCAGCCGGAATGAGCGATGAATTTGATGTAAAGGTTGGTGTGCACCAGGGTTCCGCACTCAGTCCTCTGCTATTTAATATTGTAATGAACCATCTCACCTCAAATCTGCAACGAGCGCCGCCATGGGACATCCTATACGCGGACGACGTCGTCATCTTCAGTGAAGATGTGAACAACCTACAGCAGATTTTAGAAAAGTGGAGGGAAGCTCTGGAGACATCAGGTCTGCGAATAAGCAGAGAGAAGACCGAGTACATGCATTGCAACTTTAGTGGCGTCAACAGCAAACACACCATCTGCCTGCAAAACACCCAGGTAAAAGAAGTGGACCATTTCAAGTACCTAGGGTCAATCATCAGTAAAGATGGGTCAATAGACACTGATGTCACCCATCGCATAAATACCGGGTGGATGAAATGGAGAGAACTAACCGGCGTGTTATGCGACAACCGAATGCCTGTGCGCATAAAGGGACGAGTATACAGAGCAGCCGTCCGACCGGCCATGACATATGGAGCCGAATGCTGGCCACTTAAAAAGCAGCACGAAAACCAACTACACTGCGCAGAGATGAAGATGCTCAGATGGGCAGGTGGTGTAACTAGGCTGGACCATGTCAGAAACGCACACATAAGAGGCACCTTCAAAGTGAGACCTATCCCGGATAAACTACAGGAGAGCCGTCTGCGGTGGTATGGACACGTTATGAGGCGACCATCCGACCACATGACCAGAAAAGTGCTAGATATTGACACTAAACCCCGAGGACGAGGAAGACCCCGAATCACATGGATGTCATTAGTAAATAAGAACCTTAAAGAAGCCCAAGTTAAAAAAGAGACGACCCAGGACAGAGTTGCCTGGAGACGCATGATACGGAGGGCCGACCCCAAATAAATGGGAAAGGGCCAGGCAAAGAAGAAGGTATCACATGCCTCTAAAATATTGGGTTTAGCCAGTTTCCAAATGCCAGTTTCATTACAATGTTTTTATTCGCAGTTTTGATTGTAAATAAGCAGGCACATAATTATATTGTTTGAAAAAACCCTGGTTCTCAGCGGTATTTGAACTCTCGACCTTTGATGTTAGTGAGGTGTAGCTCACTGTTCTTCTGCCGTGCTAATAAACGTGTGTAAACTGTACGATAACGATGAGGTAGGTGACGCAGAAGCTGAGCACCATCCCGAGCAGGCGCGCGTCCAGCGGGAACACCTTGTACACGCGGAGCCGACACCCGCGCGCCTCCACGTAGCGGATGAACCGCTCGATCTCACCATACTGCGCTTCATCTGAAATAAGAATCTTATTATTTTATTTATAATAAGACCATTTTTAGTAACAACATGTAAGAAAGCAAACGAAATATGCAATTCTTCATGAACAGAAAGGAACCTAAAATTTTGTTGTTTTTTATTTGGCTTAGCCCCTCACAGACTGCGTACTACTTTATATTGGACGATAGTTAAGTCAGGATTTAAATCAGTATGAAGATATATAAAAGTGCGCACATTATATGGATTCGGTATCGGTCGATTAATAAGTTTCAACACACTGATTAAGAACCAGACTAAACCACCGGCTGATAGAACTTCTGCAGTATACGGGGGCTCTTGGATGAAGTTAGGACTACAATTTATATCCAAGCTTAGGATCAGGTTATTTCACAATACTGATATACGCAACATAGTTTTTAAGTTTGTTTCTAGGACGTGCATGTTTTTTCAAGACATCTAAATATCTTTACCATTTGAATTATATTGCTGATTTATTAATTCTGATTCATATTCATCAATCTTGGCATGATCGCTGTGATTTTTGAAATCACGACCGTTTGGTGAAACCGGGTTCCTTTTCGCTAAGTATACGTATCTACGCGTAAATCAGCTCAAAACGTACCTCGTGGTTGTAATAGTTTATCATGCAGAATGACTTTTATATCCTCCACTTGCGTAGACAGCATGCCGGCGCAAAAAGCTGGCATGAGCGTCAATGTCATCGTTTCAATGAGGATACCGTATTTTGCGATTAAAGCAAATGAAAGTTTCTGGAACAAAATCAAAACTTTAACCAAAATAAACGTGCGTTTAAATTTCTACTTGGTACAAAAATCACCCTTTGTCAATGGCTGTGAAAAGTGTGGTTGTGCGAGACGGTATTGGTCTAAGGCTTGTGCACTGCTAAATATACGAAATGAAATGACGGACGTCATAGCGAATATTTTAAAGAATCGGTACATTGTAATTTAGTCTCGGTATGGTCACACAGTTTTACAATCCATTGTAAAACTGTGGTATGGTTAAATTTCGGGTTAGCTACCTTGCTCCCTTTTCTTTCTCAAATGACAGGGAGGGAGAAAAAACGCTAACCTAAAGCTGAAACCATACCATGGCCACGAACCATATAACATACCATACCACGTTTATAAATAACAGAGCGTAGAGAGAATGAACATGAATTATGCATTTTATTTTATTTAAGTACCGACCGCTTGGTTGTCCTTTATGTTTTGTACCGAGGAATAAATGTTGGCCATTGCTTGAGGTACACCAAACAGCAACGCAAGCAATATCTGAAATAGTTGTTTTTTTTTTAAATTAAGTTTTCTATATATTGCCCTAGGAAGATGGACTAAAGGCATGGAACTAAGGCTAAAAACGAAACGTTAGCGATTATACCAGTGTCATTCTTTTATATGAATGTATTCATGTGTTGGAATGAGACAAACATAAATCTATCTGTTCTTATTTGTGTTAGTCGTACCAGGCCAAATGTCAAATTACTAGTACATTCATGGTAACAATCTAGGGAGATGTATATGCATGATACCAAAATTCAGGGTACGGAACGGAAAGACGACTGTCGTGTGACAATATATTTGTTTCTCTCTAACATAGGATAGCAAGCAATCTTCTAGGATAGGAGTAAGAAGGAACACTCTATGCTATTTTTAGCACTCACTCCATTACTATTATACCTCCATGATATTGCCTAATTTGTCTTTTAGTTTCGTAATAGTGACAAAACCCACATCTCTTATTGTAACCTTAGTACTAGCACAGATAAAATAATACTATACGTACTAGGTACCTATATACTCACCGCGGGATCAAATGCAGCTTTATGCTGTTCAGCGATCTCAACGATCGATTTGTACAGATATTGTGTAGACAAAAAGTTTGAATTTTCTGTCTTTAAAACCGACACTAGTTTTTTCAACCGACTGTTTATGGCGTAGAACATAAATGCACAAGTTATAAGAATCACATGCGAAGCAAACAATGTTAACAAATAAATTAAATTACTCCAATCGAATAGCGCAAAAAATTTTGAATACACGCAATAAACTGCAGTAATTGATGTTGTGAGACAAAAAGATGTAAAAATTGAAAATAATAATTTTACTTCCAAATTGTAACATGCAGGGTTGACCTTCAGCTCTAAGTCAATGGTACGTAAATCGTTATAAAGATTACAAAAAGTTGAATCTTTTGTGATAAGAGTCAATACTAGAGCGCTCATAAAATATTGGACAACAAACATCACATTTCTGATGGTATAAACAAGAGGGATATCCCTGAGATAAAGTTTTTTCCAGAAAGTATACAGTAAGAAATGATTGGGATTGCTGCTATGATTTTTGGGGCAGCTTTTATCCCAAAACACGTGAACTTCATAAATCCAAAATCCAGCCCGAACAGAGTATGTAAAGTTTTATAAACAAATATCAAACATTTGAAAGCAATGCGTCTCTCATAGTAAAGTGTTGGTTCTGACAATGGAGCTATTGTAACCATGATGAATAGAACTAAACACTTCTAGCAAAGGCGACCTGAACATAACGAATGACATCAGTCTTCCTAAAATGAATACCATTAATTACTTCCGATGAAACTCATTAATTATCACTGTTTCGTAAACATGGTTTTCCGTAATCGAAAAAAGACATTTTATTGATTAAAAAATTGGTTCCTTGGTTGGTTGAGTCGTTCTTTCTTTTCCCTGTTATAGATATTTAAAGTTGAGGTACCCGACTAATGTAGCCGACCTAGCTTCACGTTTGGTAAATTAAATAAAGCACTGATTATAAATCGTCTTATCATTTAAACATATACTTTTTTGTGAAAGAGTTCGTCTCCAAGTAACTACTAAAGAAAAAGTACTACCTCCATACCTATTTCTGCAGCAAAGCAGTAGTGCTCGAATTGCTGTGTTCCTCTTTATGTCTCAGGGTGGCGGGCGCATTGCAATGCCACAAAGGGTGCGTCCTAGGTGGGCGTGACCTATAAGGTAATGCACTGTTCATAGGCAGAGGTTACCGCTTAACATCGGGTGGGCCATCTGCTTTTTACGTCATTCACGAAGTTAAAAAATAAAATAAAAATATACAGTTGGGAAATTGACAACCTGCTGCGTGGGAAATATATTAAACTTACGACTTAACATGACCGTGAATGGTAGACGACTAGCACAAGTGCTTACTAGCGTCATACATAAACCTAATTTGCAAATCAGCAAATTCAAACTGTGTGCCAAGGCCACATTAACCTCCATCTTTTATAATTTTTTTAATATTTAAAGTAACAACAATAATCCAAGTATAACTTTTGAAACTATGATGGTTATGTACATAATTTTCACTAGAAACGGGATATTTACCATGATTTATGAGTTTGAAATGTTCCCGATATGTCGGCACAGTTGCATGCGCCATGATCAAGGGAGAACTAAAGTCATTGCGAGTGGATCTTGTTGGCAGATATATCGATCTACCCTCTTTCTCACTCTTTTATTACGAACGGTACCACTACCATCGGTTTCATTGTCACACTTCACACCATCTCGACACACAACACTAACGGTATCCGGACGCGTAGCAGGTATACCACACTTTTTTTATTCTTACACATTCTCACCACAGGCTTCCATTTCAAACTCAAAAATCATGGTAAATATCCCGTTTCTAGTGAAAATTAATAATCCAAGTATTCAAAATTTAAAACAACATTGTAAAATAATATAAAGTCCTGAGTACGTTCCTGTTTATAACAGCATCAAACACTGATAAGCGTTTACAGTAAGATAAGCAGCTAAAATCAGCACTTATTTTATCTCACAGGTAGTTAAACAAACAAAGATGCTACAATTACAATGTAGTGCGAACTATGTAATCAAGTTGTTTACAAAAAATATGATTTCCTAGAACGTAATTAACGTAGAACGTTCCTGGAATGTAACTATGAGGACATAGACAGACAGATTAAACATGTTAAAAGATAAACGGCTAATTACCACTATTATTCGTCACTTTGACGACCTCTGTGGCGCGGCGGGCGAAGCTTGGCCTGCGATGCAGCAGGTTGCGGGTTCGATTCCCGCCTCGGAACAAATATTTGTGCTATCTGCAGATATTTGTTCAGGGTGTTCTGGGTATTTTCTATATATAATAAAACATATCTATTTATGTAATATATTGTATTAAGTATATCAGTTGTTTAGTACCCATAACACAAGCTCTGCTTAGCTTGGGGCTAGACAATGTTGTGTGAACTGTCCAGCATTATTTATTATTATTTATTTATTTTAATTACAATGTAGTGCGAACTAAGTACTCAAGTTGTTTACAAAACATATGATTTCCTAGAACTTAATTAACGTAGAACGTTCCTGGAATGTAATTATGAGGACATAGACAGACAGATTAAACATGAATTCATAAATTGGTTATTGCGCCATCTCATCTGTCCGGGTCATCAGTTAGGGACGGTGCAGCGGCAGATTCCGATAAGGACCTCAGAAGACGCAAATACTCGTAGCAAGTCTTGACAGAGTTTACTTATTTGAGCCTTTCGGGGTCGAGACTCGAGGTCCGTGGGGAACCGGGGCCCTTTGCGTTTTCAAAATTCTTTCAGGGCGTCTGGTCGAAGCGAGAGCTGGCTCTTCATTTCATTTCATTTATTCATGTCCTTTGACATATTGCATGTGCTTGGACAAGTCAAATTAACAAAGTAAGTAGGTAAGTAGGTACCTCAGTTTTTACACAAAAAATAGAAAAAACTAATAATTACTTATTAAAATACCCAGGTTTATAACACAAGCGATAAGTTATCTGCAAAAGCATCGTCTTATCTGGCTCAACGCATTAGTTTTGCCATTCAGCGTGGCAATGCAGCCAGCATCTTAGGAACGCTTCCGTCTGGGAATGATTTGGATCAGTTGAGATACCTTTAGATCCTTAGCAGCGGTCTTCAGGTAGCACAACTATGTCCTACCTGGATTATTTCTAAATGACATGCCATATTCAGTTTGTTTGGTTTAAATTATTTTATTTTAATTCACAACTGTTTCATATGTATATTTTTTTATTTTGATATGAGGTAATGCACTGTTCATAGGCAGAGGTTACCGCTTAACATCAGGTAGGCCATCTGCTTGTTCCGTTATTCAAGAAGTATAAAAAAATAAAAATAAAAAAAAACTACGTGGTTAGTTGTATTATTCTTTCTGTAAATAAATGTTATGTATGTACATGTACAATGTAAATACAACTAAATTATCCTAGAGATTCAGAGGATGGGCTTCTCTCCCCCCCTCATTGCATGCTATGGGGGAGGCGTCTTCTAGAAGTGACCACCCAATAGCTGATACTGATGATGATGACACCCGGTAATTGACCTTAAATATAGGAATTTTATTGATATTTAAACCATTGGGTCATAACAAGTTTCAACTATGCCAAACACACCTCACATGCATCTGCACACTGAAAGACCTTCACAAAGCCACTGATAATGCCATAGCCGTGGCAGAGTACCTACTGCTCCAAAATAATTTAACAGAGAACCATCGATACGAAAGAAGAAGAAGACTATGCCAAATTTTCTGGGAAGCGACGATAGACTGACTGACGGACAGACAGACGTAAAGCGAACCCATAAGTCATGCTCAAAATTGCTGTAAAGCTTGTCAATATTTCACGTTCTAGCACCGTAGCACATCTAGCACTTTTCAAACGAGAGTGCGAATAAATTCGAGCTGAATGACCTTCAAAACAAGATATTGTTGATGCTATTAACATTTCCTGTAAGCTTAGAGAAACGGCGGGCGACCGTGAAAATCAATAAGTTTTATAATCGATAAAGTTCTATATGTATAATGGTCGAAATGCCTAAAGCCATAATCTCAAACAAATATGCATGCCAAATTTCATGTTTGTAGCTGGAGCCATCAAATTCACACTTTCGACGTATTTCAAACTTTATAAAAACCGTACAATAGGGATATTGGATTTATGAATTTTGATACGTACCCATATAAAACAAAGTCGTGTTAGTTACACCACTTATAACTCAAGAACGGGTGAACCGATTTGGCTGAAAATTGGTGGGGAGGTAGCTTAGAACCAGGAGAAGCACATGGGGCGAGTCGCTAGTATGTGATAATGATATGAAATTGAAAATAATGGCTTATTTCTTACTTTTTAATGGTAATTTTTATTTTCTTACTATTTAATGGTAATTTTAAATGTTGCCCAAAGAATTCGTTTATGTTAAAGGCAGAGGTTACCGCTTAACATCAGATGGGCCATGTGATTGTTTCGTCAATCACGTAGTAAAAAAAAAAGGTACATTTTCTAATCACAAAACAACTTAGCAGCATGTGTTTAGGATAAAGGACTCGGAGCATCACATTAGGGTACAGTTTGATGAGCAGAGGTCTCGACATTACGATCGCGGGTAAGCTTACAAGAGCCCCTGTTAATTGAACCAAAATGCAGGCGGAAGTTTGTTGGAGCATTTAAGATCGGTAACGGAGTTGCGGGCGACCCGTCTGGGCGGGCGGGCCGAGCGGGCAGCTCATAATCCCTCCTAATGCCTTCGCAGACGTGGCTACTTCGGAAATGCGATTGAGTCTGTAAGAACTTTGTTTGTATGATTGCGGATTTGGATTCCACATGTCATAGAGACAAAACGAGTCTGAGCTACCTTGAACATTTTCAGATGCGTCTTGAGCAGTAGCGTTTTTATTTAATTAGATTTTTACACTTAGGAATGATTATTAGTCATAATCGCTAAGTGACACACATATCAAAGGCCTGGAACTCTCTTCCGGCTTCTTTGTTCCCTTTATCATACAACTTGGGCGTCTTCAAACGAAGAGTTAATAGGCATCTTCTAGGCGAGCGTGCTTAAATAGGCCTCATCGTCACTTCCCATCAGGTGAGATGTAGCCAAACGCAAGCCCATTTTAGGTAAAAAAAAAAAAAACACTGGGACTTGAAAGAGGGAGGGGGGGGGGGGGAAGGTTTAGGGGATACCCCTTGCCCACCTTTACTGCTCTTGCATCGACATTTATAAATTTTCATTCAATCAAGTAGTTTCAGCGTGATGATACTTCAAAGATCAAGACAGACAAAAATTATAAAAAAACGCTGTTTTGGTCTCCGGTAAGAAAGTATGTACCTCAATTAGAATTTAAAAAAATACTATTTTATTTACAGATTTGGCCTATTATAGTCAATCAATCAATCAATCAATCATTTATTTCTCGTAAGTGATTTACAAATAAAAGGTAAATACACATTTTTACAATGTCATGAAGTTAATTTTATAACAAATAGAAAAATAGACACAATGGTAGTTACAAAATAAAATACAGTACACCTAGAAAAAAAAAAAAAAAAGAAAAAAAAAAAAGAAAGATTAAAAAAAAAAAAAAAAAAAAAAAAAAAAAGATCAAAGATCAAAGATTTCAATACCGAATCTTTGGGTTAGGTACTCAAACAACAAGTAGGGTGTACAATAAAAAATATAGCAGTGTTAATAATCATGTGCTGAGCTCCCAGGCCCTTTTGTCATCTATGTAATATTTAACTTTGTAGTAAGCCTTTTTTAACAAAACAGTCTTCACAATTTTCTTAATTTTATTCTCAGATAAATTAACAATATGGTCAGGTAGTTTATTAAAGAACTTAGAGCTTTGTCCTATGAACGACTTACGAACTCTAGCCAATCTAGTTGTAGGAAAATAGAATAGTATAGAATAGAAGATACGATATCGATGAAAGGTAGAGAGATAAATTATGACCTGATTAAAAAAAAAACTTATTTATGCCGGCACTGGAGCGACGCCGCGGGCGGTAATCTTAAATTTTGCGAACTACATAAGTTTCTAAGGAACTTTCGAGTTACACCGTTTATCATTTGATTAAAGCAGCAATATGAACATTTATTCTATAAACACGAGAGAAAAATGAGTTCTGAAGTTGAGTTCATAAAAGTTGCTTTTTCAACTTTTCCAAGCTCTTTATTATGAAAATTTCTTGTGGAAAGTATAAGAGTGTAGCATGTGTTAGAGATTGCGCTTCAAACGCCTATTACTACCTAACTAGTTCAAAGAAACGGTCGAAGAAAAGTGTCGATGCGTAATCAAAAATATTTTGGTGTCTGTTCGGAGTAGATAATTCTGTGAATTACTACTACTTCTTCAACACAGATCTTTGACATGCTTTGTCTTTGAATTCTTTAGTTTTTTTTTTTTTTTTTTTTTTTTTTTTTTATACTACTTGGATGACGGTACAAGCAAGATGACAACAACCTGATGTTAAGCGGTAACCTCTGCCTATGAACAGTGCATTACCTCATAGGGCACGTCCGCCTAGGACGCGCCCTATGTGGCATTGCACTGCGCCCGCCACCCTGAGACATAGATGAAAAGTCTCATGTGCCTGTAAATTCACCGGCACCCTTACCCTTCAAACCGGAACACAGCAATGCGAGCACTACTGCTTTGCGGCAGAAATAGGTATGGTGGTAGTACTTCCCCGGACGAACTCTTTCACAAAAAAGCTCTACTACTAAATTAATAATTAATTACTAGATTTATGTTATTTGATGTTCCTCATGGTGAAATTTAGAAAGAAATGCTAACACAATACAGAATCGGTCATAAAATGTCTAACATGCATAAACCCTGCATATAAATGACGACCTCTGTGGCGCGGCGGGCGTAGGTTGGCCTGCGACGCAGGAGGTTGCGGGTTCAATTCCCGCCTCGGAACAAATATTTGTGCGATCGCAGATATTTGTTCTGGGTGTTCTGGGTATTTTCTATGTATAATAAAAAATATCTATCTATGTAATATATTGTATTAAGTATATCAGTTATCTAGTACCCATAACACAAGCTCTGCTTAGCTTGGGGCTAGATAATGTTGTGTGAACTGTCCAGCATTACTTATTTATGTATTATTTATTTATATAATAATGCATGCATCTGGGTCTCTTCAAGGCCAGAGTGAATAGGTGCCTTCTAGACCTTTGTGCTCCATCTTCGGCCACATCGTCACTTACCAACAGGTGAGATCGCGGTCAAATGAAGGTAAAATTAAATGTAAAAAAAAACGGCAAACCTGGATGTGACCTCGGGAAGAGGAAGACCTTGGCGAACGTATTCAGACCAGATCAGAGACGTTCTGGAAAAGGTGTCTGGTCAAGAGTACCAACCGACGAGCATGTATGAAGAATGTGATGAGAGTGAATGAAGCACAAGAGGTATGCCAGGATCGTAGCAAGTGGAAATCCGTGGTCTCTGCCTACCCGTCCAGGAAACAGGCGTGAGTTTATGCATGTATGTAAAACAAGACAAATCGACGCTGTCTAAGATGGAGTACGCTTGCCCCGAAATAGCCTATTCACTCTCGTCTTTAAACTTCTAAACTATACTGATTTGGAACAACTGGCAATGAGTTCCACTCCTTAGCAGTGCGCATTAAGAAGGTAGATTGGAATCACTTGGTGGGCAAGGGTTGAATACCTATCATATATGGCCCCTCCCTGTACGTCTAGTTGTTAGCTGGTTGAAAGGACATGGTGGAATGACGTCGTGTTGTTGATAGGCAGGCGATTCTCTGTCGATAAAATATACGTACACACATACATAGACACAGGCCTCTTTCCCCAAAGGCCAAAAAAAAAAAAAGAGGCCCATTTAGGCTCTGCGTATACAGAGCCTAAATGGGCCTCTTTTTTGCTTCTTTTTACAGTGGGTTACACCATCGTGGAATATAGACGTGACAAGTGGTGAGCACATCGCCGCCATTGCGTCCCACGACTGACTCTGCTAACGCTTTCTTCCAGTAATAACACATTCCATAATAAGCTAGCAGCCAGGACAAATCTTATACCAACGAATCTTATCAACAAGTCTGGGTAATCTCTTAGTCGGCTTTTACGATATCCACGGGAGGAGACGGAGGGGTCTATTCTTAGGCCGGACACACACACTAAATATACTTAGTGATGAATTATTTAAATTTTAATAATACTAACACATCCCTTCGTATGTTTTCATTCAGCATCCATGCTCGTGTAGTGTTTACGGAGTCGACTGTTTTAAAATGAAATGATTTACATAAAATATGTACATCTGTACATCTGTACATCTGTTATCCAGTCTTGGCGGGAACGGGTGCATTTGACATGCGATTTATGATTTTAATAAAACTCAGTCGACGCGATAACGCTTACAGCATTGTGATCTACTCTGTTATTTTTCATTTTAATAAAGAAAGTCTTTTAAGAAAGGAATAAAACTTTTGAGATACATCTCAAATAAGATTTTTTTTCTATGTACATGTACAGTCTGACAAGTAAAACTTGGCGCGACTAATGGCCGCCATTGTGGTGCTGTTTGATATGATATATAGATTTAGTTCCTCCAAAGCGCTATGTGCCAAATGATATTTGTAGCACTGTACACATTTTTAAAGTCATGAGTTATCATATGGTGCTAAGTACTTTTTTCTCAAAGATATAAAAAATACCATATATCAAGATAGACACCGCAAACACGTTTTATTCACGTCAAACCAAGCGTGCCGTTTTATTTTGTATCTACTATGCTACAAAATATATCACGGCTAGCTGATTTCGAAGAAATTTTACAGTTCACTATTGAATTCAATTTATTTATTTCCGACAACAATACAGTATAATAAAAATAAGTTAGTGTCCATATTTCAAGTAAAATCAGAATTAAAAATAAAATTTAAAACCAAATTTTAAATAAAAAAAAATAGTTAAAATCTTATTTCAAAGTATTTATTGAACACCGGTCAAGAGAGCACAATATACGCTCTTGTCCAGTGTTCCATAAATAGACAGTCAGTGTCCAGGCCTCTGTGCGATCAGGTGTAGGTAGCTGTTGGAGCTGTCGCGCACCCGGCGCATCAGGGACGCAGATCTTTTGCGCATTATCGCCGCGAATCCGTCTACTCGTGCGTCAGCAAACATTCCCGATGCGCTGCAGAAGCGCGGCAGCCCCATCAGCAGCCCCTGAACGAGTTGAACTGAACTATGGCGCATTTAGGCATTTTTCCGACTATCGCGGAGACGGCCAAGAGGGAATTGATTGAGGTTTGCTAATAGGTGCATTGCACCTACTTCGAACAGGCAAAATGACACGCAAAGTAGATGCACATGCGTAATCTAGTGTTATTATAGGTTTGTGGAAATACTCATTCTCAATCGACTAAGTAAACGATACACTGTTCGCTACTAATCCACGCAAACAGATTCAGCGAGACAATGGCATATTATGTAGGTCTAGGCCCGTGAGCTTCACTTGTCACCGAAATTTAATACTGCGAGAATAAAAAACATGTAACACATGTTGCATACGACGCAGGAGGTTGCGGGTTCGATTCCCGCCTCGGAACAAATATTTCTGCGATCTGCAGATATTTGTTCAGGGTGTTCTGGGTATTTTCTATACATAATAAAACATATTTATCTATGTAATATATTGTATTAAGTATATCAGTTGTCTAGTACCAATAACACAAGCTCTGTTTTTTTTTTTGTTATACTACTTGATTGACGGTACAAGCAGATGGCCCACCTGATATTAAGCGGTAACCTCTGCCTATGAACAGTGCATTACCTCATAGGTCACGTCCACCTAGGACGCACCCTATGTGGCATTGCACTGCGCCCGCCACCCTGAGACATAAAGATGAAAAGTCTCATGTGCCTGTAATTTCACCGGCAACCTTACCGTTCAAACCGGAATACAGCAATGCGAGCACTACTGCTTTGCGGCAGAAATAGGTATGGTGGTAGTACTTCCCCGGACGAACTCTTTCCCAAAAAAGCTCTACTACTACTAAGCTTAGCTATCTACTACTGCTTAGCTGGTGCTAGATAATGTTCTGTGAACAGTCCAGCATTATTTATTTATTTATGTAACACTCGTTTCGTTTCGTTTCGTATGAGGTAGTGCTGGCCTCTGGTGTCGGAGTTTGTCAAGCCACCCGAGGGCCTCTGACATGGCTTATCGACTGCTATCAATAACAGCCGGGACCGACAGCTTAACGTGCCCTCCGAAGCACAGAGCGATGGAAATCCGCACATAACTTAGAAAAGTCATTGGTGCGGAGCCTAGGATCGAACCCGGTATCGTTGGATTCTGAGTTGCACTATTGAACCGTTAGGCTACCATCGATTATGTAACACTAATAATAACAATTGTCATAGTAAAAATAATAAGGTGGTGCTCCATCCTTATCAACCTTGAAAGTACCTTAATGTAATAGAATGGGTGGGTGAGTAAAGTTTACCCATGTCACACCTTTAACCAGACAATCACTTTATAACATGAACGACCTCTGTGGTGCGGCGGACGAGTAGCTGGCTAAGATGCAAGAGGTGCTAGTTCGATTCCCGCTGAGGGACAAATCTCTATATGGTTTGCAAATACTTCTTCCGGACATGGATGTAGTGGTACCATACATATTATTATTATTTATTTATTTATCATACAAACTGATCTACATATATTTTGGTTAGTAGTATCTTAAAACCTATGTTAGGTTTGTCTAAATACTAGTTTTTTTTTTTTTTTTTTAACTTTGATAGACCTTTGTTTGACCACGATCTCACCTGTTGGTTCTCTTACAATATAACACACGAGCGATAACAAATGACATGGAATATTTTACAACTACTACGGCGAGCAAGCGCTACAAAATTGACGGTATTGTGTCAGAATAACTAGGTAGTAGGTACAAGACGGTACAACAATGACACAGTGCAGTCAACACAAAAAAAAACCCTTCCGGTGATGTGCAAGCTCACCGACAACCGGTTGCAGGTAGTATGCACTCGAGATGCGTGTGTGTGTGCGCTTGCGCTACAAAGGTGCTCCATTTTACGCCGGGTTTATGTTTTTTTTTTTTTTGTACATTGATAGACCTTTGTTTGTCCACGATCTCACCTGTTGGTAAGTGACGATGTGGCCGAAGATGAAGCACAAAAGTCTAGAAGGCACCTATTCACTCTTGACTTGAAGAGACCCAGATTATAGTTTTCAGGAAAGACAGACGACGGTAGTGTATCCCACTCCTTAGCAGTTCTCATTATAAAGGTAGAACTGAAACGTTTTGTGCGAATAGAAGGTATACCAATGAGGTAAGGATGGTACTGAGCCGTACGCCTGCTCGTCCTATGATGAAAAGGAGATGGTGGGATCAGATCGTGCAGTTATGTATATAGATCTAAGTAGAAATTCATATTGGTGGAATTCAGTCATCCGCACCATAGTACTCGTAGTTCCTGGTACCCACGACACAGGATCCTAGGGTGAAATCATGTCGGGCCAATGAATAGACCGTTGGGTGTATGGTATAATAGCACACCAAAATATATCTACCTGCTTGATGCTCGCGAAATACATCCAGTTACAATATTAGCTTGAACTAAGCTTAATTTAACCGGGGCACTTCGCGTTTTCAATATTTCTTTCAGGGCGTCTGGTCGAAGTGACGCGTGACCCGAGAGCTGGCTCTTATCTGGCTCAGCGCATTATTATTCCCATTCAGCGTGGCATTGCAGCCAGCATCTTAGGGACGCTTCCGTCTGGTAGTGATTTGGATCAGTTGAGCTACCTTAAGGTTGTTAGCAGGGTCTTCAGGTACACGACTGCTTCATATGTATTTAAAAAAAAAAAAAAAAAGTATTTGTTGTACTATTCTTACTGTAAATAAATGTATTCTGTAATATGTGTGGAAACTTGTAATAGGCTCTCCATTTTATATTTACTTGTTTATTTGTGTACCTAGCTGTAAGTTTTCCAAAAATAACAAAATACAAGTAATTAATTTTGTAAAAATTTAAATAACCCTCAACGCAATGAAACTGCTGTACCGATTTTGATCAAACATAGCATCACACCCGCCAAATACACCTATCAAATAAATAATAATTTAAAAAAAATAAAAAAATACGCTTTCATAGCTAACCGAACTAAAAAATAGAAAATAATTTTCAATTTTCGGTGAAGTTTTGGATGGATCTGGCTAGCCTAACACGTGCCTACTCGCAGTCATTGTGTAAGTTGGATAACATGCAGTGACTGAGTGGATGCGTGTGGGGCTGGATGACTTTATTCCGTTTTCTATTGATTTCATGCTTGGGTTTCTTGCTGCTGTCTGGAATGGTTGATTGATATTTTGTGTGTGGTAGTTATTCAACTTTTAATGGTGTTTATAATATGTATATAGTTATAGTATATGGTTATGGTTATATATATAGGTACCTTATTGTATTTATGATCCAACTCTTTAAATTCTTACGAGTACCTTGTTAACTTTGTTTTGTTTTGTATTTTTTATTTTCGTACCTTTTTTTTATATATATATTCTCATTATAACTATGCATATCATTTGTAAATTTAACTTTCGTTATTAATATTCAGGTTGTTATATTGTTCTACACCTTTGTCTGTCAAAAATTTAAAAAAATTAAAATGTAATACCGTTATTGGCCTTAGGATTAGTTTGTAAGTATTTGTTGTATTATATTAAGGGCTGTGGTTTTTATTCAATAAATAAATAAATAAATAAATAAAAATTTTAAAGAGTTCATACTACAGTAGAAGAAGATCGAACAATCAATCAATTTGTTTTTTTCTGAACTCTAACTCTAACTCTAACTCTAACTCTCTCTCTCTCTCTCTCTCTCTCTCTCTATGCAAAGTTTCAAATTAATCAGACTTCTGGAAATTGGTGAAAATTATGCTCAAAGATTCAGTTACATACATACATACATACATACATACATACATACATAGATACAACCCAAGCTAATAAAAGCGTGTTAAATAAAAAATAAAAATAAAACGGTTCATCCGTTCGGGAGCTACTATGCCACAGACACACACACACGCACACACACACACACACACACACACAGACAGACACACACACACACAGACACGTCAAACTTATAACACAGTTTTTGCGTCGAGGGTTAAAAATAAAATAAAATAAGCTTAATAAAATATTTAATTATCTTATTTATTTTTGTTTGTTAGTGATATCTTGTAGAAAAACTGCCTCAGATCGAGTTTAGACTCTATAGGTACTAGAGGTTTATAGCTTGCACTACACTGAAGCCTATCGCCCCGAGACACCCAACATTTGCGCAGCACTTTACTTGTACACATCAGCGTTTGCTTAAAATCAACAGAATATACCGCGAATATTGTTTCAGAAGTGAAACAGTATGTTGGAGATTTTCTATCTAGACTGAAGAGGAAACACAAGGGCCGTTTTCCCATACAAACGTAGTCCCCTGTTTTATCCCTGGATAATGCGAGTAGAGTTTTTTTTTTCCAATAAATCTATGGCCACATGGCCTGTCCCTATGTTTTCCTTTTTTTTATAAATTAATTATTAAAAGAGATATGAACATTCAAAAACCTAAAAAATGCTCAGATTTTCCGCTGTGTTCAAACATCCTGAAAACAAATTTGACTAGATTATATTTAAAAAAAAACATAGGAAAACGGCTAAAACTTCCTTTTATTTTTAATTTAAAAAAAAAGTTATATTGGTTATTGGTTAAGTTTTGGAGAAGGAATCAGGGGACTACGAATCGTTGATTTTATGTACTTTTAATAGGTATTGTCGATCCAACCTGTAGTTGTCTCTATCACGCTCTGCGGGGGGAGGTTTGAGGTCTACGCGACAGCAATCTATAAACACGATTCATATCATTTCACACGATCGAAAAACAACATACCGACATGAGATATTTCGATATTTGTACTTTTTTCAGGGGCAAAGGTAACGCCGTCTGCTCTTAGCTTCCGTTATGAATGCTCATAGTAAAATTAATATTTAATTCTTAATTCTCTATTTAATAAGGCACACGGAGAGAGCATAGTTCTTAATCGATCTAAGTAGTAGTGTACTTAGAACGCTCCGAACTAGCTCCAGAGTAACCATTTGATGCAAATACAGCTTAAGACTTATCATGCAACTCTCTAAATTAAAGGGATATTTGCTAAACGGCTTCGTACGCTCTTACCAGACTGTTACTTTCCCACTTCCTTATTATAATAGGAGATTTACATAGAGTAATATTTTCTGAATGTCTACCTAATGTACAATTTTTGCTTACTGCGATATCTTACCGCGTTATAAATGAGAAAAGAAAATTTGATTACATAAAATTAGGTCGCCTCTAAGAGGGTCTAATTTCGACCTCGTCACTTTTTACTACAGCCTCGCAAAAATATCCGATGTGATTCGAGCGACGAGCGTGAACAATGCTAGCTAATGAAACATCAACAGAGCCTCTCACACCCAATAAGTTTTTTAATTAGCGTATTTAATTTTTGATATGTTTCTGAGAGAGGTTTTCTGATTAACTTAGAAATTAAATCGTTCTTCAAACTCAATATTTTACTTAATTTTTTGAAAGCAAATGCCATTAACAACAAAAACAGTCTATTCTGTAAGCAAATTTAACTCAGCTTTGGACCGCACCTAGTTGTTTTTCATGAAGTTCATAAGTCGCTAATCTGCCCGTATCGCGTCGAGGGCCGCTTCAATGTTTATTGTCCAACAGGATTAGAAGGATAACACACATTAGGCTTTTCTAAAACATTAACTCTGCCGCGGTTGTGAATAAACGACACACGTTACACGTTAATGTGTCATTGTCGTCGCTACGACCTCCTCAGATAAATGGACCCTACATTTGTGCAAGCTGCTCTGTCAGTATTTGAAACGCAATTGTTATCCTCCTCTATATCTATATATATAAAAGAGAAGTCCACTCACTGACCACTCATCACGAAACCTCGGAAACTACTGGGCCAAGAGGTCTGAAATTTGGCACAAGCATTTATTAAGGGGTGTAGGCGCGCACTAAGAAACGATTTTTGAAAATTCGCACCCTAAGGGGTTGAAAAAGGGTGTTAAAGTTTGTTTGAAAGTCTACGCGTCGACGAAGTCACGAGCGGGTCAACTAGTAATATTATAAATGCGAAAGTTTGTGTGTGTGTTTGTTACTTCTTCACGCTGAAACGGCTGGAAGGATTTGCATGAAATTTGGAATGGAGATAACTGGACTCCCGGAATAACACATAGGCACATTTTTATCCCGATATTCTCACGGGATCGAGACTTACGCGGGTGAAACCGAAGGGCGCTGCTAGTTAAATATATTTTCTTCCAAAGACCAAGTAATTTAGTAATTGTTTACGTAAACTGCAAGCCTGGTTTAGCATTTTTTACAAGCTTTATATTAACTTCCAATGTATGTCCGGGTGGAATCTTGCAACTCAATTTTAAAGCAGTTATCCTCAACCGATTGAGCTGAAATTTTACATACCTGTCAAGTTCCGATGACAATGCAATATTATAGTAACAGCGAGCTGATCTGATGATGTAGACGGAAGGTGGACAACGGAACTCCTCGAGGGATAATAGTAGACTGCATGACCGTGTTTAGGCTCATTTTGATCAGCACACGGTTACGATCACTAATTTTGTAAAAGCTTGTACTGGAAAATATATTTTTCACAAAAAACTTATATGCTCTTATTTCGGCCTGCCCATTGCCACTTCAACTTGTTAATTCGGTGCTATGTCGGAAATAGAACGAAACGACGGAAAAACATTTAAAAAAATGGCTGACTAAGTTACATATCGACTTTTCTCGCTGTAGGTGAAGGAAACCCGGACTATGAACCTCGCTCACAGCGACTTCTTGTGGCACTCGTGTTGTTAGAAATGAACACTCGGTACACCAAGAAGTCACTTTCAAATTGTAATTATATACCTATTTTTGTTAATCTTTCTATAAATAAATCTGTAGCTTAACCCTTTTTTAAGGTATTTAGGTAGTAGTTTTAAAGATCCACAATCACAGGCAATATTTTCAATAATACCTACATATTGTATTTACATTAAAATGTAAATGTTTTTTTGTGTTGTTGTTTCGTGCCATGTCCGTGCGTCAACCGAGGTCCGTGCTGAAAACCAGCGCTGCAGTTTACTGCAGCATTATGCTGAGCACGGACCCATTTTGACAGCACTATACATGGCACAGTTTATATTGTAAATTGTACCGTGTATGGTTTTTATCAAAATAAACTTTTACTTTACTTTACTTTACTTTACTTTTACTTTCCGCTCGGTTGAACGTTCTAATATTGTCAATTCTATTATTCTTATTATTCTAATTTTGTCAAATGTACGTAGATGTGGTTTCTTTGTATTCTAAAAGTAAACAGGGTATCCACTGAGTACCACTAGCAATTTGTGTTGTAAGAACTTTCGAACAGTCCTACAAGTCCTTGCAGGGTTTTATGGTATTTAAATAAGTGTAAATTTGTATTTAATTTTTTGAGAACAAACAAACAAAAAAAAAAAAAGTGTTTAGGATTGCAGCTTTCACAACACACACAACACGACACAAGTGTTCTGTGTGTGTTAATGGTGGGTAATTTTACGGTACATACTTGAACGCATATAATAGCACCTTTTGCGGAACATTAATTTTTATCTTTGGTTTAATTCTTTTTTTTTTTCTTTAACTTACCTTTTTAGGGTTCCGTAGCCAAATGGCAAAAACGGAACCCTTATGGATTCGTCATGTCTGTCTGTCTGTCTGTCTGTCTGTCTGTCCGTGTATGTCGCAACCACTTTTTTCCGAAACTATACGAGCTATGCTGTTGAAACTTGGTAAGTAGATATATTCTGTGAACCGCATTAAGATTTTCAAACAAAAATAGAAAAAAAACAATAAAATTTTGGGGTTCCCCATACATAGAACTGAAACTTTAAAAAAAGAAAACTTCAAACGTGTGGGGTATCTATAGATATGTCTTCAAAAATGATATTGAGGTTTCTAATATATTTTTTCTTAACTGAACAGTTTGCGCGAGAGTCACTTCCAAAGTGGTAAAATGTGTCACCCCCTGTAACTTCTAAAATAAGAGAGAAAAAAATATATGATGTACATTACCATGTAAACTTCCACAGAAAATTGGTTTGAACGAGATCTAGTTAGAAGTTTTTTTTAATACGTCATAAATCGTAAACCGCAATTTACCTTTCATTCAATATTACTTGCTGCTACGGAACCCTTCATGGGCGAGTGCGACTCGCACTTGGCCGCTTTTTTTTTGTTTAAAAGGTGACTTGATCGAGTGTATTTTTCGAACTTAGACTTTCGGGGTTAGAACGGAAACTCAGTTTTTTTTCATCAATCCCATACCTTTGTGGTATCTATGGATAGGTCTTCAAAAATGATAGTGAGGTTTCTAATATATATTTTTTCTAAACTGAATAGTTTGCGCGAGAGGCACTTCCAAAGTGGTAATAAGTGCCCCCCCCCACCCCCCGTAACTTCTAAAATAAGAGAATGATAAAACTAAAAAAAATATATGATGTACTACCATGTAAACTTCCAACGAAAATTGGTTTGAACGAGATCTAGTAAGTACTTAGTTTTTTTTTATTCGTCATAAATCGTAAATCATCCAAGAACTTTTATATTATGTTGCTTGATGCTACGGAACCCTTCATGGGCGAGTCCGACTCGCACACGGCCGGTTTTTATCTTCCTACATCAATACACTCACGCCTGTTTTCCGGGGATAGGCAGATACCGAAGATTTCCGATTGCTATGATTCTGTCATAGCCTTTCACGCAACATTGTTCTCCAATAAAAATTATATTTTTGTGTAGTGAATCTTTTAAATGAACATACTTTTCTCTAGAATACATTACATGACCCTATACTACACGAAAGTTCATGTCCTAAGTTAGTTTTTACAGGTACAACTCTTGAATAGGCACAGAATACATAATAGTACCGGTAATACAGAAGGTTGATTCCGGAAAATCATTTAAATAAATAGCGACTCTTGCCCCCACACAATAAAGTGTAATTCAGGTCGCACAGCGCTAACTACCTACTTTTAAATTCACTAGTAGTTACCTCTCTTTCTATCGCGTAACTCTTATCTTGTCTGACTCACTGGAATGACTCGACCAGTCGAGCCCGCGGGGTACTTGTAGCTTCATACCTAGAGTGCGCCACGCCTGGTATAGGTAGGTAAACTATGAACTCATGAAAACAAATTAAAGTTTTTTTTTTTTTGAGGTTTTTTGTTGCTGCGTCACGTGCTTGTATGGAACATTCCAACAATATCAAAAATAAAAATTATTATTGTATTAAGTACCTACTTTATATACCTAATTGATGTATAGACTCAAGGTAGAACCAGCTCAAACCTTTGTGGTTTTTAGGTGCTATTGATGGCAAACATTATGTAAAAAGATTTTTTATGGTATAATAAATAAAATAAAAAAACAGAACAATCAGGCGTTTTTGTAGTGTAGCTGTAGTTTCGTTAGAACAGTTTTTTTATACTACTTAGAATGACGGAACAAGCAGATGGCCCACCTGATAATAAGCGGCACCCTCTGCCTATGAACAGTGCACCACATAGGTCACGTCCACCTAGGACGCGCCCTATGTGGCATTGCACGACGCCCGCCACCCTGAGACATAAAGATGAAAAGACTCATGTGCCTGTAATTTCACCGGCAACCATACCCTACAAACCGGAACACAGCAATGCGAGCACTACTGCTTTGCGGCAGAAATATGTATGGTGGTAGTACTTCCCCAGACGAACTCTTTTACAAAAAAGCTCTACTACTACTCAAATGTATGTGTTTAATGTCCGACACATAAGTAAGTATTTAGGCTTTTTTAAGGTATTAAGTAAGTATTCATGACCCACAGTCACATGCTCTGTGTCAAGAATACATTGTATTTTTTTGTTAATCGTGCCATGTCCGTGCTTCAATATAGGTCCGTGCTGAAAACCAGCGCTGCGGTGTACTGCAGCATTATGCTGAGCACGGACCCTTTTTGACACTATACACGGCACAGTTTATATCTTTGTATGTAAATTGTACCATGTATGATTTTGAACAAAATAAACGTTTACTTTACTTTACTTTACTTTTAGTATAAATAAATAAATATAGCTGGACAGTTCACAGAACACTATCTAGCCCCAAGCTAAGCAGAGCTTGTGTTAAGGGTACTAGATAAATGATATACTTAATACAATATATTACATGGATAGATATTTTTTATTATACATAGAAAATACCCAGAACACCCTGAACAAATATCTGCGATAGCACAAATACTTTTTCCGAGGCGGGAATCGAACCCGCAACCTCCTGCGTCGCAGGCCAAGCTTCGCCCGCCGCGCCACAGAGGTCGTCAAGTATACTCGGATGATGAAATTGATTATGACAGTGACTAAGTAAAGCCGGTATCAGACGGTTTATTTTCGCTTTCATTTTCGAGGTTTCATCGATGAATCATCGAAAATGAAGTATCTAATTAGGACTTTCATCTTTCATCACTTATGTGCTTTTTGCGATGAGTCACTAGCCAGGTTCAATCGGCATTTATCTTTCATCGGTCTCATTCATCGGAAATGAATGATAAGTAAGGCGCAAGCCAGATAGAAGAGACGTAAGGCGAGGACGCGTCGTGGACAGGGCGGAGACGAGACACGGACGCGACTTTTTAAATTATATAGAAGAGACGGGTGCAGAATCGACGGTACACGTTAACTGTGCCAGCGAGCGAGACCCGACCGGCAGGCATGCTACCCCGCGCCCCCTCCTCGCCCCCGCCGCGCCTGCGCCCCGTCTCTCCTGTGTGTTTTAAACAAATGGCGCGGACGTAAAAGCGTTGCGCTTGCGCCCCGTTTATTCTGTATATTTTGCGTCGCGACGCTTGTATACATTTTGTATGAAAGCGACGCGGAATAGACAAATGTCCGCGCCCCGTTTGTGTCTTGCGTCTTTTCTTTCTGGCCCGCACCTTAAAAGCTGCACTCATTTAAAGGAATTCCAACATGCATGATAAACGAAGCTACTAATTACTACAAGGACTTGTATGCGAATAGGGAAAAAGAAGTTGTAAGGAATGACTACCACCTAAATAATACAATAACATACTTTGACTCTACCACATGCCCTGACTCTACCTTACGTATCGACCATAAAACATCTCGAAGTATACTCAAAAGTGAAATTGATCACGCAATTAAGTCACAGAAAGCGGACAAAACCCCGGGGGAAGACCATATAACCAACGAAGTCTTGAAATCTTTGTCAGACTCGCTACAGGCTCCTCTACAAATATTATTCAACAGTATGCTCATCGAAGGGTTGACGCCTCAACAGTGGTCCGAATCAACTATTATACTACTTCATAAAAAAGGTACAAGAGACGATCTTAACAATTACCGCCCTATTAGCCTCATGTCCAATGTATATAAAATATTTTCAAAAATATTGCTAAACAGGTTAACAAAACCACTGGATGAACAACAGCCACGAGAGCAAGCCGGTTTTAGAAAGAACTTCGCGACTATAGACCATATTCATGTGGTGACACAAGTTATAGAAAGGGTCAAAGAGTACAGAAAAATTCTATACTTGTGCTTTATTGACTACACAAAGGCTTTTGACTCCTTAAACCATAACGCAATTTGGAAATCACTTGCACAGCAAGGCGTGGAAAAACCATACATTGATCTTTTACAGCACATATATTCCAACATGAATGCGAAAATCAGATTAGAAAGGGAAGGAACGCAATTTTCTATTGAGAAAGGCGTCAGGCAGGGGGACCCTCTCTCACCGAAAATCTTTTCGGCCGTGCTTGAATCGGTGTTCAGAAACCTAGACTGGGAAGAAAAAGGCCTACAAATAGATGGAGAACGCCTTAGTCACCTCCGTTTTGCTGACGATATAGTCGTTTTCGCAGAGAGCTCTACAGCACTAGAGGAAATGGTGAACGAAATAGCTAATGAAAGCGGAAAGGTTGGTTTAGAACTGAATGCCGCAAAGACAAAGGTGATAACAAATGGAAAAAAGGAAACTATATCAGTAGGGAATAAAAACATAGAATATGTAAATTATTACATATATTTGGGTCAAATGGTTTCATTTAGTAAGTGCACTAGCAATGAAGTTCAACGAAGAATAGCCATTGCATGGAAAAAGTATTGGAGTTTGAAGGAAGTAATGAAAAACAAGCAGATAAATATAAGTATTAAGAAAAAACTCTACGAAATATCAGTACTTCCAACCCTAACATACGGGTGTCAAAGCTGGTCATTGAAGAAGGAGGACGAAAACAAGTTAGCCATTTGTCAAAGAAAGATGGAGAGAAGCATGCTGGGGATAAGACAAAAAGATAGAGTCAAAAATAAAACAATCAGGAAAATAACTAAAATAAAAGACGTAGTAAAAATTATAAGATCCCATAAATGGAAATGGGCAGGACATGCATGTAGGATGGATAGCAGTCGATGGGCTAAACGAATATCGGAGTGGATACCAAGGGACGAAACAAGAGGTAGAGGTAGACCGGAAAAGAGATGGGAGGACATTTTCATAGAGATAGCTGGATCAGACTGGATGTCAAAGGCCAGAAACAGAGAATTGTGGAAGGAAATGGGGGAGGCCTACGCCAAGGAGGCGACTATTACTGAAGAATGAATAAAAGGAGATTAGTATAAGTATTATTACAGTAGTAGAAATAAAGGCTCATTTAATTTTAATTTAATTTAATTTTAACATGCATGACATGTCGCGACATCGTGAGAAATAAGTTTTTTGTGAAAAATCTATTTTTCAATACAAGCTTTTATAAAATTAGTGATCGTAAGCGTGTGCTGATCAAAATGAGCCTAAACAAGGCCAGTCTACTATTATCCATCGAGGAGTTCCGTTGTCCACCCTCCGTCTCCATCATGAAATAGCTCGCTGTCACCATCATATTGTATTTTCATCAGAACTTGACAGGTATGCGAAATTTCAGCTAAATCGGTTGAGGATAACTGCTTTAAAATTCAGTTGCAAGATTCCACCCGGACAAACATACATTGTAAGTTACATAAAAGCTTGTAAAATGCTCAATATCGGATTAGTTTACATTTACTTTATATTGGAAACACAAAAAGTCATACACTGGTCATCATTGCGACGCAGAAGGTTGCGGGTTCCCGCCTCGGAAAAAATATTTGTGCGATCGCAGATATTTGTTCAGGGTGTTCTGGGTATTTTCTATGTATAATAAAAAATATCTATCTATGTAATATATTGTATTAAGTATATCAGTTATCTAGTACCCATAACACAAGCTTTGCTTAGCTTGGGGCTAGATACTGTTGTGTGAACTGTCTAGTATTATTTATTTTTTATTTATTATTTATTCACTACCATTCATCGAAAATGAAGCACATTGGATGAACCGTCTAATATCGCCTTTATATGATTTCATTTATAAATGCCAGGTAAGTAAGTGTAGGTACCTACAAATCTGTTTTAATTACCTACGTACCGAAAAGAACAAAATAATCAAAGCGTCCCCTAGGGTGCCTTATAAGAGCCGTTCTTAGACATAAATTGGTCCGTAGCTGTTTGCTTAGGTCCGCTACACGAGAAGGCGGTGTTTGAGCTGGGGATCGCGGCGGACTTGAAATGGAGCGTGCAGGTGTGTTTGCTGATACTCTGTGGTAATTTGTACTATGGAGTTTTACTCGTTCTATAGGTAGTTACCCGACTACGGCCAATCCAAAGGGTTATGTTTTTACAGTCTATGTATGTAAAAAGTCTAGGCATGGTCTATGTTTTTTTGCCTCCAGAACCCAGCAGTGAAAATACAGGCTGGTTAATGATGGTAATTATTCAAATCTATATTATTATTATTATATTTTTATACTACTTGAATGACGGAACAAGCTGATGGCCCACCTAATGTTAAGCGGTAACCTCTGCCTATGAACAGTGCACTACCACGTCCACCTAGGACGTGCCCTATGTGGCATTGCACGACGCCCGCCACCCTGAGACATAAAGATGAAAAGTATCATGTGCCTGTAATTTCACCGGCACCCTTACCCTTCAAACCGGAACACAGCAATGCGAGCACTACTACTTTACGGCAGAAATAGGTATATGGTGGTAGTACTTCCCCGGATGAACTCTTTTACAAAAAAGCTCTACTACTACTATTATGTTTCATTAGTGTTCGCGCACGGTTTAGCTCGCGTTATAATAGGATAAAAAGTAGCCTATACCTGAATACAGGTCATAATCTATCTGTGTACTAAATTTTATCGAAAACGGGTTAGCCGTTGCAGCGTTATTGAGTAATAAACATCCAAACACGGTACTTTCACATTTATGATATTAGTGAGATTCTAACAAATAAATTAAAAAATATACTAGTATAGAAATAGAAATAGAAAAAATAAAATAATTTATTTCTGTAACACGTTTACACTTGATTTAAATATGGTTGGAACCTTCTTGTAAGTAGCAAAATACTCGGGTTAGAAGGTCCCGCTCTTCCATAGCTATAAGGTATGGTTACAGATTAGTAAGTAGATAATAGTAGATTGTATCATAAGGGAGCAACATAATATTTTTACGGCGAGGGCGCTTTTTTGAATCCAGAGCGAAGTGAGGGATTCTAGAGTAGAATCCCGAGCGTAGCGAGAGATTCTTTAGTAGAATCCTGAACGTAGCGAGGGATTCAAAGTACGTCGCCCGAGCCAAAAATATATGTTGCGCCCGTGTGATACACTCTGCTTTTCATCACCCACTATGAGAAAATAAAAGGCGCCTCATATGTTATTGTAATATTATTATTTAATAAAACAAATGGTTGTTTTTTTGTGTTTTTTGTGTTTTGTGCTTTTTTGTTTTTTTTGTGTTTTTTTGTATTGTGTTTTTTGTGTTGTGTTTTTTGTGTCTTTTTTTGTGTTTTTTTTTTTGTGTTTTGTGTTTTTTGTGTGTTTTGTTTTTTTGTGTTTTTTTTGTTTTTTGTGTGTATTGTGTTTTTGTGTTTTTTTTTGTGTTTTGTGTTTTTTGTGTTTTTTTTTTTGTTTTTTTTTTTTGTTTTTTTGTGTTTTTTTTTGTGTTTTGTGTTTTGTGTTTTTTGTGTGTATTGTGCTTTTTTGTGTTTTTGAATTTAGTGTTTTTTTGTGTTTTTGTGTTTTTTTTTGTTTTTGTGTTTTTTTTTGTGTTTTGTGTTTTTTGTGTGTTTTGGGTTTTTTTGTTTTGGGTTTTGGGCCGTCGTACCAGCCAGTATTTATTCAAACAATATTTGCGTTCGAATTATTTGGCGCTGGTTCCAAATTCAATAAGTGCGCCGCAATTATCTTTGCCGCGCACTTTTTGAATTAGGAACTTAATAAGTGCGCCGCAAAACTCATTACTGCCCGCTAAAAGTTTCTCATAGAAAACACCACCGTTGGGTGCACTTAAAGGCGAACCCAGTCGTCCTTTTCGAATAGATGGGATGAAAAAATATATACCTACTACTAGTAGTGCTACTGTATACATGAGTGTTTTTTCAATAATCAGGAATTTTTTCAAAGGAAAAATCACCTACAATCATCGTTCTCAAAAATCACCCCGAACATCATCCCTTTCAGCAGAAGCGAACAAAGGGGTCATGGTATTTAATTTTTATGTCGCGGTAAGCCAAGGTCCGAATTCCCGTGGAGGCGGACAATACGCGCGGACGTTGCAAGCGAGCAACAATGCACGCCGCGCGGCCGCCACACAAAGCCCGCACAAGATAATGGATATTGCTTTTCTTGCGAATTTCAAAGCAGCCTACTTTGGAACCTCTCATAATCCGCTTACGGCTCCTCGCAAGTACGTTATTGTGCTTTAGTGGAAACATTCCCCAGTGTGCGGGATTCGTGCCTATAGTTACTTACGGAGACGTGATAAGGCTTTGCCAATTGAGAGGTAAACGCCGATTTATCGTGCGTCGGCTTATGTGGGTACCAATTTTATTTTTTTATTTTTTATACTACTTGATTGACGGAACAAGCAGATGGCCCACCTGATTTTAAGCGGTTACCTCTGCCTATGAACAGTGCATTACCTCATAGGTCACGTCCACCTAGGACGCGCCCTATGTGGCATTGCACTGCGCCCGCCACCCTGAGACATAAAGTCACCGCCGCCTATGGACATCTGCAACACCCACGGTATTGCAAACGCGCTGTCTACCAGCGCGAGCCCTATTGATATTTCTCTTGAATTTACCCATATTGTAGCCCTGTGGGAAGCCAGGTTTAGTAGTAGAGCTTTTTTGTGAAAGAGTTCGTCCGGGGAAGTACTACCACCATACCTATTTCTGCCGCAAAGCAGTAGTGCTCGCATTGCCGTGTTCCGGTTTGAAGGGTAAAGGGTGCCGGTGAAATTACAGGCACATGAGACTTTTCATCTTTATGTCTCAGGGTGGCGGGCGCAGTGCAATGCCACATAGGGTGCGTCCTAGGTGGACGTGACCTGTGAGGTAATGCACTGTTCATAGGCAGAGGTTACCGCTTAACATCAGGTGGGCTCTCTTGCTTGTTCCGTCAACCAAGTAGTATAAAAAAAAAAAAAAAAAAAACCATCCAACGGGAGCTCATTCCACGCCCAGCAGGAACGCGGGAGAAACGAGCGCGTGAAACGCACTGTGTGAGACCTCCACGCATACAAAATGCCCATTGCCACTTCAACATGCTAATAAGAGATGTCGGTGATCTTGACTCCTCTGCCAATTTCCTCGACTCAGGATTTTTTCAGGATATAATAAAGGTTGATGTACCGACGTGCGGACGAGGCACGAACATTTTATATGAAGTATTTCGTGCTACACCGTGCATTCGCATCTGCACATGCGCACGGTGTAGTAAGACCATTTATAAAATATTTGTACCATTTTACATCCGTGCCTCGTCCGCACATCGTACGTGCCACGGCTTGGACACGGCTTGGACCTCGCCCGGGCTAGCGTAAACCATCCTTTATGGTGTGATCTTGCAAATAATAAAAAATCTACTTTAAACAGTCAAAAAAAAGTTTTTGTGATCTATTCTAGAGAACGGTGAAAATAATTGAGTTAATCCAAAAAAGTTGCAAGTTTTTATGTACTCATCAGCTCTGCCTTAGTGCGTCCGACAGGTGTGTTGACCACACAGTAACTGCGCTGACTCAGTTATCCACAATGGGTGCTATAAATTCATGTCCGCAGCCGACACGGCAATTACTGTCGGCACTCATCCACAAAACGATGTTAATAGTCCTCTGATTCCTACGTTTATCTACGCACGGTATTTTTTATTGAGTGGAGTGGGGCACTGGTGACCTGTAATACAGGTTTTTTCTAAAACCTATCTCAGGCACCAGGCTCTCGCAAAACAGGTTTTCTTGGTTCATCACGCTTTCCTACAATGTAATATTATACACAAGTTATGTTACTTGGATGACAATGAAACCTTTTGTGAAGAGCTAAATAAACTTTATACTTTATACTTTTATACTTTATTGTACTTCACTCTGAACGATTTCTCCATTATAATATTCTCTCTCGGGTCAGGCACTTACCGCGGAATCTAACTACTTCCACCTATGCGGCGCATTTTTTTTTAGTGTTTTTCACTCGTTACATCTCATGTACACTTCTTCAGATATTGAAAGTTGTTAAGGGGGATCGTAGCTGAACTGATGATATTTATGAGATAATATCAATTAAAACATGTGTGTTAAGTCTCCTAGTTCTCGCGAAATCAACTTTCGCTATCTGAAGAAGTGTTAATGGGATGTAATGAGCAAAAAACACCAACAAATTTGAATTTCGCGCCACAAGCGAGATCATCCACCTTAACACCGAGAACACCAATATTTGATGATGATAAATTATAAAAGGAATTCATAATTTAACTTTTAAATTTTGTATCTTAAGAAATGTATATCACACCAAAATATGAATTATTTTAGTGGAATTGATTAGCATATAAATGGAGTAATTCCTCCTGTTTTCTTTATTCCGTGGTTCTACATAACGGTCCGGGTTATCTCGCTAACGTTTTGGGAAAACATAATGACGGCAGAATGTTCAAGACAAGTGGAGAGGGGATTACAGAAACCACTCGCGTAGTGGGTGTTCTTACGCAAATTTACGGGCCATCTGAGATTATGCTAATAATTTAATTTTAAATTATACGAAGCGAAGTTTTCGGGTAAATATTAAAAGGGTTACTGCGAGTAAAGAGTGGAGCGGCTGTCCTAAGCCTTATCGTAATCTTTTATGTTTCAATGGCGGTTTTATAAGGCTGTACTTTTGTAAATTAAAAAGTTTCACATGACTTTTACTGTGCTAACACACTCGCAATTTTCTGTGGAACTTATACTCAAGCGGTGGCAATCATTCAAGTATTTCGCAAGTCGAAAAATTGCGGTCTGTTACGACATCTCCGGTCGGGAATGTTTCTCAGTCGGCCAGGGTAATCCTCATTCGTTTCATCTCAGGGGACGTGATACAACGGCCACTGAGCCGCGCGAGGCCATCATTGCTAGCAATATGCCCTTATTTATCCAACATTGGTACGATGTTTCCGACCCGATGCTCTGATAACTTTCGATACAGCTTTCCACGCCTATTTCGTACGCAACTGATGAGAATAGTTACGTTGGCGATTTCATTCCAAGAAACGTGTAACGGAAATAAAAGCCCCATTCTATTAGTTCGTACCTTGCTGACTCCGGCCAGCTGGGTCGGGCGGGAACTTTATTATATAACCGTAATACAACCGATACACATACTATGACTACACATTGAATATATAGAACAACGTCCTTCTGTGTGAATACAAATGAAACATGTAGAAGACATTACATTTTAACGGAAGGCAAAGTTCTCTGATTTCATACAGGTATTTACGAACATCTTTGAAATTAATGCAAATGTTAATTATGACTTGTCGTAGGTACCTATTCTAAGTGAAATAAACTTATCTTTATTTTTTATTTTTATGATGGTACTTATACAAAAATAGAAATAGAAATAGAAAAACGTTTATTTGACACAAAAACACATGAGAATAAAAAATCAAAGCCAGATCAGATAGGAAAGAAAAAAAGGAAAAACAAAAAAAAAAAAAAAACAAGCACCTAAAAATTAGTACGTATAGTATTATTTTATCTGTGCTAGTACATAAAATACACAGTAGGCACAGGGTAGGTGCAGGTACAGGACAGTAGGTATAAATCACTACAGTGCTGTAGTGGTACAGTACTTATAGGACATTTCAATTTTGCTCCCTCACATTTTTGTGCGACTACGCCCATTATACGCTTCCGTAAGTGTCCCGCGCCGTAGCACAATCGATACTGGCCAAATCCGGTACAAATAAGTACCAACTCAAATAGACGTTGATTTTAAAATAACTGGCTTTCGTGTGCCGCTCCATTCTGTACTATTTTGTTTTGTTTTGCCAGTTTAGGGATTGCTTATTGCAGAGTCAATGAAAATAGAATTTAATCTCATCTTTAGGAGGCAATTTTGTATGAACAACATGAAACACTAGTACACATCCGCAGCTTTGCTCGCATGGTATCAAGATATAAGAAGCCCGTGTCAATCCATGTCAATAATCTATCTCTGTACTCTATTTCATCTAAATCGGGTCAGCCGTTACACCGCGATTGAGTAACAACCACGTAAACAAACATGCTTTAGAATATATAATTGATCAAGTGAAGCGAGCTCTGAGTCAACTTTGAAGGATCGGCGTTTGTAAGTTTGTATGTTTGTTCGAGGATAACTTCCGTGCCGTTAATCCGTTTTTTATTAATTTTGTTAGTAGGTATTGGTATAATTTGTAGGTAAGGTTATGAGCTTAATCGGTCGGGGGTTGTTGAAATATGTATTAAGGTCCAAAAAGGGGTGAAAAAAGTGAGATAGTCAGACCACGTGAACATGAAAGCATTTTGCTTGGAAATTTCAAAATGATTTTTAATTATTTCTTTCTATGATGTGTAGGAAATTATCTCGAGGTGGTCCCGTGAAAATTTATTTTAGTTTGTTTTTAGAAGTCGTTTAGAAAAGTAAATAAAGTAGGGATTGACATCACAAAATTCAAAACAAATTTGAAATTGCAGGCACATGTGACTTTTTATCTTTATGTCTCAGGGTGGCGGGCGCAGTGAAATGCCGCATAGGGCGCGTCATAGGTTGACGTGACCTATATGGTAATGCACTGTTCATAGGCAGAGGGTACCGCTTAACATCAGGTGGGACATCTGCTTGATCCGTCATTCCAAGTTGTATAATAAAAAAACACGTCGGGGCGAACAACTAGTATATTAAACACGGAATTGAATACACCAGAAAAAAACACGGCTATCATCATCGTTACTGATAACTTCGATAAAAAGCCACGGATGCGGGTGGCTGTGTAACCTTTTCGAGCCCCTCAAGCGATACTATGTATATAAATAAATAATTGGAAGTTAGTAGGATTAAAAACTTCTTTTATACAAAAAATGTGTGTGGAGCTCAACACAAATTTTAGTCGAAAACTTCTTGAATCATAAAATATTGGCAACACGCAGATAGAATTCATTCATTACAATAATTACCCTTATCGAGAAACCATTCAAACTGGGCATTTAAGTAGGTACTACGAAGTAAAGTCGGAAAATAAAGATAAAGTCGCAGGCAAAGTTGGTCTGCCAGCTGGACTATCTCCCATCTTATCGAACACTCGCTTCCGACTTCTTAGTTAGACATGTTACTACAGACTTGAACTGTGATTTTCTTTAGAAAATATCTGATATCACTTGAGTATTTATTTTAACCATTCTCTCATCATTTCTATAAACTTTATTCTAGTTTCTCTTACTTAAAAACTACCTCGGCTCGGAGACTGAAAATACAGAACTCTGAAATACAGAAGTCATGCATATTGTGTACCGAAAAGTTAGTATATGAAGCTGTCTGCGGAACCAAGCTATTGAGACTTGGGTAAAGCTGGTGAATACGTAGGACTATTTCGTATTTTATTTTAGCCTCTATAGTTTATTTTCTGTGACAAAGAATTCAATTAAAAACTTAATGTTATTATTAAAAAACCTAGATAAAAAAAAACTAATCTTGATAGAAAACATGATGAGAATAGCTTATTTTTTAGGGTAAAAAGTAAGCTAGTAGCGTTTAGCTTAGTGTTTTATTAGCATCTATGTGTGACCTGTTTCTTCTATATCTGTTTTTTTTTTTTTTTTTTTTTTTACTAGTTGGATGACGGAACAATCAAGAGGCCCACCTGATGTTAAGCGGTAACCTCTGCCTATGAACGGCGCATTACCTCATAGGTCACGTCCACCTAGGACGCCCCCTATGTGGCATTGCACTGCGCCCGCCACCCTGAGACATAAAGATGAAAAGTCTCATGTGCCTGTAATTTCACCGGCACCCTTACCCTTCAAACCGGAACACAGCAATGCGAGCACTACTGCTTTGCGGCAGAAATAGGTATGGTGGTAGTACTTCCCCGGACGAACTCTTTCACAAAAAAGCTCTACTACTACTATTGGAGCTTATCGAAATAAAATAAATAACAAGTCCAGTGTGTAGAAGTGTTTTTTTATGAATTCCCCTTGCTGACAAAATATAACTTTTACCTAGTCCTTGTGCCCGCGTGGGCAGTACAACAGTCACGGTTTAGAATCACAATTACCGTGGAAATCTGAATTCTATCGACTAGTATTATATTTTACTTAGTGTACAGGTTCAGTAATGAATTCAAGTTTCTCATCGGTTAATTTAATCTATTTGTAAACGATCCTTTGACGCATTCCGTGCCAGCACTTTGTACAGCAGACACCATCAAATAAGACGAATCGTTTACTATCTCCTACACTACATTAGCTACGTATTGAGGCATTTGAGATACTGTTCCGGTGTAAGTAGGCTCATTTTGTTTTAAGCAGTCAGATAATAAAATATGGGCTGTGTTTATTTAGTTTTTTAGGTGCTAGTAATTTGAATGAAACAAGTTAGCGTATGGCCACTTTTTTGTGTATTGATGAATCATCATCATCATCATCAGCCTGTATCAGTCCACTGGTGAACATAGGCCTCTCCCAATGCTCGCCGTTTTGACTGATTTCCAGCTCTTCCCATCCACTTTCTACCAGCCGCCTTACGCAGATCGTCGCTCCACCTAGCCACGGGGAGCCCCACACTACGTTTACCAAGACGTGGTCTCCACTCTAGAACACGTTTACCCCAGCGGTTGTCGGTTCTTCGGCATATATGCCCAGCCCATTGCCATTTCAGCTTGCTAATTATATGACCTTAGTTCTCTGTCGGGTAACTTCGTTGCGGGTTTTATCCCTCAGATAAACTCCGAGCATAGCTCGTTCCATAGCACGCTGAGCGACCTTGAACTGATGGACCAGGCGCACCGTGAGTGTCCACGTGTCGGCATCGTAGGTCATTAGGTCATTAGGTATTGATGAATGAATGCTTTTATTATTGACTCTCTATAAAAACGTACCTAAATGAAGTTTCTGCCTATCCAGTGAAACTGGAATAACTCACTGACTTAAAACTTCACTATCCGCAAAAGCTTTACAATGTAAATCTCTCAGCGAGCTGGTTACAAAAATGCAGACTTATTTACAAAGCGCTGGAGATAAGAAACTACTAAATCTTCGAATCTGTGCGCTTAACTTTCTCATTGTGTAAGTTATACTAAGCTGGGCAACTTCCATGCATTTAATGCATTATGGAAACATGGCTCCGAGCACAACTTTTAAAAGATGGCTGCTGAATCCCGCGATTGACGTTTCACCGATTAGTTACATAACTTTTAAGTTGAGTTTCGAGAGTTGAGTTGGGTAAATGTGAAGATAGAATTCGAAATAGTAGATAAGGCGTACGTCAAACAAGAATTTCTAAACGAGCGCGTTGAGTAATGGCACACAGGCTGGAACCATTCGCAGTTGATTAAGCGGCCCTTTGAAGCTATACTGGTGACGTGATGATTAATAACTGTTTATGACAACCATCTGAAACGTGAGCTTCGAGACGATACGACGATACAAATAAAAATATCATTTCGAGGAGAGAAGTTTCCGACATTTTTTCTGTTTACAGTCGTAGTAATCCCAACAATCCGACTGTGACAGTAAATAAGTAGGTTAAAAGTACTACTGCTTACTCTGTTTTATATTTCAGTAGATCATACTTTTGAACAGGATGAAGTCTTATAAAAAGTAGGTAATTTTTTTTTTTTTTTATACTACTTGGATGACAGAACAGGCAATAGGCTCACCTGATGTTAAGCGGTAACCTCTGCCTATGAACAGTGCATTACCTCAAAGGTCACGTCCACCTAGGACGCACCCTATGTGGCATTGCACTGCGCCCGCCACCCTGAGACATAAAGATGAAAAGTCTCATGTGCCTGTAATTTCACCGGCACCCTTACCCTTCAAACCGGAACACAGCAATGCGAGCACTACTGCTTTGCGGCAGAAATAGGTATGGTGGTAGTACTTCCCCGGACGAACTCTTTCACAAAAAAGCTCTACTACTACTGACAAAAAAGCTCTACTACTACTACAAAAAAGCTCTAGTACTACTACTATAATATACTAGTAGCGCCCCGCGGTTTCACTCGCATAAGTCTCGATCCCGTGGGAATGTCGGGATAAAAATGTGCCTATGTGTTATTCCGGGAGTCCAGTTATCCATTTTTTTTTTCATACGCAATATATTTTACGCATTTAATTATAATATTGTACCTTAAAAACTTCCAAAGGTTTGACTAGGTACTCACAATCACCGTCGTCGTCGTCGTTTCGTATGAGGTAGTGCTGGCCTCTGGTGTCAGAGTTTGTCAAGCCGCCCGAGGGCCTCTGACATGGCTTATCGACTGATATTAATCAATAACAGCCGGGACCGACAGCTTAACGTGCCCTCAGAAGCACAGAGCGATGGAAATCCACACATAACTTAGAAAAGTCATTGGTGCGGAGCTTAGGATCGAACCCGGTATCGTTGGTATACAATCACAAAAAACTAGGCATAAAAAAAAGTAAAAAGTTAAAGTAGGTATTTTAATCCATCCAGCCGTTTCAGCGTGAAGAAGTAACAAACACACAGACAAACTTTCGCATTTATTATATTAGTAGGATAGTAGGATTAGGGAAAATATTTAAAAGCACATAAAAACATGATGTAATGTCTCCATAATTTAAATGTAACCACAATTATATAAAAAAAAAAAAAAAAAAAAATTGTCTTACACGACTATAAGTTACATGGGTTGGGAACTCCTCTGTTAAGTTACAATTAAGTTAAGTTACAATGTTATATGACAATGGCAACACTTAAAATAAATCAGTTGACTATAAAAATACTAATTAATGATGGATAAATCTAGGGAATAAGATAAACAGCTATTGGCCATGGTAAAGATAGTCCTAGTAGGTTAGGTTTTTAAAACTATTTTAGAGCAATTCTAGAGAAAAATAAAGAAACAAACAAATAATGCTGGACAGTTTACACAACATTATCTAGCCCCAAGCTAAGCAGAGCTTGTGTTATGGGTACTAGATAACTGATATACTTAATACAATATATTACACAGATAGATATTTTTTACTCGTATGTCCTTCCTATTATGATTTAATTTATCTCCTTGCCAAAATTATTTTATTAATTTTTTTTGTTTTTTTATTATACATAGAAAATACCTAGAATACCCTGAACAAATATCTGCATATCGCACAAATATTTGTTCTGAGGCGGGAATCGAACGGCGTCGCAGGCGAACGTTCGCCCGCCCCGCCACAGAGGTCATCCACCAAATATTGAAAACCATGAAAAAGACCATGTGAAAATAGCTATATAATCGGGGGCCATAGTATAGATAGTCCCTAGGTAGGTTGGGCTTTTTTAATTTATATTATTCTCTAACCAAGTAATTATAGTACCTTGTCTTTTGGTGTGCATATTTTGGCGGAACAAGCAGATAACCCACCTGATGTTAAACGGTAACCTCTGCCTTTAATAATGCATTACCTCAAAGGTCACGTCCACCTAGAACACACCCTATGTGGCATTGCACTGCGCCCGCCACCCTGAGACATAAAAATTAAAAGTCTAAGGTCACGTCCACCTAGAACGCACCTTATGTGGCATTGCACTGTGCCCGCCACCCTAAGATATAAAAATTAAAAGTCTAAGGTCACGTCCACCTAGAACGCACCTTATGTGGCATTGCACTGCGCCCGCCACCCTAAGATATAAAAATTAAAAGTCTAAGGTCACGTCCACCTAGAACGCACCTTATGTGGCATTGCACTGTGCCCGCCACCCTAAGATATAAAAATTAAAAGTCTAAGGTCACGTCCACCTAGAACGCACCTTATGTGGCATTGCACTGTGCCCGCCACCCTAAGATATAAAAATTAAAAGTCTAAGGTCACGTCCACCTAGAACGCACCTTATGTGGCATTGCACTGTGCCCGCCACCCTAAGATATAAAAATTAAAAGTCTAAGGTCACGTCCACCTAGAACGCACCTTATGTGGCATTGCACTGTGCCCGCCACCCTAAGATATAAAAATTAAAAGTCTAAGGTCACGTCCACCTAGAACGCACCTTATGTGGCATTGCACTGTGCCCGCCACCCTAAGATATAAAAATTAAAAGTCTAAGGTCACGTCCACCTAGAACGCACACTATGTGACATTGCACTGCGCCCGCCACCCTGAGACATAGACGAAAAGTCTCATGTGCCTGTAATTTACTGCTGTTTGATTTATAGAAGTCTCAAAAGCTATGAGATGTGCAGTCAAATTAAAAACTACCTCGGCTAGGTGATTAAGTTAGTTAGTTAGTTAGTTATTCATTTATTCGCTTAAAAATATGGTAATTACAATGTTCTTAATAGATGTTTAGTTTCACATATTAAAAAAAAAAAAAAAAAAAAAATACAGATTTCATGGATACGCATTTCTTTTTGCCGAAAAGTAATTTTATCAAGCTCTCTGTGAAACTGAGCTATTGCTACTTTGTTGAACCTGGGTAAACTTAGTGAATATTAGTGGCACTTTTGCATAGTTTATTTTAGCATATTGTTTACGCAAACAAATACACATTAGAAGCCTCGCCCCTCGCTTCCCTGCGCGGGGGGACTAGAACGCACTTAGCCGTGGACCGCCGACATATCGGCACCATATTAATATATTTTTAATTAGAACCTATCTGTAAATCACTAGAACTACCATATGAAACGTAGATTCAATACAAGAAGTTCTCACACACCTCAACACATATAATGCTAAAATAAACGATGTTATAGTCTCTATAGAATTGAAATTACCGTAGAAAAATTACGATCATACACTTTGTGCTTTTCTGCCTCTGTGGCGCGGCGGGCGAAGCTCGGCCTGCGACGCTGGAGGTTGCGGGTTCGATTCCCGCACTCGGAACAAATATTTGTGCGATCGCAGATATTTGTTCAGGGTGTTCTGGGTATTTTCTATGTATAATAAAAAATATCTATCTATGTAATATATTGTATTAAGTATATCAGTTATCTAGTACCCATAACACAAGCTCTGCTTAGCTTGGGGCTAGATAATGTTGTGTGAACTGTCCAGCATTATTTATTATTATTTATTTATTATTATTACTACTGAGGCAATAAAAATAATGTATTGTCAACGATTACTATCTATATAACTTTAAAGGATAGATAGATAGATAAACTCTTTATTGTACACCTAAGAAAAATAAACAAAACAAAGTGCAAAGGCTTCCTAAAGTACAACGTATCTAATTCTCGTGTATCTGACGTCGCTATAGTAGAAGTTGCATTCCATAAATACTGTATGACCCATAGACGTAGAATTTTTTCGCTACGCTAAATAGACCAACGAAGCGTGGGAGAGAGAAGTCATTTTTAAATGTACCCCGTGCAAGAAGAAAAGTGACAGCAACAATGTATTGAATGTGACATGTTTTGTTTGAGTAGATGCGCACACCGGACGGTCTCTTGTGCAGTTTATACTAATTTTGTAATTATTTTAGTAATCTTACTATTAAATAACAAATATTACTTTGTATGACAATGGTGTCGTGTTCAGTTTGTGACTGTGAAGATACAAGACGTAATTATCCAGGAAAATACACGTTTCACAGGTGAATAAGAGATTATTGGTAGATCGATTGTATTGCTTATTTTATCAATTCTGCTTTAGTAAATGGCCTAAAAACCAGTTTCATTCGTAGATTAGGACCTTCCCTTATATTTTTTAATAATATTTCGTTGCTGCACCTAGAAATAAACAATATTTTATGTAAAATATAAAAATGTTTGATTACGATAGGGCTTGACCAAGTGATGACGTCAGAAATATCGATAGTCCTGTTGCAGTCTATATCGTTGTGTTTGTGTGCTTTCAGATTTCCAAGTAATCCTGTGCTACGAGAAAAATGGTTATCGGTTATAAGAAGAGTGGGATGAACAATGGGATGGGAAATTTGAACTCCACTAGGTATATGCAGCAAACATTTTAATTTTAAATTTAAAAGGGAAACTATAAGATCCCACCTATAAATAAAACCGTAATATTTAGGGGTCAATAAATAATAAAGGTTTATTTATTAACTGTATTCAAAATTGGAATAAGAACCTTATTCTCTTTATGACGTCAAATCTGCCAAACTGTGTAATTCATGAAAGACTTAATCTGCATTAAGATATATTTATCTACCATACACATCACGGACGGATGATGAATTCTATCGACAATGTAAAAGGACATGGTCGAAGGACAACACTATTTATAACTCAGACATAGACTTTCACCAACACGTGCACATATTTTTTTTGGTTCCATCTTCTATCTCTGATTGTAGATCTAGTACATATACTAAATCTATGGTATGACCATAGATATTAATATCAAAATGCTAATATCAGATCAGCAAGCCGTTTAGATATTTTAAACTTTTTGTGTAATAAATCGTTTAAAAAGTTCAGAAAAAAATGGCAGCTAGCATATTCGTAGCTCCGTAGCAGTGCTACGCGTACGCACACATTACAGGAATGTCGTCTGTCAAGTTTGCGAAAACGCGTAGGTTAATAATAAGTTCATATAAGTCATCGTTCTTATGTAATACGGTATGAAATATTAGCAGCTATAATTCAGGGATGTTGCGGAAAGAATACAAGGTAATTTCGTCCCCGGGACCCGCACGTGACGAGATAGCTCGTATGTGGACGTATAAACGTATTCTTCAATAAGGCCTTGTGAGAGGTTTTGAAGCAGCCTGGTTGGGATGCCGATCACGTGCGTATTATTGGCAGCTGGAATCAGAGGCTGGCGTCAACGCGCTTCGCCTTCGCAAACCTGGCACTCTACTGCTGAAAGAGCCGTGCTATTGTACTTAATCTCTCTATTCCTAAACTATAAAATACTACTGAGTGCTAACCTTGCATTTTGATACAACGTTTTCATCTTAGCCTTTTCTAGTTCAATAATCCTGTGTAATATTTTGAGTTCACTACAGACCGTTTACCGTAAGTTGACACCTGCCATGGAGTATTTACAGGTGTCATCTTACGGTGAACGAGCCGGACCGTTCACCGTAAATTGGCACCTGCCATGGAGTATTTACATAGTTGCCATATTATGGTGAAAGAGCTGTATTGACATCGGCATGTCCCGTCGTGTCAATAAAGATAACAAAGTGCTCGTTTGTCATAGTCACGTGACAACGACAGCCATTTTAAGCTATTAATGGAACCTAATATGATTGGATCAAATTGAACTATGTTACTTAAGATCAACCAACGTAAACATACATACATAGACACACGCCTTTTTCCCCGAAGGGGTAGGCAGAGCCACAATAGGCCTCTTTTCACAGTGGGTTGCACCATCGTGGAATATAGACGTGACAAGTGGTGAGCTCATCGCCGCCATTGCTTCCCACGACTGACTCAGCTAACGCTTTCTTCCAGTAATAACACATTCAATAATAAGCTACCAACGTAAATACTGTACATAATACATTGAGGTGAGTACATCTGCCCTCTGCAACTTCCAAAAATAACAATCCAGGAAGGTTGAACAAGCGTATCTGCAAGTGGAAGCCAAAGCGTAAGCGCTGTCGTATCTACAGGCTGACAAAGACACACGTACGCGAGACGTCATTATCTGTTCTTTAGATATCGAGATTATTGTGCACTAGTGTATTTAGGGGCTGCAAAAACGTGCGCTTTGTACTTATAGTGTGTACTTAACTTACTACCAACGAACTGATGAGAGAAATACAGGAATTTTCCTTTAAAAAAATATTATTCACCGTTATTAGTTGGCCCATAGCTTGTTTTATGCTTAATAGCATAAAATGTAGCTTTCGTGTCAATAAAAGTCCTAGTCTATCTCAACACCAAATTTCATGGAAATCGACATACCCGTTACGGCGTGATTGAGTTACAAACGAACGTACAAACTTTGTATGTTTGCTTGTTACTTTCGCATTTGTATGAAAAATAGCATTCAACATAAAACAATCGTTTGGTGTTTGGATGACGGAGCCTTAGGTGGCGACGTGGACACAGTTTTTGGCGATCTAAAACTTATCATTGATGAATTTCGGCAAATAGTTTTCGAAGTGTGCACTTTTTGTTTCCGACACTTGTATGTATGTATGAGCATGTATATATGAACTCTTGTTCCGTGGGAGAAGGGTAGGCCTAAGTAAAGCCGCTACATGTGTTGACTTGCGCATCTCATCTGTCCGTTTAATCAGTTCGGGCCGGTGCGCAGGCAGATTACACTGAAGACCTCAAAAGGCGCAAATAGGCAAGTCTAGACAGAGCTTACTTATTTGAGCCTTTGGGGGTCGAGACTCTGGGTCCGCAGGGTACCGGGGTTTTCAAATTGTTTCAGGGCGTCTGGTCGAAGCGACGCTTGACCCTCGGGTTGGTTTTGAAGCTCTCGAGCTGACTCTTATCTGGCTCGTAATGCCATTCAGTGTGGCAATGCAACCTGCACCTTACGGACGCTTCCGTCTTGTAGTGATTTGGATTATTTGAGTTACCTTTAGATCGTTTGCAACGGTCTTCAGATATCTCAACAGTTTCATTTGTGTTTTTTTAATTTTGTACATACCTACTTGCATTTTTTTTCTGTAAATAAATGTATTGCCATACCTCCATTTTGTTTTTTAAAAGCTTTGAAATGCTAGCCGGCACTATAAAACGCAAGGACGCCTAACGGGCCAAGTACCCACTTATAACGTCCGGAATCATTTTCACAAAGTGTATTGCAAACCTCCAGCGTCATCCTTTGAAACGTTGCACAAACACGGCTTCAGATAAAAGTTGGTTTTATATAAAAACGAGCAATCGCCGACGGGTTCACTCCCGTGAAATTACCTTTTGAAATTGCCGGAAAACTAACTAATAGCAAGTTGGTAAAGTCACTTTGTCTGCCCCCATAACACAGGCTTTTTTGTAAAACGTAAAATTCGAATATTACTTTGAGTAATTAGAATAAATAAGTTTTTGTGAAAAATATATTTATCAATACAAGTTTGTATAAAATTAGTGATCGTAACCGTGTGCTGATCAAAATGAGCCTAAACACGGCCAGTCTACTATTATCCATCGAGGAGTTCCGTTGTCCACCTTCCGTCTTCATCATCAGATCAGCTCGCTGGCAATATCATATTATGCCAGGTTTGCCAAATTTCAGCTCAATCGGTTAAGGATAACTGCTTTAAAATTCAGTTGCAAAGATTCCACCCGGATTCCACCCAGACAAACATTCATACATTGCAAGTTAAATAAAAGCTTGTAAAAAGCTTGCAAATATGTCCTCGTATGCCCATAGGACAAAATGTAACAAATCCGACGTCTATCAATTTAACAGAATCAAGTCGTCCGGACGAAAGTAATTCCTTCATTTCGTTACAGCGACCAACGCAAACAAAAAGCTTGTAGGTATGTTAGTCGAAGAAGGTATTTGCGAGTTCATTTGTAATTTACTGTAGCCGGGTAACTGCCGCCGGAACATTACAGTGATAGACGAACTCCACTCGGCTACTTCGTGCTGATTCCACGAAATAAGTTCTCGATAAATTTACGTCAAAGCTCATGGTTCTGCTCATATTAGAGCAACTTGGAATAAAAGTTTAAGCACACAATATGATTAAAACAATTACGCGATATCTAGCAAAGCTGAAACTATTGCTTGTCAACTCGAAAAACTGTTGGTACGAATTATTATTTCCAGACTACCTTTTCAGTGTAGTTAGGCCAAGGTTAGGCCCCTTTTGGATGGGCTGACGTCACATTAAAGGCTGCAGGAAGTCGGTGAATGGAGACGGCTCAAGAACTTTATTCATTACTCTATATGGCCCATATTGTAGTAAAGGACATTGATGAGGAGAATGACGTTTTAATTTCTACTTTGTTTTTTTATAGAAAACGTGTTTGTACATTAGAAAGGTTTTACGAATTATTATTTAGGAGACAACAAAATAAACGATCTGTTCACCCAGCAAAATACAATTCGCAGCGTGATACTAGCCCTTGGGGCAGGTAAATCCCTAAATCATTTTCTGATGTGGAAGATGACAGCTCTGCACCCTTGATCAAAGAACAGCCCACCCCTACTAAATTATAAATGTCAAGTAAACATGACTTCAAATCCACATTAATGTTATAGGAGACGCGTACTACATCAGCCGTAATCCCACGCTTATCATTATCCTTCGGAAGATATTAGTTGAAGTCGTTATATGTGGGTTAATAGTAGTTGATTATAGCACTAGAACAAGTTAAACGGGCTCAGAATAACTCAGGCTTTGCGATAACAAACTTGTCGAGAGCCGCATCCGTCCTTGTTCTTAGAACAATACTAAAGATCATTATCTAACGAATACGCTTTGTTGGCTTAATTAACTTCACAAATTGTTGTTCCTTTCGCGATAATATCGCGAGTTTAAAATCTCCGAAACCAATCTGCGAGGGAACCGGAATCAAACCAACTGGGGAACTTTTATTAAAGCTATCGAGGAAAATGATTGAACATTGAATGTAATCAAATCCTCGACAACGATAGAACGCCGGCTAAAATTTAATGTATGATGAATAATTGAAAACAGAGGTAAAAGGTACAAGTGGGTCGTTATCGGTGCCCCGCTGGGAAATGAAGCCGCTGCGGATTTTGTTCAAACGGATAAAAGTTTTCTTGTTCAGTAACAGCCTCCGCTAATAAATTGCAGACACCTGTCTATTGAAAAGTGTTTATTATATTATGTTACTTTTGAAACTATCATGGTAATGTACATAATTTTCACTAGAAACGGAGTTTTTTTTTTATCATGGCGCATGCATCTGTGCCAAAATATCGGGAACATTTAAAACTCAAAAATCATGGTAAATATCCCGTTTCTAGTGAAAATTATTATATTATTTGTTATTAATTGGTAAATGTTTCTAGTGCAGATCCTAGAAAGAAAATAAACATAGGTATATTAATTTTCTTTTGCCTTTCTAGGCCTTTTTTTTTGTTTTTTTTTTAATCTACGATCAGTCTTCAGACTATGAGTAGGTTTGGTATGGGTAGTCGGGCTTGTAGCAGAAGTGGTCCAGCGACCACCTCTCCTTTTCTTATGTGTCGTGTTCCATCGAGTTCCATGATGTCATTTCAGCCATTTCGGGTAATTGATGGTAATAGTTAGCTGTGAGACTAAGTGGTTCTAAGCTAAATAAATGAAAAGAAGCCAAAATAAAAGTAATTCCTCAAAAGCCTTTTTACAAGAAAAACTACAAAAGTAAAAAGCTTCTACAAAAGATAACCTAAATGCATCGACAATAGTACTCCGCCAATTACGTATTGAACTTCAACAAATAGAGCTCTGATTGTAGGTAAATACGTTGCGCTTCTGCGACAATGCGAAGCTCCAATCGATGTAGTGTGGCGAAAGTAAATACTGGGCCATTATTATGTTAAAAGATTAGCCGTCGTGAGTGCTGACGCGACGCGACGCCACGTCTCAACAGAGCTCTACAAACGTTTGCTTTGCTACTATTACTCGCAAATGTACGCCCATTTGCATTTCGCAGTCATAAGTCTTCCCACTGAATTTACTTATCTGTTACCATTGGGATACAAAGACACTTCAGAAAACAACTTTTTTTAAATTTTCAAATATTAAATTGCAGCACATATTAAAAAGTCTAGAATGTCTTTGAAAATCGATATAAAGTGGACAACTGGACAGTGGATACGGGCTACAAAACAAGCAATGCCACACAGATTTACTCGCAACAAAAAGTGTAATAGGTGTCCATAGAAACTGTTAAAGTCCACAGCCGCTCTCCCATTCCCATTGTTTTGACGGAGACAGACGAAATTAAGGCAGAACGTTTTAAATTTTCGTTTTTAATCCACGCAGTTGAATGCGAAGTTTAAAAAGCAGATAATAACCTTTACGCAGAATACAACGGCAGGCGAATGCTGTAAAACGTGATCTTTTATTGCTGTTTTAATTACATTCTTCGCGCTTATTCCGCTGCTTCCTTTATTATTGTTCATTTAATTTTCAGGCTATTGAGTTTTTGTATTTGCGTGCTAAGTGCAATCATGGTAAACGGGTTAAGCAACAGAATTGCCTTTACTAGCTCATATTGGTAAATACATAAAAAAACAACTCTATACCTACTGATCTATTTTGATGTAACAAATTGATTTATTTTTCAAATTTTGTTTTAGTTTTCATTGCATTGACATTTAATAACTTTTTATTTACCGTGTTTTTAGTATTTTATTCAATTTAATTTAAACATCATATATAAAACATTTATTTAGGAAATTAATCTGGTAACTAAAAACTCTAAAAATACTTAAATTTAAAGAAAAAAAAAGCTAAGCACACAGTAAATTTGGTTCATAGGTTGACGTTGAAAGGCCAAAGAAATACTTTGCGCCAGGAAGGAGCAAGCCCTCTTGTCACCAGCGGCGTCGATAAGCAACGGTGATATTTTTTTTATTAAGGTCTTAGTACTAGGGCCCCATGGTCATTTAATTTAAATGCATGAAATTAGTTACATATTATAAGAATTATTAGGACATATTTATTAATTATTATAAAGCTAAAACTAAAATTAAATATTTGCACGACAAATTAGTCAAGTGCAGTGATACCAATAGTAGAATATGATCCAAACTTCCTACCTGTATTCAAGCAATTTTTTTTTTTATTTCATATTATTACTAATGTTCCTTATCCAAGTTTATAATACTTCATTGACAACTGATCTTCATACATACGTCCTTCTATATTTCTTCCTCCCACTAGGTAGAACTACTTATTTAATTCGTATCTCTAACACGTATGATTCGTTTAGCAATTAGTTAATAGTTCCTTTCTTAGCTTCAGATAAATAAATAACGAAGTTTTTCGTATTTATCCCGTCCACAGAGCACAAATATTGACATAATAAATAATAACAGGGCACGTCCACGTTAGTAGTAGTAGAGCTTTTTTGTGAAAGAGTTCGTCCGGGGAAGTACTACCACCATACATATTTCTGCCGCAAAGCAGTAGTGCTCGCATTGCTGTGTTCCGGTTTAAAGGGTGCCGGTGAAATTACAGGCACATGAGACTTTTCATCCTTATGTCTCAGGGTGGCGGGCGCAGTGCAATGCCACATTGGGCGCGTCCTAGGTGGACGTGACCTATGAGGTAATGCACTGTTCATAGGCAGAGGTTACCGCTTAACATCAGGTGGGCCAACTGCTTGTTCCGTCATTCAGTAGTATAAAAAAAAAAAAAAAAAAAAAAAAAAAAAACGTCCGTTCACTACTGGCGTTGAATTATAACTAAAGGAAATATGATGATGCCTATCTTAAGTTTCTCTATGTTAGCGGTTACCTACCAAGAAGAAGCCACAAATTCATCATTCAAATAGGTACTTCAATGTAGCTATTATTATTTATTAGCTTACTATTGTTATTTATTAGCTTGTATTACATAAGCAGGTTCTTAACTCTACATCAATCAATCAATCAATCAAATTGTTTATTTGCTACAAATAGTGTTACTAAGATGTTATTTTTTTTTTTAAAAGTACCAACTATTTCTATCACTATAGTCATGCAAAAATTACATTTTAAAATATATTATTAAATTCCCAATACATCTAATACATCTATGTTTGAAATTTAAAAATACATCTTTATTCATCAACTTTCACCAAAAAACCAGTTTTAAGTTAGAAGTGATTCAAAAGACTCACTGATTCACATCAAGACTAGATAGATAAAGACCTCATGAAACAAAAATTTGGATACACTTTAATATTCTGTTTTGCGGCTCGCACAAAGACACGCACATACGCACACAAAAGAAACAGAAATAGTGAAACTAAACCGCGGCGTAAAAAGGCAAAAAATCATCAAAGAATGCCACTAAAAGGGGGAACGGGGCTCCGTAAGCGACGGGAAAAATGTATCTCGGTTTTTGTGTAACGAGTTTCGATTTAGTGTATAGGAGTGCTTTTGCGAAGGGTTGCAGAGGGGTGGTATCACTCCACATCGAGTCAAGTACATTCGTCTGCCAAATAAGGCGTAACTTACTCCGCGCCGCAAATTTACGACGTCTATCCAACGAAAACACGTTCCGCACCACTTTGTTTCTGAAAAATTTCAATTTCACACTGCGTTGCCTCTCGGTTCAAATATGGAGAATCGTAAAATGGACCGTTATGAATTTATCAGTAAATGGGACAGTTCATTGAAAATCAATGGGTTTTGATTCAATGACTCCGCTGAAATGCGAATTGCAAAATGTGCACGAATTATAGAGGTTCAAATACTCGTAGTACAACTAAAATAGAGTTAATTTATAAGTGTTGGTCTTACTGTGAAATATCCTTGGAACAGATACACAGTGTTTTGTCCTTTTTATTGACAAGTAGTTTCGAATTCGATCGAATGAGACAAAACACGGTGTTACTATTCAAAAGATGTTTTGCGATTATTAGTAGCACTGCCAGAAATGAAACCACATCTTCATATTTTCTATAAACTTTTTAACACCCGACGTAAAAACGACGTGTTATAAGTTTGACGTGTCTGTGTGTGTGTGTGTGTGTTTTTGTCTGTGGCATCTTAGCTCCCGAACGGATGAACTGATTTAGTTTTTTTTTGAGAGTTGAATTTGTTGTGAGTGTTCTTAGTTGTGAGTTACAGTGTTATGGTTGATCAAAATCGGTTCAGCCGTTTCATTGCGTTGAGGGTTTTTTTAATTTTTACAAAATTAATTACTTGTTTATTTACATGGGTGAATAAAAAAGTTGTGGTTTTTCAATAGGCAAGATTTGTAACTATTGGCATGTTTTTTTTTGTAATTTTCTACCTAATTGTATTTTCATGAACCAGTAGCCATTAGATAATACTTTACGATCTCGAAGTATTCATGAACCATATAAACAATTTTATCTAAACTAAATCGAAAAATTCGAATTACGAATTAAAAGACGGTTCTATACAGACGCACTTTATAGACCCATATACATAAAATTAAGAATAAAACTCATTATAGTACCGCCAACTGTATCATAAAACTCATTATAGTACCGCTATCTTTTTTTTAATTAATTCATTAAACTAGTCTATGGTTATAGCCTGAATATGAAAAAAAGGCGCACGCATGCGCAGTTCGAACTGTGAAAAAATGGCGCACGCATGCGTAGTTTGAACTTAATTTCCCGCGCTTCCCATACATATTTTTGCCGATCGTGTTTTTCTTTGTTTAATTTCAATTTTTCCTATGAGTGAAGATAAAGTAGTGTATGAATCTGCATATAACTTAGGTTTTAAAACACTCGAGTCAACCTATTATCGCATGAGGCGATTTTAATACCCCTTCTTATATGACAGTTGCATAAACTATTATTATATCTCGAATTTATAAACGGACACTAAGCCGGTATCGAAATGTTATAAACAGAGCGCCTAGCGATATAAATTCCCATATTTTATCTGGTATTTCTCAAAGTTCCCTCTAATGTCAATTTAATATTATTAAATTTATTTCAAGTTATGTGACGAATAGAAAAAGAGAACGAGACATCGTCGCTTCTTTCCGTGATCACCACCACGAATTATGTGCTTCGAGCCCTGAATATTAAATGAAGGCGGCAAAAAGTAGCGTGAGTCTGCGTGAACTTGAACGAAATTACGGTTATCGAGCCAATCGGTTGCCTGACAGGGCTCTCGCTAATATTACCCACTACGCCTCGAGCGACGAATTTTATTAAAGATATCTAAAAACTCATCCACTTTTTCAATAAGACGATAGGATTTGTAAATTGATGGCTTAGAGAGCGCCCCTGCGGATTCCAAAGCTGAAATTTTGAAATAGACTCTAATAAAAACGAAAGCAAATTATATTTTCACACATTTTACGAATATATAATGGATTTATGATTTGCAAATTGGTTAAACATAGTGTGAACTTAATAGACTCAGCTCAAATACTAATGTGTTAGTTAAATATGAGTATTGAGTAATAAGCGAATACACCCACTAGCTATTTACACAGGAATGAGTAGGTATCTGTAGTGAGCTATACTTCATCAAACGAAATAAGGAACTTAGTTTGTCGTCAATACTTTGAACATGCAAAAACTATACATACATACATAGACACACGCCTTTTTCCCCGAAGTGGGGTAGGCAGAGCCGCAATGGGCCTCTTTTCACAATGGGTTGCACCATCGTGGAATATAGACGTAACAAGTAGTGAGCTCATCGCCGCTATTTCTTCCCACGACTGACTCGGCTAAGGCTTTCTTCCAGTAATAACACATTCCTTAATAAGCTACCAGCCAGGACAAATCTTATACCAACGAATCTTATCAACAAGTCCGTGTAATCCCTTAAACGGTTATTACGACATCCACGGCAGGAGAGGGAAGGGTCTATTCTCAGGCCGTAAACACCAAACGATAAATTCAAATAAAATGCATTTCTGAAAAAAAAAAAAAAACGTGAGTAACACAACTCCTTGATAATGTAATGTGAATCATCATCTGCCAGCAGATGTCCACAGCTTGACATAGGCCTCCCCCATAGAACGCCACGGCAAACGGTCCTGAGGTGTGGCCTCCATAATATCTTCGGTCCATTGAGTCAGCAGTCCTACACTGCGCCATCCCTTCTTAGTTGCCACTCCACTAGATAATATTTATTCCCCTGCCGTTGTCAGTTCTGCGAGCTTTATGGCCTTCACCCATTTTTGTATACTTCTTGAATGACGGATCAAGCAGATGGCCCACCAGATGTTAAGCGGTAACCTCTGTCTATGAACAGTGCATTACCTCATAGGTCACGTCCACCTAAGACGGCACCCTATGTGGCATTGCACGCGCCCGCCACCCTGAGACATAAAGATGAAAAGTCTCATGTGCCTGTAATTTCACCGACACCCTTACCCTTCAAACCGGAACACAGCAATGCGAAAAACTACTGCTTTGCGTTAGAAATAGGTATGGTGGTTTCCCCGGACGAATTCTTTCACAAAAAAGCTCTACTACTAAATACCTTCTATAGATCTCCTAGTCTCGGATTGCTGATTATTTCTTATATTTTTTTGATGCTAATTGCGGTGTTTACCAACTTACTCATCTAATATCGTTGGTATCTTACCAATGATACCGGGTTCGATCCTAGGCTCCGCACCAATGAAAGTTTGTGCTGATTTCCATCGCTCTGTGCTTCGGAGGGCACGTTAAGCTGTCGGTCCCGGCTGTTATTGACTAATAGCAGTCGATAAGCCATGTCAGAGGCCCTCGGGCGGCTTGACAAACTCTGACACCAGAGGCCAGCACTACCTCATACGAAACGAAACGAAACTCGTCTAATAATAGGAATTTAAAAAGTAACTACTTATAAGAACTACAATTATCCAAAGGTTATAAGTTCAGTCGCGATCACCTCCGCCTTCATATAATTTCACCAAGTATTTGGTTCAATTTACCTTCTCTTCGGAGCTAGGTAAACCTAACCCCTTACGTAACAGAATCCAATAAATCGATGGTTTTCCGGACCGCACCATAAATTATCAGACGGGTTTTAATTAAACATCTTTTAGTGTGTTTTACACCTACGCTACACAGACACCTGTAATGACGCCTGGCCCCATTTACTTGCTTCGCCAAATGTTTTCACGAACGGAAAATTCATACACCCTTACATGAATTTATTTGTGTTGAACCTCAATTGTGGGTCACTTGTACCGGTAACCTACAAATGATATATTAGTAAATATTCTTGGATATTTTATTTGGTACTAGCGGCCCGCTCGTGACTTCGTTCCCGTGGTCCCGGTGACCCGATTTCAGCACCAAAAACCGGGTATTTTGAAATTTTCTTTTATATTAAAAATACAAGGCGTAACCAGGATAAATAGGGGTTAATTTTAAGGGTTCCGTACCCATAGGGTCAAACGGGACCCTATTACTAAGGGTCCGCTGTCCGTCTGTCTGTCTGTCTGTCCGCCTGTCTGCAGGCTGTATCTCATGAACTGTAATAGTTAGGCAGTTGAAATTTTCATAGATGACGTATTTCTGTGTAAAAACAAATACTAAAAAATGGAATAAAATAAATATTTGAGGAGGCTCCCATACGACAACAAACCCTTTGTGCGCGAGTCCGACTCGCACTTGGCCGGTTTTTTATTTATAATTAAATTAGATTTAGATTATGCTTCCTTGAATATTATCAAGAGTGATTTTCTCCATCTATCTCCCCGAGTGTAATAATGTGACAGGAAATAGCAGGCTCGCTAAGCAGACGTCAGCATGACAGATTGTCCAGGCTCTAAAGCGAAGCTTGAGCAAAGCAGTTCTTGTGGTCGAAATACAACCGTAAGTTCATTTATATCTGTAGATTAGTCGTGGAGACATCCTCACTCGTTTATCACATTTTGTAAATCGCTTGAGCTGCTGACAGTTATGAATTATCACTGGGGATATCTGTGGTTGAGTATTCATTCACTGGGGAACGTATTCAGCGACCATTTAGTAGAACTTAGTGAGCTACCTGCATTGCTAAAACGAAACTAACAACTGTAAGCAACTGTTACAATAAAGCGCTTTATTTTTCACAATTTACGAGTACAGAGGGTCCGAGTTTACACACACCATCGTAACTTTTTTTTTTACTATGAACGACCGAGCTACCTGCATTGCTAAAACGAAACTAACAACTGTAAGCAACTGTTACAATAAAGCGCTTTATTTTTCACAATTTACGAGTACAGAGGGTCCGAGTTTACACACACCATCGTAACTTTTTTTTTTACTATGAACGACCGAGCTACCTGCATTGCTAAAACGAAACTAACAACTGTAAGCAACTGTTACAATACTGCGCTTTATTTTTCACAATTTACGAGTACAGAGGGTCCGAGTTTACACACACCATCGTAACTTTTTTTTTACTATGAACGACCGAGCTACCTGCATTGCTAAAACGAAACTAACAACTGTAAGCAACTGTTACAATAAAGCGCTTTATTTTTCAAAATTTACGAGTACAGAGGGTCCGAGTTTACACACACCATCGTAACTATTTTTTTTTAACTATGAACGACCTTTGTTCGACCACGATCTCACCTGCTGGTAAGTGACGATGTGGCCGAAGATGAAGCACAAAGGTTTCGAAGGCACCTATTCACTCTAGCCTGGAAGAGACCCAGATTATAATTTTCAGGAAAGACCGACGGTAGGGTATTGCACTCCTTAGCAGTTCGCATTATAAAGATAGAACTGAATCGTAACAACGGTCTTGATCGATCGTACGATGATCGTAACGACGAGCGTAGGTACGTGTATTGCGTAGTAACTGGCTATTAATCTGGCATTTTTGGCACAGATTAATAGCTAGTTATTAACTTATACACGTACGATCGTCGTTACGTTCATCGTTACGATGGTGTTTGCAAAACTCCAACTAGGGCCTCTGTTATATTGATCTTTGACGACCTCTGTGCCACGGCGGGTGAAGGTTCGCCTGCGACGCAGGAGGTTGCGGGTTCGATTCCCGCCTCGGAACAAATATTTGTACGATCTGCAGATATTTGTTCAGGGTGTTCTGGGTATTTTCTATGTATAATAAAATCATGTAATGTATTGTATCAAGTATATCAGTTATCTAGTACCCATAACACAAGCTCTGCTTAGCTTGGGGCTAGATAATGTTGTGTGAACTGTCCAGCTTTATTGATTTATTTATTTTTATTTATATTGTGATAATTCTAAATAGTATAAGAACTTACGATAAAGAATTCAACTCCCATTTTTGTGTTCGCAATTCAGGTGAAGACTTTATTTTCTAAGCTGTAAAATTCAATTCTTTGAAATAGTCCAATTACCTTTCACAATCTCAGTTTAGAAAAATAATACGTGTCAGTAAATATTGTTAGGTTGGCCTCGCCGAGACACAAGTAATCCCGGGGAGTGGGATTGAGCCCGGGATTCCCGGATTAGAGGCGGCAGGATGAGACCAGCCGTCAGATAACCAGCGCAGACCTTAATGCGATATTAGCGGGTTAACTCTCACGTACATGCGGTGACGGGTATTCCGTATTCGTGGTGTTTGTTAGATACAGCGATGTGATCATACATACATACATACATAAACTCACGCCTCTTTCCCGGAGGGGTAGGCAGAGACCACGGATTTCCACTTGCTACGTTCCTGACACACCTCTTTTGCTTCATTCAATCTCATCACATTCTTCATACATGCTCGTCGGTTAAGGGAACTCTTCAAGATCCGTTGGAGGCCTAACATTGTCCTTTATCATTAATGAAATGCATTATAGGCCTCGACCTCTGTGGCGCGGCAGGCGAAGCTTGGCCTGCGACGCAGGAGGTTAACGGGTTCGATTCCCGCCTCGGAACAAATATTTGTGCGATCGCAGATATTTGTTCAGGGTGTTCTGGGTATTTTCTATGCATAATAAAAAATATCTATCTATGTAATATATTGTAATAAGTATATCAGTTATCTAGTACCCATAACACAAGCTCTGCTTAGCTTGGGGCTAGATAATGTTGTGTAAACTGTCCAGCATTATTTTTTGTTATTTGAAGTGCCATTCTGTGTTTGAGCTTTCACTATTATTTATTCTGTGGTTGAGTGAACTTTCTTATGATTTAAATAAGTACACCCACACCAGTAGTCGTAGTAGAGCTTTTTTGTGAAAGAGTTCGTCCGGGGAAGTACTACCATCATACCTATTTCTGCCACAAAGCAGTAGTGCTCGCATTGCTGTGTTCCGGTTTGAAGGGTAAGGGTACCGGTGAAATTACAGGCACAAGAGACTTTTCATCTTTATGTCTCAGGGTGGCGGGCGCAGTGCAATGCCACATAGGGCTCGTCCTAGGTGAACATGTCCTATGAGGTAATGCACTGTTCATAGGCAGAGGTTACCGATTAACATCAGGTGGGCCATCTGCTTGCTCCGTCATTCAAGTAGTATCCAAAAAAAAATGTTTTTTTTTTACCGTTGATATACCTTTGTTTGACCACGATCTCACCTGTTGGTAAGTGACGATGTGGCCGAAGATGGAGCACAAAGGTCTAGAAGGCACCTATTTACTCTAGACTTGAAGAGACTCAGATTATAGTTTTCAGGAAAGACAGACGACGGTATTGTATTCCACTCCTTAGCAGTTCGCATTATAAAGGTAGAACCAAAACGTTTTGTGCGAATAGAAGGTATACCAATGAGGTAAGGATGGTACTGAGCCGTACGCCACTACCACCTAGCATGATGCTTAAAAACCATCCCATTTCTAAAATCCAATTCCATCACAAGTAATATAGCTTTACGATATCTCGTCAAAAGTTTCGACTTTCGGGGACCGAGATCTTATGGAAAATGTTTAATTATTTGAATTTCGGGACTTGAGTGCACAAAGATTTTTCTCCCCATGCTATCGACGGAGGAAAACGCTGCCCAATTTCAAGTTTTTAACTAAGCTCTCGAGTATTAAGGCTAGATTGAGAGGAATATTCAATTTAGTTTTTGCAAGAGGGTGCAGCGGGCGCGTATCTCCCGGCCCATCAGCTTAGATAGATTGAAGGGAAGCTCTCTATTCGCTTTATCAATCAATTAATACGTTTTTTTGATGAAAAACAAGTTTTTGGGAAATTTGTAATCGGAACCGTAAGCTGATCAAAATGAGCAGAAACACTGTTAGACCTATTAATCATGGAGGAGTTCCGTTGCCCCCCTTTGTCTTCATCATCAGATCAGCCCGTTGTCATCATAATATTGTATTCATCGGAACTTGACAGGTAGGTATGCCAAAGGTTCAGGTCAATCAGTTGGGTGGACCTGGTTTTAAATTGTTTTAAGATATGCCCAGGTAAAGGTAATGTTTGTAATTGATTAGATCCTTACATATGCCCCGGACTCCCGACTAAAATCCCAAAAATATACTTTTTTAAAGAAAACCATCTATGCCCCTTCCTATTCTGTTTTCTGGGAAATTCAATGTACAGTTTTACCCAAAATATAAGTTGCCCCGATGTACCTGCGCCGTGGACCAATTTCTATAGCGCGGGGAACCTTCTTTCTTTAAATAGCAATCGCGCGCTAAAATCTTGCGCTGTTATTGGTTATTAGATTTCGCGGCAAAATCGCAGCCGGTCGTTCATCAGTCGTCACTTAGATGTGAGTGGGACAAAGCTATACAGCGGGACAGAGCTATAACTACTACACGTTCGGCTTACTGTCGCATATCAGTCTGCGCTTTTCTGCGCAAACGAAAACAGTCGATCGGACTTATATATTGGGTAAAACTGTACTTACATAGGCAGTGTTTTTTTCGCACATTATTTCACTTTACTGATTCCGCACTTCACAGCCAGGGGAAAACATGTCACATCGATCTGACAGTGAAAAACAACCCTCGCGTCATTTATCAACGTCAGGCACTCGGCGCGGGGCAAAACATAATTTCATAAAGACATCCTTGTTCTTGTTAGGCACTGATAGTAGGCGTCACCATCATCGCTTCCTATTTATTTAATAACTTTCCCATCCTCGTTATCCCACGGCACAAAAAGGAAATAAAACCCTTACGACGTTTCACGAAGTTCGGTACCCCTGAAAGATTTCTATGGACGGCGTCCTTGACAGAGGATAACAAAGAAAGTTAGGCAGCTTACGGTTCGTTATTTAATCGAAGTATATAACTAAGTAAATAATGTTTTGTTGCTTTATTTTTTGGTTGGAAATAAGAACAAATATTAGTGCCAAAACCATAAAAAACGTTAAATTATTGATAATACATTAAAAGCTGTAGGGAAGAAACATTAAATTAGCGCAGACAATTATAGGAAGGAAAAATGCAAATATACAGTATATATTTATTTACAGAATGAATAATACAACTAATACAAGGTACGTACAAAATTAAAAAAAAAACATATGAAACAGTTGTGCTACCTGAAGACCGCTGCTTAAGATCTAAAGGTAGCACAACTGATCCAAATCACTAAAAACGGAAGCTACACTACAGTAAAGTATGTAGCTGCTAGCTGCTAGCTACCCGCGTTTTTCTGCTTTTAATGCAGGCTTCGATCCATCCGTATGTAACCTACCTTTAATCAAAATTGGTCCAGTCGTTTTGTCGTGAAAGCAAGACTAACTAACAAAACTACTCCATACTCCTTATCTGGTGTTTGTATTGTTTAAACTTCGGTATTGAGGATATCCAGACTACTCTTGAAGCCTACTGCTCGCCTGGTACATTGGATAAATTTCGGATACCTGTAAAATTAATACCGCATAGCAGTCGCCCTCAATTTCACAAAGTCAAAGTCAAAGTCAAAAGTATTTTATTCATTGAAATCACAAGGATCATTTTGAATCGTCTTAAAAAATAAATTTACATTTACTCCTGTTCCAACACACTTCTAGGGATTCTTATCCCGTATTAAAAGTATCGGCGGGCGAGGGTTCGCCTGCGACGCAGGAGGTTGCCGGTTCGATTCCCGCCTCGGAACAAATATTTGTGTGATCTCAGATATTTGTTCAGGGTGTTCATCTGTACCAAATTTTATAAAATCAGTTAAGCTGTTTTGGAGTCATTGAGTAACAAATATGCAACCATCCAAACTTTCGCATTTATAATTATACTTACCTATTATAGTAATGAAAATGCAGTGTTACAACTTTGTTCTACAGCACATTACGGATGTTTACCAACTATTCCACCGTTCTCGCAGCTTGTAATTATTTTAGCTACTGCAGAATATACTAAGCAAAGCCAAAATTGTAATTTCCGCTCTTTAAATGAAGGTTCCCGTATTGAAAGTAACCAGGCATTGAATAGCTGTCTCGCAATAAAGAGTTGACATTAAGAGATCCCTGAATCCGAAGTAACACAAACAAATTTGCAATTGTATAGAACACATTTGGCACGATAGGTAGAATACAAGAAAGAAAAATGTTCATAAATTCCTTCTGGGTAGGCAGCGCATCGACAATACCCCCGGTGTTGCCGGTGTCCATAAGCGACGGTGACCACTTTACATCAGGTGGGCCGTAAGCTAGTTGGCCTATTAGTTTCATTAAAAAAACTAATAAAAACAAAACAAAACCGGCTTCAAAGCCACAAACACAATTTGAACGCGGGATATTGCCATTAAAATCATATAGAACTAGAGTGCATCTCATGACAATGAGGGCTTTTCATTTTCGAATTAAAAAAAGTAATCCAATTTGGCTCGATAGATGGCGCTGACTCAAGTATGTTTGTCAAAATTGAACAAATGCATTGTCTGTGCTTTTGTGTGATAGTAACAAAATACCACGAAAATATGTCACTACGTTGTTGACTTTGACATTACACCTTTTTTTGAAAGCTAGGTTCAAAGCAGCGCCATCTATTAGCGCATGATTTTAAACGTCCGTGAAAACCCCTAATTCCAATAAGCCCAAACACGGCTAGGATACATTGTTTTATATCGGAGTCCCGGTTATTACTAGTTTCATCATCAGATCAGTTCGATGGTACCATTTTCATCAGAACTATTTATTTAAATCTGCTTCGTCATAGTCGCGTATAATAAGTATTTCACGGGTGGTGATAAAATTTCTTGTATAAGTTTAAAAAACTATTTTTGAAAACAAGCTTTTAAGAAGTGTTGGTACGTCTGACTGATGACGATATGAGTAATGATGATGATATTATTAAGCAGAACCGTGAGCCTAAAACATGGCCAGTCTACTTTTAGGTATCTATCCAGAGGTTCCGTTGTCTACCTTCCGTCTCCATCATCAGATCATCTTGCTGTTATCATAATATTGTATTATCATCGGAACTTGACAGGTATGCAAAATTTCAGAACATTGCAAGTTAAATAAAGCCTGTAACAAGTAATTAATTTTGTAAAATTATAAAAACCCTCAACGCAATGAAACGGCTGAACCGATTTTGATCAAACATAGCTAAAAACACACCCGACAAATTAAAATTTCAATAAAAAAAAAACGGTTCATCCGTTCGGGAGCTACGATGCCACACACACACACACACACACACACAGAGACACGTCAAACTTATAACACCACGTCGTTTTTGCGTCGGGGGTTAAAAAATACAACCGAATTGAGAACCTTCTTTTTTCAAGTCGGTTAAAAATACTGTTCATTTGAAACGTGTCTGCTATTTTTGTGTTCCATTCCGCTTTGACATTTTAAAAATATTTAATGGAAGACCGATAATTTTCGGCAAGACAGGCTGCGCGCTCGCGAGTGAGCGACATTAGTTGTTTGAGAGCCATACGCGTGAATGATAAATGGAGTGGTTATGTGTGAACAAGAGCGGTGGTTGATTGTAGCGCAAGACGATTAGATCACGTCAATCTCAGAAACATGCTGAATTGTTTAGTGAAACAATAAAACACCAGCGTGCCGTGTTTAAAATGGCCCGCTCGGGAGCAGCACAAAGACATAAATAAGTAATAATACTGCAGTGCGGTGTTCGAGGAAATGACAGGGAATATTTTCATTTTCCATTGAAAAGACGTCGCAGAACGTCGAATGAGTTGTAGGCATAGATTTAATATGGCTACGTATCAAAATGTATAAATTCAAAATACATACGTTTAGAATTCATGTTCAAAACACATAAATTTAAAAAACCTAATGGTTTCAAATTTATAATTTCATTTGATATAAGTTTAGAATAACGAAGTTCGAAATACCGAAGTTTGAAAAACATAATGTCAACAACACATAACAGCTGTAATTAATAATGGCTAAATAGCATAATAGTTGCCAGGACGCGTTCATTCCACGTCATTCGCGTTCATTGTAGTCTCTAGCCGCATCCATCCACCGCGTTCCTTGTCTTTGATCCATCGAAAGGTTGATTTTGGAACCTCACCTCTGAAACAGTTTGAATAGAACCTGCATAGTTTTATTCACTTCTGATATAAATAAAATATCCTCCCTCCAATTTGACTCACCCACTTTCAAAAACCGTGCAATAAGGATATTGAATTTATTTTCGGTATTTTAGACGTTTACATTGTAATCATTATGTATTTTGATTTCAGGCATTTCGACCATTATTAATAAAAAACTTTAAGGGTTTTATTTTCACTATTAGGTTTTTTAAATTTATGTGTTTTGAATTTATATTTTTTGATACGTACCCTAACTGTATACGTTTAAAATACCGAATATCAAAGTACCGTATGGTTCAAATAAATAAATTCAATATCCCTATTGTAAGGTTTTCATAATGTTTGAAATACATAAAAGTGTCAATTTGATGGACCCAGCTACAAACTCGAAATTTGTCATGCATATTTGTTTGAGATTATGGCTTTAGACATTTCGACCATTATAAATATAGAACTTTATCGATTATAAAACTTATTTATTTTCACCATTAGGTTTTTTTAATTTATGGATTTGGAACTTATGTATTTTACACGTATGTATTTTGATTTTATGCATTTTGATATGTACCCATTTAATATACTTATTTTAGCGATGGTTGTAGGGCGTGTGTAGAGCGTAGGCGACTTTTATTATTGTTATTTGAGTTATTTGAATTAATCTTCTTAATAGCTGTTTTAATTGACGAACTCTGTGGCGAGGTGGGCGAAGGCTCGCCTGCGACGCAGGTGGTTGTGGGTTACCCACCTCGGAACAAGTATTTGTACGATCTGCAAATCTTTGTTCAAAGTATTCTGGAAATGTTCTATGTATAATCAAAAATATGTTATAGTACCCATGACACAAGCTCTGCTTTGCTTGGGGCTAGATAATGTAGATAATGTTGTTAGAAAATGTCCAGCATTATTTCAACAACGCGTTCAGGGCGCTGTTGTGGCTGCCGCGCTGGTGCAGTGCGTCGGGCATGTTCGCTGACGCACACGTAGACAGCTTCCCGGCGATCCTGCGCGTGCGCGCTGCCGCCGCGCTGCGCAGAGTGCGCGTCAGCCACAACAGCCTCCTGGCTGTGGTAGCCGATAGGCCAGATTCCCACCTCACTCAGCACTGGACTAAGATGCATTCAGTTATGGCCTATTACACATATAACTGAGTGCATTTTTTCCCAGTTGTTAGAATAAATATATAACTGTGTTACTGTAGGAATTAATAATATTTATTCATAAGTGCTGTATTTTGGTGTACTAACAAAATTATGGATGGTGTCTGAAATAAAGTATTTTTTTTATTTTTTATTATTTACTTAATTTTATCATAGGTCACGTCCACCTAGGACGCGCCCTATGTGACATTGCACTGCGCCCGCCACCCTGTGACATAAAGATGAAAAGTCTCATGTGTCAGTAATTTCACCGGCACCCTTACCCTTCAAACCGGAACACAGCAATGCGAGCACTACTGCTTTGCGGCAGAAATAGGTATGGTGGTAGTACTTCCCCGGATGAACTCTTTCACAAAAAGCTCTACTAGTACTAAAACTGCTCTACCTCCCATGGATGTCGTAAAAAATGACTAAGGCATTGTGTCATAAGATGGGCAGCGGTATCCACCTGAGTATTCAACACCAATATCACCAATGCGCTTGCCAAGCAATGGTAATAATAGCATCCCTCATTGCATTCTATCGGGGAGGCCTCGTCCAGCAGTGGACGCCTCAAGGCTGGTCGTCGTCGTTTCGTATGAGGTAGTGCTGGCCTCTGGTGTCAGAGTTTGTCAAGCCGCCCGAGGGCCTCTGACATGGCTTATCGACTGCTATTAATCAACAACAGCCGGGACCGACAGCTTAACGTGCCCTCCGAAGCACAGAGCGATGGAAATCCGCACATAACTTAGAAAAGTCATTGGTGCGGAGCCTAGGATCGAACCCGGTATCGTTGGATTCTGAGTTGCACTATTGAACCGTTAGGCTACCATCGCTCCTAAGCATCATCGCTATCAAGGCTGCTGATGATGATAATGTTGAATCCTATTTTGCTGAAGCGTCACATACACATACAGCAAGAAAGTTCGGGGAATGTCGGCGGATGTGGCAAACAAAAAGTTAGGTAATTAGCGTTTCAACAGTCTGAAGTTTTACCAAATCATGCGTGAGTTGAATAGAGCGCGAACAGAATGCCTGCAAACTTGGGACCGCTGTGAGTCTCAATATTAATCAGCTTTGTAATATTTGACGTTAACGTAGGTAGACACAATATTGGGAACAATATACTGTAAAGATGATCCTCTCAATCTAATGACCAGAGTCGGATTATAGAATGTTTATTCTCATACATTCACTTACATTCCTCGTCCTTTTGACGACCTCTGTGACGCGGCGGGCGAAGCTTGGCCTGCGAAGCAGGAGGTTGCGGGTTCGATTCCCGCCTCTGAACAAATATTATCGCAGATATTTGTTCAGGGTGTTCTGGGTATTTTCTATGTATAATAAAAAATATCTATCTATGTAATAATTGTATTAAGTATATCAGTTATCTAGTACCCATAACACAAGCTCTGCTTAGCTTGGGGCTAGATAATGTTGTGTGAACTGTGCAGCATTATTTATTTATTTATTTAACTCAGAAGAGAAACATAGTTTTATAACGTACAGTGCAAAGTGTGTACAAATAGTTATGAATCCTATTCACCATATTTGAAATGCTACTAACTGTCTGAGCTCTATTAAACACTAGCGAATCGCCCCGGCTTCGCACGGGTAGCCCCCGGTGAACCCCCCCTCCTAACCCTCCCCCCTATGTCAATTTCCTAATTCTAAGCTACCTACCCACGAATTTTCAGCCAAACCGGTTCACCCGTTCTTGAGTTATAAGTGGTGTAACTAACACGGCTTTGTTTTATATATATATAGAAGATATAACTTAGATTTACTAAATAACTATTAACTAGTAGTTCAGCGAACAAAGCGTGGTCAAGCAAAGGTCTATCAATGTTAAAAAAAAAAAAAAAAAAAAAACAGTAGAACTTGGCGAACACAAACTTTTTACAATAATGACGAGTTCTCCAAGTCATTGTCAGTTTAGCTCTTTCATAGCGGGTTCGATTCCCGCCTCGGAACAACTAAAATAAAATAAATAAATAATGCTGGACAGTTCACACAACATTATCTAGCCCCAATCTAAGCAGAGCTTGTGTTATGGGTACTAGACAACTGATATGCTTAATACAATACATTACATAGATGATATTTAATATTATACATAGAAAATTCCCAGAACACCGTAACACATATCACTGCATTCCACAAGTAATTAATATTTTCAAAGTACCCACTCCCCTTTGGTACCTACGTAGAAAGATTGGGAGAGTCTGTGAACTAGCCAAATTATAAATTACTAGCGACTCACCCCGGCTTCTCACGGGAAGCCCCCGATGAACTCCCCCTCCTCCTACCCCTCCCCCTATGTTATCTCCTGGTTCTAAGCTACCTTCCCACCAATTTTCAGCCAAATCGGAGCACCTGTTGTTCAGTTATAAGTGGTGTAACTAACACGACTTTGTTTTATATTATAGACAACCTCCCCCCCTCCTACCCCCCCCCCCCCCCACTGGTAGCCTATGTCACTCAGGGTGAATGTAGCTTTCCAATGGTGAAATAATTTTTCAAATCGGCACAGTAGTTTTTGAGTTTATTCATTACAAACATACAAACATACAAAAATAAGTACAAATCTTTCCTCTTTATAATATTAGTGTAGATTACATATTATTACAGTAATGAGGTGACCTAAATGCCAATCTTCATTGAATGTGTAAATGCGGTTATCTGATCAGTATTCTGGTCACAATCCGTTAGTTTGGTTAGGGAGCCCTCAAGTCCCAGGCGATTCCCTAAACAGGTTACCTAACCACATTTATATCGTCGGCAAAACACAAATATTAGCATAATTAGTTCGTCTCGTACGCTCCCACCATATAAATAAGCAAGATGTAAGCAAGTCTAACCGAATGTTCCGTAATTTTTCTTGTTGAGATATTGTTTTATCTGTAATGAAAATCTTACTGCTGTTCTTTGAAAGCACTTTATTTGATTGTTTAGTTTGGTTACGATAAACCTACTTCAAACACTTGACATTTAGAACTCCATCAGTTAGTAATTGGTTGATGTTTTCGGAACAATATCGTTATTTACAATAACAATTAATTTAGCGTGTTTTAATATCATTCAGGAGTCTTTGTTTTATTACGGAGCTACAAAGAACACTTCAAGGTATCTAATGAATTGATTGAAGAAGAATTCCCTGGCTTTGTTAACAATGTGATCAATACAGTGAGTGAGGTAACTGAAGACTTTGAAGGTAGCTTTCATTAGGCTTTTGTGTTTCAATAACTGAAATTCGTACGAGACAACTTTGAGATCTCTCTGCTCATCTTTGAAGTGCCACTTTAACAAGATTCTATTCGTTGAATTTACACTTATCATTGTTAGATACTGTGCCCAAATATAACTTACAGTGGGCTATATAGGCTATGCTACATGAAGGACAAGTACTTTATACATAGAAAAAATTACATGATGTTTTTTTTAATTAAATAAATAGGTAAACTAGCGTACGGCCCACCTGAAGTGAAGTGGTCACCGTCGCTCATAGACATCAGCAACACCCGGGGCATTGTCGATGCGCTGCCTACCCTGAAGGAAATTATGAACATTTTTCTTGAAGCGACACATGTCGTAACCAAGCGGGAAAACCTCAGATGGAAGCTCATTCCATAGTTTATAGGTATGGGGAAGAAATGATCTCGAGAAACGAGTCGTTCGAGAAACCCAGGGTTCTATGATGTGCGGATGAGCTTTGTCACGGTGCCGGGAAGAGCGACGGTGATGGTGAGCGATGGTGTTCCTTTATTTTGAGATATCTGACGTCTTACTCTACAGATCTCATTATATTTTACACTGCAGAATAATAGATAGATAGATTTTGATTTTTGAAGTAATATAACGTAACAAACTGCTAATTCCATACACTTTACTATAGGCGAATATCGCAAGGTCTAGCACACGACGTCACTTATTGACTTTCCACGTATTCAGACATTCATCATCATCATCCGCCTGTACAAGTCTAGTGCTGCTATGTTATGAGAAGGAATTGGTTCGTGTAATTTACCCTTTCGATCGGTATATATTACAGTATTTTTTTATGTAGCGGGTTCGAGTCCCGACTTAGTCAAGTGACTTTTTTAATATCCTTGAATGCAGTAATACCTACTGACAAAATAGATACAAAATAAAGGAAAGTCTCATGTATAACTTCCTAACTTCAATATTTAAAGTATTTGTCCCATGTAGCATGGCCGTGGGACACAGTTTAATAGAGACGAAAAGGACAATCGAAAGCTACCTATTCGAACATCAACGAGTCCGGGCCGGGCGCGGACAAGACACGGGCGGAGCCGGGCGCGAACGAGACACGGGCGGGGTGGGGCGCGGACGAAACACGGGCGGAGCCGGGCGCGGACGAGACACGGGCGGGGCTGGGCGCGGACGAGACACGGGCGGGGCACGGCGCGGTGATCCGCTTCATATACAAGTATATCCATTGAAAATATAAAAAAACACAACTGCCATGATTTTAACTAATAATGATTTTAACTAGGTACGTTTTTTCTCGAGAACTACATGCAGTAAATACCTAAATGTTATATATTTTTAGAACCTACTACCCAAGTTTTACACATTGATTACAAACACGATCACCTTTCGATATTATTTTAAAGTTTGGTCTTTTTAATTTAGAAATCATGGTAACACTAGTAGTTTAAAAAAACCACTTACCTTGATCGTATCTTGATATAACGTGCAGATTCTAATAATACCTCATTCATGGCGTTAAGAAGATATGAAGGAATAAAGAACCATATATACATACATACTTACATACATACATATATGCACACTGAAAACGATACACTCCTATTTTGAAGCAGTCGTGTTAAAGTGTTCGAACCGTTTTGCATCCCTGGCTTGTCTGCACCCAGCTCGGACTCGGCCCGGAGTCGGCTCGGATTCAGCTCGGTCTCTGCTCAGACCAGACTCGGATTCGCCTCGGACTTGGCCCGGAGTCGGCTCGGATTCAGCTCGGTCTCTGCTCAGACCAGACTCGGATTCGCCTCGGACTTGGCTCGTATCCGGCTCGTATACAGCTTGGACGGCTCGGATTAGCCTCGGGCTTGGCTCGTACCCGGCTCGTATTCAGCTTGGACGGCTCGGATTCGCCTCGGACTTGGCTCGTACCTGGCTCGTATACAGCTTGGACGGCTCGGATTAGCCTCGGACTCGGCTCGTACCCGGCTCTGATTTGGCGTATCTTAGTTCCTATGAGTGAACTAGGTGCGCTGTAAAGACTGTGCCGGGCTCGGGTGCATCGAGATAGGAAGCTACATACCATGCTAATGAGCCGGCCGACTCAGATAAAACCTAATTTATGACTATACCACAGCGATAGCTGGTGATTATGGCCGGTACACACGTGGGTCACAAATCTGCTGTTAACTGCCTGTATATTATTACGTATTAGCAGCGCCCCGCGGTTTCACCCGCTTAAGTCTCGATACCGTTCGAATAACGGGATAAAAAGTTGCCTATGTGTTATTCCAGGATACCAGTTATCTCCACTCCAAATTTCATCCAAATCCGTTTAGCCGTTTCAGCGTGAAGAGGTAACAAAGACACACACACACACACACACATAAACTTTCGCCTTTATAATATTAGTGTGATAGTACTCTTAGTTCCTGACACACATGACGTAGAGAATATTATAACCATTTTCACTAACAGATACATACTTTAGAGGACACTAAACGTTTATCAAACTGAAAGGTTTCTCTGAAAACTATATTTGATATGAGTTAAAGTATCTCGTTAGCGTTAGGGGCCCCTAGTCGGTCGGTTAAAGTGAGCTTTAGTACTGGATCGGCACTAAGTGATGGTTTGGTTGTTGGTTCTCGAGTGGCGACCACTCACCAGACGACGCTGAAGAGGAATGCGCCCCCCAACCCTCTCGATGGAGCAAATAAATTATGGAGGTTGCAGGAAGGCGGTGGATGGAGGCGGATCAGGACCGTTCTACTACTATGGGAGAAGCCTACGTAAGGCTGATGATGATGATGATCACATGACATGACACACAAACTTTCGCCTTTATAATATCAGTGTGATGTGATGTGATGTGACAATGGGATAGTAGGATTATTATCGTTCGAACCGATAGAGACCACATTTTTGAAACTCACGTCTCTAAGGATATTGTGACGCAAAAATAGTGCTTGGCAAAATAATTGCAAACTGATAGATTTATTTGATGACCTAATATCATGTTTTGTTTCTAATGTTTTTTTACCAAGTAATTAAATATTCAACAATCTAAAGCTTGGTTGTGATATAATTATTGATCGCCCGAAGCTAGGTTAACTCTCTGTAACTCGAGGGCTTTTGTATTTAGTGGGTGGGTTTGTTCTACGAGAACTTTAGAACCGTTTACCCGATCGCTATGAAATTAAGTAGTTACTAGTTTGTTGATAGGCACCAATAATAAAAAATTCAAAAAAATCCTGGACAGCTTACACAACATTATCTTGCCCCGAGCTAAGCAGAGCTTGTGTTATGGGTACTAGATAACTGATACACTTAATACAATACATAACATAGATAGATATTTTTATTATACATAGAAAATACCCAGAACACCCTGATCAAATATCTGCAGAACGCACAAATATTTGTTCCGAGGCGGGAATCGAACCCGCAACCTCCAGCGTCGCAGGCGAACTTTCGCCCGCCCAGCCACAGAGGTCGACCAATACAATTGACTAGTTCTTATGTAAGCTTAATCGGTAAATGATTCGATAGGGGCGAATAGGTTCGTTGAGACAGAGGCGAATAGATTCGTTGAGGCAGAGGCAAAATAGATTGGTTGAGGCAGAGGCGAATAGATTCGTTGAGGCAGAGGCGAATAAGACGAGGCACAGATAAAATAATACTATGATGAGGTTAAAAATTTGCGACGTTTTACAAAATGAAACATCCCGAGGCCTCAGTTCAGGGCGAACTTTTTTTTTTTTTTTTTTTAACATTGATAGTCCTTTGTTTGACCACGATCTCACCTGTTGGTAAGTGACGATGTGGCCGAAGATGAAGCACAAAGGTCTAGAAGGCACATATTCACTACTAGAACTACACCTAGTTTATCATATTCCAGGTTTATTACGTACATCTGTTTGTGTAAAGAAACAAAATTAAATACTTATAAAAGTAGCATTGTATTTTCAAGAACTCCTAAAGTTGTTTTTGTGATAATGACATTTTAATAATGGTTCAATCTCTCAACTTTTTTATGGGGAAAATATACGATGTTTTCATGCGACTTTCCCGGATGTCAATCCATCATCATTCTAGACAGCCAAAAACACATTATCACACTGACACGAGTTCACAAAACAAATGTGTGGATGAGAATAATAACATTCTTATAAGATATAATGTTACAGGGTATCATTTAACATCAACGAATTATAGAACAGAACTCAACGCAGCTTTTTATTTTTTTATTTTAACTATGATAGACACTTGATTGACCGCGATCTCACCTGTTGGTAAGTGATGATGCGGCCGACGTTGAAACACGAAGGTCTAGAAGGCACCTATTCACTCTAGCCTTAAAGAGAACCATATTATAGTTTTCAGGAAAGACAGATGACGGCAACTTATTCCATTCCTTAGCAGTTCGCATTATAAAGGTGGAACCGAAACGCTTTGTTCGAATTGCGGGTATACTGATGAGGTAAGGATGGTACTGAGCCGTGCCTGCCTGTCGTATGATAAAAAAGAGATTGTGGGATCAGATGGTGAAGCTCCTGAGCACATTCCCCGAAATGTAATGCGTGTGTGTATAGCTTAATAATTAAAGAAGTTAGTTCTAACTTAGTTCTAGTAATACTAGATAATTTACTACCAAAAGTTTTCATATCACCTTCAGAAGATCAAGTATATGCATCTAAGCATTATATTGATGATATATGATTGTTTCATAGTTATTGCTCATCCGTATTGCGTGAGAGGCTGAAGTTGTAAAGCTTAAACCCAAGCGACTCGTTCATTGTTGAGAAATTTCGTGGTAAACGTACCATAAATTTTGTGCTCAGGACAAAGTTAGTGAATAATTTTCCGTGTCTCTGTTTATTATAAGCCGGGAAAGTTGCGACTCGCTCGTAATGAACTTCCCGAATGTGTGTGCCGGTTCACTGATTGTCACATTCCTACACAACACACGACACTACAAATCGTGTTTTGAATTTTAAATGGTAATCTATTTGGGATATTGATTTAGCAAAGTTGGCAAGCTTGATGCATCTTTAATCCTAAATTGCAGAGTTTTTGTAGATAACTTGCCTATCCTGTTTTTATAAGCATTTATTTAACTCTCCTCTTCATCCCATCTATTCGAAAAGGACGACTGGGTTCGCCTTTAAGTGCACCCAACGGTGGTGTTTTCTATGAGAAACTTTTAGCGGGCAGTAATGAGTTTTGCGGCGCACTTATTAAGTTCCTAATTCAAAAAGTGCGCGGCAAAGATAATTGCGGCGCACTTATTGAATTTGGAACCAGCGCCAAATAATTCGAACGCAAATATTGTTTGAATAAATACTGGCTGGTACGACGGCCCAAAACCCAAAACAAAAAAACACAAAACACAAAACACAAAAAAAGCACAATACACACAAAAAAAACAAAACACAAAAAAAACACAAAATAAAAAAAAAAGACAAAAAATACAAAACACACAAAAAAAACCACAAAAACACAAAAAAAACACAAAAAACATAAAAAACACAAAAAAACACAACACAAAAAACACAATACAAAAAAAAACACAAAAAAAGCACAATACATACAAAAAACACAAAACACAAAAAAAAAAAAAAAAACACAAAAAAACACATAAAAAAAAAACACAAACACACTAACACAACAAAAAAAACACAAATACACAAAAAAACAACCATTTGTTTTATTAAATAATAATATTACAATAACATATGAGGCGCCTTTTATTTTCTCATAGTGGGTGATGAAAAGCAGAGTGTATCACACGGGCGCAACATATATTTTTGGCTCGGGCGACGTACTTTGAATCCCTCGCTACGTTCAGGATTCTACTAAAGAATCCCTCGCTACGCTCGGGATTCTACTCTAGAATCCCTCACTTCGCTCTGGATTCAAAAAAGCGCCCTCGCCGTAAAAATATTATGTTGCTCCCTTATGATACAATCTACTATTTCATCATAGGACGAGCAGGCGCACGGTTCGGTACCACCCTTACCTCATTAGTATACCCTCTATTCGTACTAAACGTTTCAGTTCTACCTTTATAATACGAACTGCTAAGGAGTGGAATACACTACCGTCGTCTGTCTTTCCTGAAAACTATAATCTAGGGTCTCTTCAAGGCTAGAGTGAATAGGTGCCTTCTAGACCTTTGTGCTCCATCTTCGGCCACATCGTCACTTACCAACAGGTTAGATCGTGGTCAAACAAAGGTCTAAGTTAAAAAAAAAAACTTGCTATGTATGTATGTTTGTCCGGGTGGAATCCGGGTGGAATCTTGCAACTGAATTTTAAATCAGTTATTCTCAACCGATGGAGCTGAAATTTGGCATACCTGTCAAGTTCTGATGACAATACAATATGATAGTGACAGCGAGCTGATCTGATGATGGACAACGGAACTCCTCGATGGATAATAGTAGACTGGCCGTATTTAGGCTCATTTTGATCAGCACACGGTTACGATCACTAATTTTATGAAAACTTGTATTGAAAAATATATTTTTCACATAAACCTGTTTCAAATGATTGGGGAATCATTTTGTTGCGTTATCTAAGAGGTAAAAGTAAACCCTTTCGGTGAGGCTTCATTATTTGTCCACCTTTTCGTTTATCAGTAAAAAAAAAACTAATAGATATAGGTTATTTAATTAGTTACATGAACCAAAGTTGAATATGCATTTGATCATCTTTCACATCAATGAAACTCTGGGTGAGCGAGACTGAATCACTTGGCCGAGTTTATTTTAAACTACCACTAAAATCTTTCTTAGAAACAGAACTCTATAGGAAAGCGGTAGAAATCCTCAAAAACTTATAGAAGTAGCACCTCATAAAGTGAGAGTATATAAAGAGTTAGAAAACAAGAAATTTGGAGTAAGAAAACTCTGTAAAGAATAAATAAGGTACACATGCAATGAAGATAACTTTCTCCAGCTCAGTAATTGAGACTGCTCTCAAATCCTTTGCAGACAGCTCCTTGGTAACTAAGTTCGGAACCAATCATATTTTCTTTTAAGTTATTTCTTTACTTCCCTTAAAGCTATTAAGATTTTTAAGTGACTGGTTTGATGTTTTTTTACACCGGGTATATGTGGAATAGGCGTCCACGCGCCACGCACTTAAAGTGTGTAGAATGTTGCTTATATAAACAAGTAATTAATTTTGTTAAAATTAAATAAAAAACAATGCAATGAAACGGCTGAACTGATTTTGATCAAACATAGCTAAGAACACTCCCGACAAATTCACCTTAGATAGATAGATAGAAAATACTTTATTGTACACCTTAATAGCTAATAATACAAACAAAAAGAAACAAACTTAATCACCACCTTACTTACAAACAAAAACAAAACGTAATCGGTTAATCCGATTAGGAGCTACGATGCCACAGACAGACATACACGCAGACACACACATACACACACACTCAAACTTGTAACACCCCGTCGTTTTTGCGTCGGGGTCAAAAAGAGATGTTATTAACATTACAAAAATTTATGAAAATAGTTTTGTTGTAACATGTAAATAAAAATAGAGATTTAAAAAAAACAAAAAAATGGAAAACAAAACAGCACCAGACCTGACGGGTGAGAGTGGTCATGCGAGCACGGAAAATGCAGGTGATGAAATATGAAATATGAAATATATTTATTGGCACCTTAAGCTAACATTTTAAGCAATATATAGGACTTAGTAAATTTTCACAGGTTTAAGGTAACTACTGATACAGTTTTAGTGTCGCTGCTGATGCCTAAACTAAGATAATAATATCTTGTATGACAGGCATCAGCGCCCACCCTCAAAGTAAACTGAATGATTACAAACCAATAAAGTTAGTGTTTACAAAAAAAAATGAATATATCGAAACAAAATGTGTGTGTGTGAGTGTATGTGTTTGTGTGTGAATGTGAGTGGTTTGTGAGTGTTTGTATAAGTGTGTTATTATTATACATAAAGACATGCACAATTATTATGTATGTTTCGATGCACATGGAGATACTTGTTAGAAATTTAAGATATAACCTTTAAGAGGTCTTCAATACAATGGAAAATACAATACAATTCGTTTATAAATTCAATTCCACAAAACCTGTCCCTATACTGAAAAATGGTAAGTATGTAGTGTCTGTGCATCCCTTTTAAAAGACCAACCTTTACATTGAGATATTCTGTACATCATCGGAATGATGATTGGACGCCATTTACAATGCTATAAGTATAAGTATTCAATACATGCAGGGATGGTTTACTGCTGCAAACAATCCTTGCAAGTGAATGCGCGAGCAGCAGCCAGTTCATTAATAAGTTAATATGAAACCGTATTTGTATTAAAGTGATACTGCAATTCTATAGACAAGAATAAATCTCTGTCTACTATAACAATGGACGAAGTATACGTATCATTGAGTCCGTAGCAGTGCAGCTACGAAATTCGTAGCACATCAAACGAATGAAATTCATATAATTATTATTTATTCTTTTCTGCCCATATTGTCCCACTGCAGATCAAAGACCTCCCTCCCTTTTCTCCAGTTCTCTCTGTCCCGTGCTGCAGTGGGCCAGTCTGGTAAGTGCACATCCAACTCGTCACGCCATCTCCGTGGTGGTCTGCCGCGCGGCCGTCTTCCGTTATGAACCCAATCAGTGGTGGATTTTGCCCATAGATCTTCTGTCATGCGGCAGACGTGGCCGGCCCAATCCCACTTGAGCTGGGCTGATTTTTTGGTGACATCGTAAAACTAATAATGTTAATAATGTTACTGAAAAATACAACAATAACAAGTAATTAATTTTATTAAAATTAAGAAAAAAACCCCAACGCAATGAAACGGCTGAACCGATTTTGATCAAACATAGCTAAGAACACTCCCGACAAATTCACATTTCAAACGAAAAAAAAAACGAAATCGGTTCATCCGTTCGGGAGCTACGATGCCACAGAGAGACACACACCCACACACACACACAAACACTCAAACTTTTTTCGCAAACCCGACGCAAAAACACCCCATCGTTTTTGCGTCTGGGATCAAAAATAATCACAATTCATCTAAATTCATAAATCAAAGAGCAAAGAGATCTGATTTATTTATTTATTTTGAGGCAGCTAGTCCTTTGTCCGTGGTCATTGTATTCAAATTTTATAAGGTTAATCCAATAGTGGAACGCCCTCGACTAAGAGCGCGTGTGTTTTTTCAACTTCAACACCCCACTGAATTTCAGAAATTCCATTCCATTTCAGACCACAAAAGGAATTTACTTTCCGAATTGCAGTTCTCTAGGATTTACAGTTCCTCAGTTCGCAAGAGTCCAACTTTCTCAGGAATCTAACTTGCATAACATCCATACAAGTCTTCGCATGAGACCAACTTTTATTATTTTAGTTACTTTTATTAACACTATTCCATTAAGCTGCGCGTTGATGCTCAGTCAGTCAGTCAGTAAGTCAGTCAGTCAGTCAGTCAGTCAGTCAGTAAGTCAGTCAGTCAGTCAGTACAGCTTCTAAGTCTGTACAAAGCACAAGTCCAAGCTGGTATGGAGTATTGCTGCCACGTTTGGGATGGCTCGGCCAAACACCAGCTTGCTGCCTTGGACTCGCTGCCTCTCTGCCTTCTGCTCTCTGCCTTGCTTTAGACTTTTAGGCTAATAGGTGAGCAACATATGGCGGAGACTAAGATCCAGAGTCTCGAGCACCGCCGTAAGGTCGCATGCCTTTCGATCTTCTATAGGTTACATTTCGGGGAATGCTCCCAGGAACTTCATGATCTGATCCCACCATCTCCTTTTCATCATAGGACGAGCAGGCGCACGGCTCGGTACCACCCTTACCTGATTAGTATACCCGCTATTCGTACTAAACGTTTCAGTTCCACCTTAATAATGCAAACTGCTAAGGAGTGGAATACACTACCGTCGTCTGTCTTTCCTGAAAACTATAATCTGGCTCTCTTCAAGGCTAGAGTGAATAAGTGCCTTCTAGACCTAGTTTGTGCTCCATCTTCGGCTACATCGTCACTTTCCAAACAGGTGAGATCGTGGTCAAATAAAGGTCTATCAAAGTAAAAAAAAAAAGAAAAAAAGTCAAGTAACATTTTATTATAATATATTGATGATATTTTTGACTAGAAACGAGATATTTACCATGATTTTTGAGTTTTGATTGTTCCCGATATTTCGGCACAGTTTCATGCATGATCACGGGATAACTAACTAAAGTCTTTGCGAGTAGATGTTATTGGCAGATATACCGATCTACGCTCTTTCTGACTCTAGTGAAAAGTATGTACATAACCATGATAGTTTCAAAAGTTATATTGTCAATTAACCGTGTATGCAATGAGGGGTTTTCACGGACGTTTCAAATCATGCGCTAATAGATGGCGCTGCTTTGAACCTAGCTTTCAAAATAAAATGAAATGTCAAAGTCAACAACGTAGTGATATATTTTCGTGGTATTTTGTTACCATCACACAAAAGCACAGACAATGCATTTGTTAATTTTGGCAAGCATACTTGAGTCAGCGTCATCTATCAAGCCAAATTAAACTACGTTTTTTTTTATTCGATAGTGAAAAGCCCTCATTGTTCAATTAAATTTTTGATGAATCGCTTGGGGTGGAGTTGCCACTAGTTCGCCAATGTCACTTAGTATGTACAGACCGTTCACCGTAAGCTGGCACCTGCCATAGAGTATTAACAGATGCCATCTTACGGTGAACGAGCCGGACCGATCACCTTAAGTTGGCACCTGCCATGGAGTATTTACAGGTGCTATCTTACGGTGAACGAGCTGTATGAAAGTTGCATACCTCATAGCAATTCTGAGTTGTATCTGTTCAAGATTGACAACTCTAAGATGACTTTAAGAGAATTGACAAATAAACCAAAACCCGGTTATCAGTCTCGCGCGTTGACGTTGATTCGGGCCATTTGCGCGCCCCATGTTGTTTCACCTGTGGAAATGTGTATAATTAATTATACCCAGACAGGGCATAGGTGCCCCTTTTCACTTCTCATCAGTGACAGGGCGGCTTGTTAAAGAATGGCATAGAATCTCATCAAGAGTCAAAGGTAAGGTTATATTTTAAAACATTGACTCCTCAAATATATACTTAGAGACACGCCGTTTTCCCCGAATGGGTAGACATATCCTGATTGGGGCTTTTTTTACCGTGGGTTGCACCATCTTGGGAATATAGACGTGACAAGTGGTGAGCTCATCATCGCCATTGATTCCAATAACTTACGGCGCGTTCACATATAACGTCCGTTTTACAAGTCCGTTTAAACGTATATGTTATTAGCGTATGTAGTTGTATAAGCGAGTTCACACACATGACAGTATTCCGGATCCAGTAATCGAGAACAATTGACAACTACATACGTTAATAACATATACGTTTAAACGGACCTGTAAAACGCTCTATGTGTACGCGCCCTGTCCAGGCAAACGCTTTCTTTCAGTAATAACACATTCGTTAATAAGCTAGCAACCGGGACAAATCTTGCACCAAAAAATCTTCCTAACAAGTCCGGGTAATCCCGCTGCATTATATCTTGATAAGGTATTTTGAAAGTAGTTTTTTTTAAGCAAGTATCAAAATCCATTAGTTGCATTCCGTTATAATGCTTAGGAGGAGAAATTCCTATCTGAAATTCTCGGGTCTCACGTGAAAGCATGTCGGATAGAGCGCTCCAATATCTAACACCTAATAGGTAGCGGGTATTTATTATTCACACAGCACACGTACGCTGCGTGTCAAACGGAAAAATCCAATTAACTTCATACGAAGAGCTCCATTCCATCCGTTTAACTTGACGCCCTCTGCACACCCCCCCACTCACACTAACGACTATTTTTCAATAACATTAATGGAATAACCTCTATTTCATTACATCTGGCGGTAATATTATGCCAACCGAAGAACCCTCTTCAATAAAGGAGCTACTTTATATAGTTGAATATTTCATTTCAACACAACGCGTAATATTAAACCAGATGTTAGCTTGGTTACTTTTATTTATGACAAAAATAGAGTATCCTTGTTTTTATATTCATTACTAGCGACTCGTCCCGGCGTCGCACGGGTAGTTTCAGGATGAAAAACAGCCCCCCCCCCCTTTCCTTTCCCCTCCCCTGGTAGCCTATGTCACTCAGGGTGAATGTAGCTTTCCAATGGTGAAAGAATTTTTTAAATCGGCCCAGTACTTTTTGAGCCTATTCATTACAAACATACAAACATACAAAAATAGGTACAAATCTTTCCTCTTTATAATATTAGTGTAGATATACAATTTATTTCTATCTGTAGTGGAGAACGTGACCTTAGAAAATAGAGAGAGTTTTATAGAGCACAGCAAACAGTGGGGATTTAAAATACAAATAAGGCGGGACTGCCATACAAAATAGTTCACATGGGATTCCGGAGGCTAAGAACGCAGAATGGAAAATAAAACTACTTATAACGTAGTTCTAGTGGGATTTGAAGATCTCAGTGAGCTCATGTTTTCTTAGCATTTTTCCCGGAATTGGCTGTTAAATAAAACTAAGTAGGAAGCCAGCTTAGAGATTTTATCTTCTAATTTATTTACTTAGTTTGCTTTGTCACCTAAATACTCGTACCTGTGATTCCATACGTGAGCAATAATATTGGCATAAATATTTAATTTCGGTATTGTACTTTAAATAAGTTTTGTATGTCTCTTTTTAGGTGCCGTACCCAAAGGGTGCCAAAGGGATCCTACTACTATGCCTCCGCTGTCCGTCTGTCTGTCAGCGGGCTGTATCTCATGAACCGTAACAGGTAGACAGCTGAATTTTATTGTGTATACTAGCGACTCGCCCCGGCTTCGCACAGGTAGCCCTCAGTGAAAAACAGCCCCCCCCCCCCCGATATTATACAACTTATTCGGCTATTCGGAGCGGAGAAAAATCCACCAAAAAAGAGATAACTAACATCGGTCCAGCTGATCTTGAGTTATAAGTGGTGTAACTAACACGACTTTGTTTTATATAAGTATATAGATGAGTGTGTATTGATATTGCCGCTATAACATCAATTTTTTTATGATAAACTGATTCTGTGTATAGTTTTTTCCAAATAAACTTTTACTTACTTGTAAGTAAGTAAAAAGTAAATAAATAAAATTAAAAATTATGTTATTCAGAAAACGTGTTTTTTTGTTCACCCCCATTTCTTTTATTTTTGCTCGATTTTAACGTAATAGATATGGTAGATACTTGATGTTCTCACAGATTGAGGATTACTGTAGTATCTGCAACAATCCTACTAATATTATAAACGTGAAAGTTTGTAAGAATGGATGGATGGATGTATTTGTTCATTTCTCATACTCGGAAAGCAGTGTTGTTTTGATCTGATTATTGGGCGGTGTTGCTGTTGTGGACTGGTGTCGAACATAAAATGCACTGTAGACACTTTTAAAGATTTATTTTCCCAAATTCGTGGCACTCTCGTTACATGGATATTTTTTCTAGCCCTTCATTCCACTAAACTACCCTCCATTTTTGCTAATTGAATACAGAAAAATGTAATGTATAAAATTGTATGAGAGCGTCGCCAACACCCACCCCTAGTGCTGATGCAGCACTCATCACTCTACGAGATAGGAGCGACGCGTGCCGCAGAGCGCCGCCGAGTACCTGTCCTGATGCAACAGTCTTTAGATTTAAAGACCTGCTGAATGGCACCCTTTGGCCAAATGTTCCGGGGAGAGTCAGGATCGACTACTAACACTAAGTCACCTACCTTTTCCACTGCTACGAACAACTGACTGCGGCTTCCATGGGTCCAGAAAGGTCCAGCGCACAGAAGGTAAACGGGCGCTGATGTCGTGCGAGTCTGAGGTAAGTCGTACTCTTGAGGTAAGTAGGTATAGTTTTGCGTATTTTACCCAGCGTGCAATGATACCACTTTTAATTGTAGGCTAAAGCCTAATGAAACATAATTATGTTCCAGCTCACTGACTACATTCTCCTGATTGCCGTGAGCTGCGTTGACATGGTAGTGTCGGACAATCAGGTGAGCTATGTTCCTGTTATTCTGGTTCCTGCCGTCAAGAATCATCGGTCCCTTGACTTCCAGGCTCACGTTGGAGGCGGCGTCGATGTGGCTGCCTACACGGAGTACACCGTGCTCGTCGAGGGACGGAGACAAGGTAAGTAGCTTGCTGGACTTTGTAAACATTTACCTTTTTTTACAGCAGCTATTTTCTTGGCGAAGGTCTCGGCCTGGGCATGACGTGGAAGAAGATGCTCCGCCCTCTCCATTGTGTAGCAGTCCAGTACACAGGTACGGCCGTTGCACCTGTCAATGAACGTCAGAACTACCGCCGTACTCCGCAGCAGCCTCAGCCACGAACAAAACCGGAGAGGATCCGGAACCGGTAAGTTACTTATAACAGGTAAGTTATTTGTAGACATAACGTTCTCAGCGTTTGACTCGTTTGTTTCAGATTGGCAGATATCAGCGGGCCACGATGACTCATCCTGGTTTAAAAATGATGGTCCATAAAACCACTCACTTTTAAAAACGGCATGATCAAAGTCCTTTTGTATGGCCAAGTCCGCAACATTTAATATATTAGGTACATACCTCCATTCATGCATGTGCGTCAACTTATCGATTTCCCATAACAGGTTTGCCTCAAATACTTTGTATGAACGTGTATTCTTATCTATGCAGCGCCAAAATGCTACGACGCTCATCGCTTTAGAGTAGGCATCGCTATAAACATGCAACTGTAGGTAGCTATAACAAGGAGGTGAACTGACAGCTGTTGTCGTACGTACAACTGATGACGCGCTGGGAGCGGGCTGCGGGGAAGGCGGGTGAGCGGGGTGTGTGGTCGCTGGACCAGCTACTTCACCGACAGCCTCGCTTCCGCGCGTAGTCGTATGGTAACACCTAGGTATGCGTATGTGATCTACTACCTGTAGCAAGTCTATCCACTTGCACGATTTATCGTAGCTATCTACAGGTATTGAATCGTTCCAGGCGTGCTGGTCGTCCAGATGAATTTTCATCCTGATGAACAAATATTTGATGTCACCTGTTACTGCAATTGAATTTTCCCTGAAGCGCAGCATTATACCAAGCAGTGATGACAGCAAATCTGGACCTGTATTTAGGTAGTCATTGAGACATGAACCGTTTACCTTTGCAGCCGAGTCGAATATCAGCCGCAACTTTTCCTTGTTGGGATTGGCGATCCCAAAATGAGGCAAGTACCACGATTTTGCAGTAGAACTAGTGTCTGTTAGCTCTTTAGCAAAATCGTTTTCTAGCAAATGTGTAATCCTTTCCCTGTACCTTTCAGAGAAACCTTCATCCTTTTCCATCTTCCTTTCTATACTTTTTAACCTTTTCAGAGCGGTCGAATAGGAATCCGGCATCCGGCAGTCCTCGTTCTTCCATGGCAACCCTACCCACCAGCGACCATCGACGAGTTCGGCGGTCTTATCCAGCTTGGCTACTGCTAGTAAGTCATTTTTATTTTGCCGAGGCTTACCACATACACCCATCGAGTCCAAGGCGAACGAGCGCCTTACCTCTTCGTGTAGATCATGCAGCTGCTGGTCCTGCTGGCGGGCGGCGAGCGGCAAGGGGGCGGGCGCCGCCGTGTTCGACACGAGCAGCGTCGCATGGGCTGCGGGGGCGCACCTGGAAGCTCTCCGCGGCATGTGCCACTTGCCATGGACACACCAACCTAGGGGGCTAAGTGTGGCGAACGGCTCAACTGAACTACCTAAATTAATTTCTATAGGTATTAATAGGTGAGAATTATCCTGTCCAATTAATATTTCCGGTTTCAAATCGGTAGTACATAACAAATGTTTTATGTCTGACATACTTTTATACCTATCACAATCAACAACAGACATACTATGCACAGGTAAGTTTAAATTCTTTACAGTACGAGCTCTTATAGAATAAACCTTATTGTCCATACCTGAAAGGTTCACTTTCGTGACGATTGATTCGCAAGATAGTTCGTCATTAAAGGCACCACGGATGCGTATCATCTCGCGCTCGCCGCGCAAACCCGCGCGCTGAGCTAGTCCATCGCTTATGAACGTATTAGTTGATCCGTCGTCGAGTAACGCGCTTGAGTCTATAATACCGTTAGCGCTATGTATACGTATAGGCACGACTTTAAGTAACACTTTGTACTCACTATCACTCGCGGTGACATGCGACACGATCTCCGCCCCAGAGCCGGTGATGTCAGGCGCCGCCGGCGTCGTCGCGGGCGCCGGCTGCCGCTCGTGCGGCGCGGGCGCCGGCGCTAGCTGGGGCTCGCTGCTCCGCTCGAGGGACACGGGGTAGTGGAGTAGTGGGTGATGCGGCTGGCCGCAGTCATCCTTATCGCAGACTGGGGCTAGGCAGGTGTCTCGGTCGTGACGTGAAAGTAGGCATTTAAAACATAGGCCGCTACGTTTCACAAATTGCCATCGAACTTTACGAAGAGCCTTTTTAAATTTATTGCAGGCTGTTATCTTAGTATGTGCACTCGTTTTACAGAATAGGCACTTAGTAGAATCTTGATTAGCTGTGTGCATCAATGTTGTTTGTGAGCGAGGTTGTGTGTACTCACTATTTTTATGTTTATGTTGATCGCTGCGCGTAGGTACAAAGTAGGTATTCGATGTAGTAGAAACTTTCACAGCTTTTTCCTTCAAGAAGTCTGATAATAAGACCAGTCGTGACTCCTTGCCTTCCGTAATCGGTATGAAACTGTAATCTGTCCACCTGGACAGTAAAACCGTAGGTAGTTTCGATAATATCACCGACACAACACTCATACCTTGTAGGTATTCCTCTCGGCCGACGGCACGCACAGCTCCCGTGAAGTTCTGTATTTTGACCAAGAAGGACACAATTTCTTTGTGGTAATCTTGAGACATTGGTGGCAACTTTTTGATGTCGTACACCAGCTTCGATAAGATGTATTCTGGATTACCAAATCTTAACTTCAATGTTGAAATTATAATTTCAGGAGATGACGCACTCACGAGCAGAGCTGAAACGGCTTCTTTAGCAGCTCCACGTAGGCATTTTCTCAATCTCCACATATTTTCCTTCGGTGTAAAACTACACAGTTCCGTAGACTCTTCGAACGCGTTTTTGAACTGCAGCCATTCCATAGGGTCGCCGGAGAACTCTGGGAGCTCCCGGGGCGTGCTCATGCGGCTGAGTAGGTGCGCGCCCGGCGCGTGACTGGCGGAAGCAGCGGCGAGGTCTCGCAACGCACTGGCTAGCATCTGGACTGTACCTTCTGTGCTGGCGGTGGCGGCCGGCGCCGGGGCAGGCGCGGGCGGGCCATCCGGGTTAGGCGCGGGTGGTGCCACGTGTGGCGCCTGCGCCCTCGGTGCCGGCGGCTTTAGGGACGCCGCCGGCGGTCCAGCTTGTAGGCACTGCTCACCCGTAAAATGACCATCTTCGGGGGCAGGCAGGCCTTTGTTCAGCTCCAGATAGCTGCGATCCATCCATTTTTCAACGCGACTACGGCTTTCGCTTCCATCGTGTGAACTGTATTCTTCGTCTAGGCTAGCTAGATCGGCATCTAGCTTTTTATCTATAAGTTCCATGCGTACTTGTGCCTTCTTAGTCTTTGCCTCCAGAATAAGCTGCTGCCTTTTCTTTCGCATTGAGGGAGTGGAGCCTTTTATGGACTTCAAGCTCCTGCGTTCACCTTTGTGTGATGCGGGCGGCGCGGGCGGCGGCTGCTCCGACTTGATACTGCTAGCTGGCATTGCTGTTCGGCTCAAAATAGGATGTTGGATCACTTCACTATCTTTCACCTCGGTAGTATTTGATGTCGAAGGTATAGGGTCCTGGAGATTCACTTGTGGAAAGTCGCCATCTTGTGCACGGTTATCCGCCGCGTCGCGAGCATGTTCGCGCCGCGCAACACTTCGTGTTCTCACCATATTACGCGTGGCGGCAGGTGTTCGAATCATGAAATCCGTCTCGAATGACCATTTGTTGCTGTTGTGGACTGGTGTCGAACATAAAATGCACTGTAGACACTTTTAAAGATTTATTTTCCCAAATTCGTGGCACTCTCGTTACATGGATATTTTTTCTAGCCCTTCATTCCACTAAACTACCCTCCATTTTTGCTAATTGAATACAGAAAAATGTAATGTATAAAATTGTATGAGAGCGTCGCCAACAGGTGGAAAACGCTGCTTCCCTCCATAAAAAGGGAAAAACTCATACAAATTACTTCCCACCTTAGGGCCGGAATGAACTTTAAAAAATAATATATTAAAAAAATAAAACAAATACGCTTTTATAGCTAACCGAACTAAAAAATAGAAAATAATTTTCAATTTCAAAGAGTTTATATTACAGTAGAAGAATATCGAGCAATCAATCAGTTTTTTTTTTTTTTAAAGCTTTGGGTGCTTCATAAAGTAAATATAACAATCATTCTGTTGGCAACTATCTATGAAAAGTAGTAAAATGAATTAGCGTATCGCCGGTCAGTTTCCTTATTCGTCAATTTTGCTGATTCAACAGTTTACCTTCTGGTAATTTTCACTAGGTTGACAATTTCGCTAGTGGGTCATTTTCCTAAACCTTCAGTTTACTCCTTCGCCAGTTTTACTAGGCTTCAGTTTCGTAAATTTGCTAGTTTCCGTATGTGCTAATTTAATTATTCGTCAGTTTGGTCAAATGGTCATTTTCCCTAGATAATCAGTTTCTATATTCGCCTGTTTCACTAGTTGTCAGGGTCTTATAGTCGTGTTTCGGTGTATCAAATATACAAAGTGATTTCAGGGTCGTGTGGCTTGTAGCAAGAGACCCAAGTTTTAAAATATTAAACTTACATTTCGTGACTTTTAGCTGAGTACAAAATATGTCTTGTATCGCCTTAAGATCGCCTTAAAAACAGCTGGGTTCCTAGTTTACTACGAAACCCCAAAATTAGCAAATCATAAACATGACGAGATGGGAAAACTGACAAACTAAACTATCAGATGAACAAGGAAAGTAACGCATTAGGAAAATGACGAAATAGCAAAACTGACAACTTAAGATAATTGAGGAATAAGGAAGTTTGCGAGTCAAGAAACTGCCTTAATAGAGGCTCTGACAATTTAGTGAAACTGGCAAAAAAGGAAATTGGCGAATTAAGAAACAGTCTAATCATTAAACTGTTGAATCAGCAAAATTGACGAATAAGGAAACTGACCGGCGATACGCTAATTCAGTAAAATGCACACCAAGATTTAAAAAAAAAAAAAACTGTTTGATTGTTCGATATTCTACTACTGTAATATAAACTCTTTGAAATTGAAAATTATTTTCTATTTTTTAGTCCGGCAAATATACAGAACAAATACTCTAATGGTAATATGACAATACATTCCAATTTCCATTAGCGTTATCTTAATAGCAAGGCGGCGTGAATATTTCGTATCAGCGTACAACCAACACGTCCCAAGATATTTGCTTGTAATTTGGTTACAGATACATACAATTATCTATAGACACTCGTTTAATTTAAGGTGGATGATCACGCTTGCGGCGCGAAATTAATTTTTTTTAGTGTTTTTTGCCCATTACAATTTATCAACACTTCTTCAGATAGCGAAAGATGAGTTCGCGAGAACTAGGAGACTTAACAACATGTTTTAATTGAAAGTATCTCATAAATATCAACAGTTTAACTAAGATACAAAACAAAAAAAAACACTGTAAAAATGTGTTGATGAGCTGAATATGGGCAAAAAACTTGAAAACTTGAACTTCGCATCGCAAGCGTGAGCATCCACCTTGATAAATAAATAATGCTGGACAGTTCACACAACATTATCTAGCCCCAAGCTAAGCAGAGCTTGTGATATGGGTACTAGATAACTGATATACTTAATACAATATAATACATAGATAGATATTTTTTATTATACATAGAAAATACCCAGAACACCCTGAACAAATATCTGCATATCGCACATATTTGTTCCGAGGCGGGAATCGAACCCGCAACATGCTACATCGCAGGCCAACCTTGGCCCGCCGCGCCACAGAGGTCGTCAATAGAAATAAAGTTATACGGTGGCATATTTTATTATGCCATTCAGCGTGGCAATGCCACGCCATCATCTCAGGGACGCTTCCGTCTGGTAGTGATTTGGATCAGTTGAGCTAGCTTTAGATCGCTAGCAGCGGTCTTCAGGTAGCACAACTGTTTCAATTATGTATTTTATACATACCTTGTATTATTCTTTCTGTAAATAAATGTTTTAATATTTTTATCATGAAAAATATAATAAAAACGATGACATTACGATTAGCGGAATAATTGCAGTTAAATAAAGTACCTACACTTGAGAGCGAAGGGCACTAACTTTCGCCCCTCTACTCTCATTTGAATGCAATTATTGATTGGATTAAAAGCGCTTTGCCCTTCGCATGCCCTCAAAGCCAGCTATGGGGTCACGTGGCCTGTCATTTGCAAAGGGATTTTAACCCCTTTAACGTTCACCCGTATTTATTGGGGCGATCCCTCTGTTACTGTGCAAATAAATTAAACGTAGTTTTTCTACCTATAAATCGACTACATATATCTTCAGATTTCAATAACGCCTCGCAATATAATCTGCGATAAAGAGATGATTACAAATAGAGTTTCAACCTGTGGGAAGGAGAGATATTTCTTGAGATGTGGAAAATATTGCAAACGTAACAAAGCATCGATTTACAGATTCAGAACAAATCGTTACTCGCGAGGGAGAGTGAAATAGTGCGATGAATTTTGTGAATGAATATTTGAGACGTCGGGCCCTGGACTTTATCTGGGATTTCCGGTCATTGAAGCCGGGGGCAATGAGCCAACAAAATTATAGCGGACACTTTCACCGTTACTGCCAATAAACTAGCAATTTACTTTTGTACGGTCTTGGACTTGCCTTTGCTTTCGCTTCCCGAAAGTCTTGAACGATAAAAGTTTTGAAAACGATTATTTTATCTCTGAAGGCTGATAAGCTATTTACGCTATTTTAGTTTTGATGCTATAAGTGTAAGTTCTATGTATAATAAAAAATATCTATCTATGTAATATATTGTATTAAGTATATCAGTTATCTAGTACCCATAACACAAGCTCTGCTTAGCTTGGGGCTAGATAATGTTGTGTGAACTGTCCAGCATTATTTATTATTAGGTTCTCTGTTAGATAACATTTTTTTTTTTTTTTAATTGTAGCATACATTTTTCTTTACTAATTAGTTTTAATCTAATTATTAGTCTTAATTAGACTAATTAGAAAAGAAAAATGTATCAAACTAAGTTAGAAATACTTACTTATCTCTAAGTTTTGGTTTTTCATTTCTTAAACCATTTTATAGACCATGGGCCGACCGAAGAAGTGTTTATAGAAATGCACATAGACTGCGGTCATCCACGGACGACCTCTGTGGCGCGGCGGGCGAAGGTTGGCCTGCAACGAAGGAGATTGCGGGTTCGATTCCCGCCTCGGAACAAATATTTGTGCGATCGCAGATATTTGTTCAGGGTGTTCTGGGTATTTTTCTATGTATAATAAAAAATATCTATCTATGTTATATATTGTATTAAGTATATCAGTTATCTAGTACCCACAACACAAGCTCTGCTTAGCTTGGGGCTAGATAATGTTGTGTGAACTGTCCAGCATTATTTATTTATTTATTTATTTTATCCATGCACCCTACTTGCGCATGTATACTTGCACAATGCCTTGACGACCTCTGTAGTGCGTTAGGCGAATAGCCGGCTTGAATGCGAAAGGTTGCGTGTTCAATTCCCGCTGCGGGACAAATGTTTGTATGATCTGAATATTTGTGCCGTGTCTGGGTGTTATGGTACCATGGTACCTACTCGTAGCTTCTGATTCCCACAATACAGAGAATCCTAGTGTGGGGTCAGGACTATGTTTGTGGCTGTTGGGTGATATGTTGAACGGGTCGAAACTATATCGGTGCTTATATCGATTTAACGGTACGTGAAAATTTCCCGTTTTTATAAAGTAAGTTATAAATACTTACTTATCCCTACAGGGAATCCTTGTGTGGGGTCAGGAGTATGTTTGTGACTGTTGGGCGTTATGTTATGTTATGCCAAGTACACTCATATATGTACTATATTGAAATGCACTTTGTCAAAACCCAGTTAATATAAAATTAAATTGTCTGTTTTAGAAATTGCAAAATTACATGTTTCATTTGTCTGCTTGATTTGCTTTTACGTTTTAATTATATTTGAGTTTGATCACGGCCCGGAGGCATTGTTACAAAATGGCTTTAATCATGAATTTATGGCACAAAAGGGGTTTCGCGTTTTGGATCGATTAGCAAGCGTGTGCCACTGAGCAGTCACTGCAAGCCAGTTATCTCTCGCGCCCAGCTCCAGTACAGTCAGAAATGTTATCACAGTTACAAATTAAATCAGAAATCGACGCCTTTCAGCGAGCGATCATCCCATTACGAGGGCTCAGACGAGCGGTGCGAATGATTCTCTCTGTATTTCTACGTAAGTCGGCACTTAGTTATACATTTCTGAGTTCTTTGAAGGTTTGTTAGTCTCAGTAGAAATAGAGCGAATAGACGAATGTTATTGAATTTTTTCAGTGGCTGTGGTACGCTTTCTGAATACTAAAATGGTTTTTATGACACCTAAGTAGGTACCCTATCTAGCGACTATAAAAGCTTTTTTTATGATACGAAGAGCACTTGTGAGTGAATCCCTACTTCGAGACAAAAAACTTCATTAACTGAAGTGTTAGTTACCAGAAAATAAGCCGATGTGGTTCATTATTAGTAGTAGAGCTTTTTTGTGAAAGAGTTCGTCCGGGGAAGTACTACCACCATACCTATTTCTGCTGCAAAGCAGTAGTGCTCGTATTGCTGTGTTCCGGTTTGAAGGGTAAGGGTGCCGGTGAAATTACAGGCACATAAGACTTTTCATCTTTACGTCTCAGGGTGGCGGGCGCGGTGCAATGCCACATAGGGTGCGTCCTAGGTGGACGTGTCCTATGAGGTAATGCACTGTTCATAGGCAGAGGTTACCGCTTAACATCAGGTGGGCCACCTGCTTGTTCCGTCATACAGTAGAATAAAAAAAAAAAAAACTTCAGAAGTTTATTTTTATCATTTGCCCATATATTTAATTAAAATAAACTATTAATTTAGTAGTAGTTAAATAGTCTCGCACCATCGTGGGTATTTCTTAATACACTTGGCTGCCAAAGAAAGAATCCCTTGAACAATTTCAGCCATTATTGCGTTTCTCGGGCGTTGTGGCTCACTCGTTCTTGTTATAACTTACACTTTCATACTGAAGGCTTTAAACGCTACTTAAGTTTTATTAAAAGCTACGTTTCTAACAGATGATCTTATTACGTTGAGTTATATATATTTCTTACCATTCTGATTCAATTTAACAAGACATAATTCTTAGGTTTGCGAAACAGTACTTCAATCTTAACCGTGCATTTTATTATACAACTAGTGAAATGATAATAATAAATAATAAATCATTTATTTCTTAAGACGGCTTTTTCAATATTCCTACAATAGATACAAACAAAATGTAAAATAAAAATCGGCCAAGTGCGGGTCGGACTCGTGCACGAAGGGTTCCGTACCATTATCTATATTAACGGCAAAAAAAACACGTATGTTGTATGGGAGCCCCCTTAAATATTTATTGTATTCTGTTTTGTAGTATTTTTTGTTATAGCGGCAACAGAAATACATTATCCGCCCATTGTACATTTAGTTTTTGTTTAAATGTTTTGTGTTTATTTTAACTAGTTTGTAAGGTGTGCAATAAAGTACGTTCATTCATTCATTCATTCATTATCTGTGAAAATTTCAACAGTTTAACTATCACGGTTCATGAGATACAGCCTGGTGACAGACGGACGGACAGCAAAGTCTTAGTAATAGGGTGCCGTTTTACCCTTTGTGTACGGAACCCCAAAAAACAACTCGGGAAGATATCCCCTAGTGTTTGAAATATTTTTTCTGGGAAATGTAACTTACCGCCTAGCTTGGGGCTAGATAATGTTGTGTGAACTGTCCAGATTTATTTATTTATTTTATGTATTATTTAGCTAAACGTACTTTCGTTACAAAAGTGGGTTAAATTATTTTTTTTATTTATAGTATTTTTAATTAAGGGTAGATGCCGTTGTAACAATTTTATATAAGGGCGTTTTTTTCTGCCAGTGTGAAATTCAATCTAGCTTTAACGGGGAAAATTATTAAAATTATTTTCATAATGCAACTCGGCATTCGTCTAACCCCGGCCTCAGTGTCGTTCGCGCCGCCACTAACGTTGATATAGACAGGGATTGTGTAATAAACGGGACGCAATAAAAACGAAATGAGAAAGAAAAGATTTTAAAACTCCTCATAAAGATATTACGAGATAAGCAAAGACTCTTCAATAAAATAGGGGTTATGAATCTACAAGTCGTAAAAACATCGTAAATTGCACTTGTCTCTCTCGCACACACTCATGGGAAAAGGGTAAAACTTTGAAATGTTTTTTTATGCTACTTGGAATGACGGCAGGCTTATTATCTAAAATTAGCGATCAGCGATAATTGTACAATTATCGCGCAGCTATCGCGCGATCGATTGCTTTACGTAACAAAAAATCGTATTACCTACGAGACCGACAGCTGATTGCTCTCTGATGGCTGGGATGCACTTATCGCTACAATACTAGCGCCATTAGCGATGGAGTAGCGATCATTGGAACTATACTTTGAATAAGTAATACGAATTTGCAATTTGGATGCGATAATCGCTCAATTTTTGCTATCGCATTGCTATTGCAAGATACGTAATAAGCTTGCCGGTCAAGCTGATGGCCCACCTGATGTTAAGCGGTACCCTCTGCCTATGAACAGAGCATTATCAAATAGGTCACGTCCACCTAAGACGCACCCTATGTGTCATTGCACTGCGCCCGCCGGCCTGATACATAAAAATGAAAAGTCTCATGAGCCTGCAATTTCACCGGCAACCATACCCTTCAACCCGGAACACAGCAATGCCAGCACTACTGCTTAGTGGTAGAAATAGGCATGGTGGTAGTACTTCCCCAGACGAACTCCATCACAAAAAGCTCTACTACTACAAAATATCGCCAGTTCAAAAATTACAAGCCATATAAATGTTAATTAGATATCTTTCTGTAAAAACTATATAGGTCGAGTTTCAGCACGCGCAACCCTGCTTTAAATTAATTTGGGTTAGTGTATTGCTAATTAGTTTCGGGTTCTGTAAAACTTTTAACAAAGCTTTCCCAAAAAAACAAACCGTGATCTGTACAGAAAGTTTAATTTGGGTTGTGTAAGCATGATTGAATAGTAAGAGTGGATTCCTAACAAAACAACGAGTAACTTCTACTTGAGCACGTGATGTTTGCCAAAACAGTTTCCTCGAATAATAGGTACTGCCCGTGGTTATAATTTATTATTCTTGCAATTCATTTTCATATTCGCTGGTAACAGAATGTGAATTGATTAATGACGGTACCACGCTTGTTCTCGCCTTCGCTCCCAATGAAAAAGAAAAAAGCAATCCTGAAACAATTCAACGAAAATCTATTGTTGAAATAATTAGCCGCCTCGTAAACACCCTCCTACGTTTAGACTTATCTGTGGATTTTGTGTATATAACGTGCTATTGAGCATGTGCCAACCCTACTAAGGTAGTTTTTTTTATTTACATTAAGGCGCTATAGGTTCAACGAACATTTTTGTATGAGGCGAAGAAGGCGAGCGCACGCTCTGATACCGTGTTTTTATGTATAAAAAAATTATATAAAAATGTCGTTCCAAGTTTTGTTTAATTTTGTTGATGAATTCACTAACTCAAATAATAACTAACATGTAACCAAAAGTTTCAAAAATTAAAACGTGAGAGAAGTGACTGAAAAATAGCATTTAAACTTTAAAAAGGAGGTATCTTTGTTATTTTTTTTTATCGAGTGTAGTAATTCAAATATTGTATTGAATTATTGATTTCACTAGATAAAAAGCTCAAGAATATCATATTTTTTTTTCTTCATAGAAAACTATGAAAATTCTTATCAAAAACTTTAAAATTCTAGAGACATTTGAGAACCTATCGCGCCTTAATGACGGAACAGGCAACCTTATGTATAACAATGCATTACCTCACAAATCTAGTCCACCTAGGACGATGGCATTGCACTGCGCCCGCCACCCTGAGACAAAGATGATAGTCTCATGTGCCTGTAATTTCACCGGCACACATACCCTTCAAACCGGGACACAGCAATGCGAGCACTAATTTGCGGAAGAAATAGATATGGTGGTAGTACTTCCTTTGATGAATTCTTTAATAAACAATAATTCCAAAATCAAAAAATTCAACTGGATGAACTAAAAGTTAGTGCGTTTATGTTTCTGTACCTCCAAAATGGCTCAAACCAATTTGGATTATGTGTTTATTCGTATTTATATCTAAAAGCGCTTAGCCGATTTGGATGCAGTTGTTTTGTAAACCTAGTTTGATATCAAGTATAACATAACTAAAAGTTTTTTCTTTTTAACTACCTATTATTTATCTCTGTTAAATATACTTATACCTACATATATAATTGGACAAATATTTGGAACCTCCCTATAAATCTCTTGATATACCCATGTTGATATCATAAATACTTATTAACAAAATATTTTTGCTTTTGGTAGCCACTATATAATAATAGTTTTTTTTACATTTTTAGTACCCTATATCACTGTCCGGGCCAAGGCGATTTTAATGATACATCAAAATCCATCCAGCCGTTCGGGTGCAACGCGGTAATAATGTTTTTTTTGCCACATACATGCAAGCATGTATACAAAGATACACGCAAAACACATACCCGGGCTGATCTGTCAGTCAGCCAGGAAAAAGCACTGATAATATAAAAAACGTTCAAGTGCGAGTCGCACTCGCGCACGAAGGGTACCGTACCATTATCTATAAAAACGGCAAAAAAACACGGTTTTGGTATGGGAGCCCCTTATATATTTATTTTATTCTATTTTTAGTATTTGTTGTCATAGCGGCAACAGAAATACATCATCAGTGAAAATTTCAACTGTCTCACTATCACGGTTCATGATACAGCCTGGTCTCAGACGGATGGACAGCGGATCATGATACAGCGGATCATGATACAGCCTGGTCTCAGACGGATGGACAGCGGATCATGATACAGCCTGGTCTCAGACGGATGGACAGCGGATCCTTAGTAATAGGGTCCCATTTTACCCTTTGGGTACGGAACCTTTAAAATAACTTTAATTAATTTTATTTTATTTTTATTCATCTATTAGAGACTAGCTTTTCTACCACTAGCGCTCCCAGCATAACCCACTAATAAGACCATTGTCCTCGTAAATACAGCGAATGAACGACTCTACGTCGGATTCCAGCATTCGGTTTGCATGCAATTAAAACTTGCACAATTAAACAGCGGAGAAGGAAAACACGGGAAAATTGAGATAAGATTAATTTTCTGACTAGTTTCTCGAAGAGTTTGCCAGCTAACGGCGTTTTCACATAGAAACCAGGCATATGGTAGTATGGTCAGTAGTAGTAGTAGAGCTTTTTTTGTGAAAGAGTTCGTCCGGGGAAGTACTACCACCATACCTATTTCTGCTTGCATTGCTGGGTTCCGGTTTGAAGGGTGCCGATGAAATTACAATCACATGAGACTTTCATGTTTGTCTTAGGGTAGCGGGCGCTGTGCAATGTCGCATATGGGGCGTCCTAGGTGGACGTGACTTGTGACGTAATGCACTGTTCATAGGCAGAGGGTACCACTTAACATCAGGTGGGCCATCTGCTTGACCAATCATTCCTAGTAGTTTTTTTTTAATGGCTGTCTACTAGCGCACAACCGTGGTCAATGCATATGATGACAAAGGAGTGCGCATCTTCATACTGGTAATTACTGCTTATACGTAGTAAAAAAGCTTATCCCACACTTACCAAATTACCTTCTCCTAACCCTTGTCCTAATAAAGTTTCTCCATCCTATTCTCCACTATATTGCCTTGCTTTGCTATTTATTTTGCTTAATACAGTTTTTTTCTGCTAATTCGTTTTTAAGCGGTAAATTATATCAAAGTTCTAAGCTAAGTCGCAGATTAAGCAGAGTCGTATTTCGGGGAATGCTCCCAGGAACTGCACGATCTGATCCCACCATCTCCTTTTCATCATAGGACGAGCAGGCGCACGGCTCAGTACCATCCTTACCTCATTGGTATACCTTCTATTCGCACAAAACGTTTCGTTTCTACCTTTATAATGCGAACTGCTAAGGAGTGGAATACACTGCCGTCGTCTGTCTTTCCTGAAAACTATAATCTGGGTCTCTTCAAGTCTAGAGTGAATAGGTGCCTTCTAGACCTTTGTGCTCCATCTTCGGCCACATCGTCACTTACCAACAGGTGAGATCGCGGTCAAACAAAGGTCTATTAATGTAAAAAAAAAAATAAGTACGCTAAGTAGTTCTAAGCTATAATAAGCTAGTTAAATGACTAATATTGTAATTCGTTAGTACCACCTAACTAGCTTTAAGTTTTTCAATGAAAGCCGCAGCCGACTGGTTGAATTGAGCGTTTAATTGGACGGCTAGCCCTAACATTGAACACAGCCATTCACTACATATAAAATCATCAGAAAAATGAAGCTATAATATTATTATCTTGAGATTGTAGTCTCCAGGTAGGTTAGTATTTTTAAATACTATGTTTTAGCCTTTCTACATAAAAAAATCCTTGGGATTTAAATGGCGTTGTTCAGTGAAATGGCTAGCCGTCCAATTAAACGGCTGGAAATGGCTAGTCGACAATTATACGGCTGATTCAACCAGATCGCTGTAACATATAAGGCACCTTACCAACAAACATACTCGTGTCAAATTCTTCTTGGGCTAGACAGAACAAGAGCCCTTTTTTCTACATAAAAGTGATACTAAGAGCGAGGAACTCAATGTAATGTAGCTCAAAGTAACCCAAAGGTCTTCTCAAACAACATTTAAAATAATGGTGTCCTACACTTACAGCTACACCTTACCCATTATTATTAACTCTAATGTTGTAGTGTGAATTTACGACTATGCAATAATAGTATATTATGCAATTAGTGAATAAAGGGCGGATTTAAAGCGAGGGCCATAGATGAATCACAGCTAAGAACAAATAACAGTTTTTATTCTAATGCTAAACTCCTTGTCGAAAATGTCGACCAATAAAATCTCAAAGCGTTATTTGTACAAGAAGTTTGTATGTCGCGTATTTTTTGCACAAGGATTTTGTATCGAATATTTTTTGCGCAAGGATGTTGTATAGGATGTCGCATTTAGATGAAGGTCGAATATATATTGGTGTGTTCTAAATTCAAACACCAAACTCGTGTTTAAAAGTGCTTGCTTAGGTTTTCAGTGAATAAATTAAGCTTTTTAGAGGGGGAATGTTATAAACATTTTTTATATTTATTTTTAAGTTGTTATTAGGTCTTGCTAGGAAGTAGGATACTGGTAAGTGCCGCCATCCTACTTTCTACACAAGTACACCATTTCCCTGCCAACTTCGAAAGATAGCCACTGAGGGTCTGTGTATACCGACAATTTGATACTTCTTCTAATTGGATAATACCAAGTTTTACCTCAACTTTGAGAAAGTTAGTCTATGCCATTTTTGAGGTTGTTCATCTCAAATACTTTATGGATTTCGGAGGTATTTCACGCTCTGCCCACTAGCTGTTCAGAGCCGTGCTCTGAATTTAATTACCAAGTACCATGGAGCTCTTTATTTGCCTGAGCCACAGATTAAATAATACTATAGTACCTGAGCTAAGTCCCGTAACCTTTGTTCTGCTGATAGAATGGTTCAAGGCGGAAAGTTACGGGAATGCTATGTTCACGCATGCTATGCTATTATTGCTATGTTGCAATTTGTCACGTAATATATGACAAGAGTAAGAAAGTAAAGAAACGAAGCTAAAGAGAGAAGTAAAAGATAGTTTAAAATGCATACAAATATAATGATAAGAATGAGGTCGTGGGGTCAGGCCAATGTCACTTTTCACACCGTTCCGGACCGAGAAATACCGCACTCTCCTAGCGATCTCGTCCACAGCCCTTAGCCGTGCGGTACGGTCGTCAGTCCGCGTTCAGAGTAGGTAGGTACGCCGCGTCCAGAAGTCGATAGTGAGCAAGCAGGTGTGTTTCGCACTCCGGCGCCAAGGTGAGTCACCAAGTGGTCCGAGCTTCTAAGGTTTTAGTTAAACCCGGAGGGTGTTCCTGGAATCGTGAACACAGGCATTACGATCCAGTTGCATAAGGGAGCTTCAGAGGAAAGCCTAGGGTCGTACAAGCTACCGGCTACAAGTCAGCTAAGCCAAGGCGGTAAGATATCAAGGTGGTGTTTACATGAATATAAGTTACACTACTAATTAGTACTTTTTTTTTTTATGTATGTACATAGACACACGCCTTTTTTCCCGAAAGGGTAGGCAAAGCCTTAAATGGGCCTCTTTTCACCGAGGGTTGCACCATGATGGGGAAAAAACGTGACGAGTGGAGAGCTCATCGCCGCCATTGCTTCCCACGACAAACTCTGCTGACGCTATCTTCCAGTAATAAAACATTTCTTAAATAAGCTAGCAGCCAGGACAAATCTTATACCAACGAATCTTATAAACAAGTCCGGGTAATCCCTTAGTCGGCTTTTACGACATCCATAGGAGGAGATGTAGGGGTCTATTCTTGGGCCAGACACACAAAGACAAGAAGTTTTTTTTTTTTTTTACATTGATATCCTTTGTTTTGACCACGATCTCACCTGTTGGTAAGTGACGATGTGGCCGAAGATGGAGCACAAAGTTCTAGAAGGCACCTATTCACTCTAGCCTTGAAGAGCCGCGATTATAGCTTTCCGGAAAGACAGACGACGGTAGTGTATTCCACTCCTTAGCAGTTCGCATTATAAAGGTAGAACTGAAACGTTACAAAAGAGCGAAGTCTTATTTAGTTACCATCCAGACCTTGTATATTTATCTTCCAAATTACAAATAGTCGAGTAGTTAAATTTCCACAATCTCGTTGCGAACAAAACCCTCCTTGCTTTTGGTTTCAACGTCCTCGTAAAATACTTGATTATTTAGAAATAGAATCACGTTCGCATCGTGTGTAATTACAGGGCTAGGTCGCAGCGAAATAATTAGAGCTACCATCGAATGCCTCGTTAGTCTTCTTAGGAATGAGGTCAAGGCGCGGTGTGCCTTATTACAAGAACTTACAGCGGTAGCTTTAAAAAGTACTGGCATTATTTTTACGTGCACATTATTACATGTAATTTTGACATCATACTATCGAAATATGCTCGTAACTACGCCAAATGCTACGGCGTAGCATGGGCTACGCAGCCGTAGCATTTGTCGTTACATTATCCGTTTCCGAATTTTAGATGTCTTCATGCCATTCGTCTTCCTGGCTAGACGGGTAAGTGGATTTGCAAATCAACGGTATAAGTATTTCATGCTATGATATCATATATATCATACCTAGATTGAGTGAGATTTACTACACCTAAAGAGTATTTTTACACTTAGAACAAATCGCTCAAGTATTTTTCATTGTATCCAAATCTAGATACCCACATATAAAATAAAAAATTGGCATTTTTTTTTTTTTTTTTTTATTCTACTTTGTTGACTGAACAAGCAAGAGGCCCGCCTGATGTTAAGCGGTAACCTCTGCCTATGAACAGTGCATTACCTCATAGGTCACGTCCACCTAGGACGCACCCTATGTGGCATTGCACTGCGCCCGCCACCCTGACACATAGATGAAAATTTAATTAATTTCACCGGCACCCTTACCCTTCAAACCGGAACACAGCAATGCGAGAACTACTGCCTTGCGGCAGAAATAGGTATGGTGGTAGTACTTCCCCGGACGAACTCTTACACAAAAAAAGCTCTACTACTACTAAAACTACTACCATTTATTCTTTACACTATTATTACCCATTTTTTTTCTTTATATCGTCATTTCTTAGTTAAACTTTCATCTCTATCAGCTTCTCAATATGGAGATTTCGCAGACGGTTTTAAGATGGCTATGTTTTTTCGGTCGCACTAATTAGCAACTTTAGTGACTTCTAATTAGGTAGGTAATTATTTAACATGGTTTTTGAAAATAAATGTTACGTTAATATTTGATTTTTTAAATACAAAAAATATTGGAAAGGCTAATTAGGAATTCATACACAGTGACAATTTCCTTTCACTCGCACTTGTGCAAAATCCATATTCCTCGCCTATATCTACCTTTCTTTGTCTCACCCGCGTAAAAGTGGGATACGAAGCTGTTTTGAATAAGCGACGCCCGCGCCATCCCAGTGCAATTTCGGTAACACTACGATGCATTCATAATAACGAAGAACAATAAGAAAAATCAATTAATATCACTAATTAACGCGTGTGATGCCCCAAACATTACGAAGACCATGAACAAATGCCGTGTGTGTACATGTGAAAACTGACAATCAAAATTCGACGATATATTGGCGAAATTTGCAACAGCAGACCACTGGTGAGTCCTTTCATATTTTCCTTCCTTTCCGTCACTGTGTATTGAGTTGGGATAAAATAATTAGCACTATAATCAACAAAAGTAAAAACAAAGAATCTTAGCGCAATCAAATATATTATAAATATAACTTGCCATTGGGTTCAAAAAGTTTAATTAAAAATGTACAAATGAGTTCCCTTGATTTTAAGGAAGCAATAACGAAAGAAGTCTTAAATAAACATAAATTAAACGTTCATGTAATTAAATTATACCCTTTCAAGAGCCCTCTGTAGCAATGAAGGCAATTTAAATAATTCATATTTAATCACCAACTAATGGATTTCCTGCAAATATGCATCAGTTGAATAAACGTTCTGACTGGTTGGATCACGTTGAGCCGACGTCAACCTACTTGTTTATTTATGAATTTATTACCCCACTCAACGAGGAGTGGCGGAAAGAGCCACAATGCTACCTCGCACTGATTGAATATTAAACACCTGGCCCCACCATTAAAACTTAAGCATTTCTTTCTGTCGCTTTCATTTAACGATGGGCTGTATCGAGAATTCGTAAGGGTCGCTTTCTCGACGGTTAGTAATGTCTTGTATAAAACATACGTAGAGGTTCAAGATAAATCTCGCAAGCAGTTAATAATCAAAACCTAAAAAAAAGAGAAGTTTATATCTGAGTTTTTTTTTTACCACGCTTTGTTTGACCACAATCTCATCTGTTGGTAAGTGACGATGTGGTCGAAGATGAAGCACAAAGGTCTAGCAGGCACCTTTTCACTCTAGCCTTGAAGAGATCCAGATTATAGTTTTCAGGAATGACAGACGACGACAAATGACAGGAATGACATTTTAACGTGCAGCTTTGAGCACTTGTCTTGGTTACATTTTAACGTGCAGCTTTGAGCACTTGTCTTGGTTACATTTTAACGTGCAGCTTTGAGCACTTGTCTTGGTTACATTTTAACGTGCAGCTTTGAGCACTTGTCTTGGTTACATTTTAACGTGCAGCTTTGAGCACTTGTCATGTGCTGAATAAAGGAACGGTTTTTTGAACGGTGAGATATATCTTTACCAATGTCTGTGATATCAAAATAAATGGTATCTTTTTCTTCATCGTGTCGAGGGTTCAAGAATTGAGAAATTAATCTCACAAAAATAAACTTTAAATTGCACATATCTTTAATTGTGCATGTGTTTGGGCATCGCGAGCAAGAAAGTAAATGAAGCATTATCTGAGGCGTCGCTCCACAGTCACTTTGTATAGAGTATCAGAGTATCAGAGTATCCTCATTTAACCAAATAAATGCCATGACGAGTATGCAGTATTGACCAGTGTGTCGTAAACTGCTGTTTATACATTCAAAATTAAGAAATAAGTATGAAATGATGAAGTAAGTATGTATGATAAGTATGAATGTATGTATAATATGTATAAGTAAACTATCATGGTTATGTACATATATTTCACTAGAAACGGGATATTTACGACGATTTTGAGCTTCGATGGTTCCTGATATTTCAGCACAGTTGCATGCGCCATGATCACGGGAAACTAAAAAGTCTTTCCGAGTATATGTTATTGGCAGATATATCAATCTACCCTCTTGCTCACTCTTTTATTACGAACGACACCGTCGTGGTAAATATCCCGTTTCTAGTGAAAAGTAAGAAATAACTGACAAGAAGATAAAAAAATTAAAACAATAATAAATACATAATAGAATTTTACATGTTAAGAAATTACTCAATTGAAAAGAGAATAATTGTGTATTCAAAGAATGGTTTGCAAATAATTATTATTCTTTCAAGCCTTTAAACAAGCCGCATTACCACAAAGTAAACAAATAAATAAATAATGCTGGTTTCGAGTCCCGCTGGAACGGAATTTTTGGGTTACATTTTAATTTTATGCTGGACAGTTTACACAACATTATCTAGCACCAAGCTAAGCAGAGCTTAGCTTACTTACAAAATAACATTTTACCAATAAATTATTTGTATCTGTATCTGTATCTGAGCTTGTATTATGGGTATTAGATAACTGATATATACTTAATACAATACATTACAGTGATAGATATTTTTTATTATACATAGAAAATACCCAGAACACCCTGTACAAATATCTGCAGATCGTACAAATATTTGTTCCAAGGCGGGAATCGGACACGCAACCTCTCACATCTGTGTTGCAGGCACAGATGCACAGGCTTCGCTCGCCGCGCCACAGAGTTCATCAAAAAGTACGTAGACGGCAAGTTTTTGGCATTACAAAAAGCATTGCCTGTTTTTTCTTATAACAATTTTTGGTAGTTTAATATTTATTTAGCTAGTCATGTAAATGCTGTTTCGCTTATATAGTTTTAGTCGTGGTGTTGGCATTAATAATATGGCCTTTGTTTTGCGACTCTCCGAACAATATTACCGGTATTAATAGGTATATATAATAATATATACCTATATAGAAGAAGCTTATCATCTTTTAAGCTGATCACGTTAAGTGGCTCTTAAAACACTTCGTACTATTTTACGAAAGCTTAAATTCAGATAAAATTAAATATTCTCAATGAGGGACTTTATCTGAGTAGGCGCTTAGTAAGGAGCAACTAACTTTAGCAAGTTTGCGTCAAGAGTGCTCTGAGAAAGTTCCTGATATGAAACATTAATTACCTTTTTATAGCCATAGCTAAGTACCGTGATATTTTTATCGAAACCATAGTGAAGAAGCCTTGTAAGTGCTTGTCTCTGTCGGAAGACCAGCGTTGGTTGTAACGTGTTTACAACTGGCTCATGCTGAGACAGAGACCATTTTGTGATTCAATGCATTTTTTTTTATTATGGCTTCTATTTTATTTTAGTTTAGTTTTAGTTTTTGCTTGAGTTACAAATAAAATAATTTATTTCTTTCTTTCTTCTTCTTTAAAGTACATTATGAATGGCACTTGTCTTTCGGCTTTACCTTCGTACATACAGACTTATAATTCGAAAAATAGCAATAACGGCAGACAAACCTAAAATAATTAACTTTGTTAAAATAATATCTAAAGGTACCTTGCTATTCTATGTCTGGCTTATGAATATACCCCTCCGTCTCCTACCGTGTATGTCGTAAAAGCCGACTAAGGGATTAACACCGGAGGATGGGCAGCAGCATCCACCTGAGTACACCAATATTGCGATCAATAATATGCCAGCCAAGCGTTGTGATTACGGCATTGCATTGTATGGGAGAGGTCTCGTCCAGGATTGGACGTATAGAGGATGGTGATGATGATACACCATGACTGACGGAGTCATATCACTTCGTAAGTCATATCACCAAGATGATGATATAGAACGTACGAAACTTCTCGCCAAACTTCGTCGAACAGAGAGCAAGCCAAACAAAGCAACAGCAATCAATCAGCAACAGACAATCAAAAATAGACAGACAGACAGACAGACTCTGAATCTGACTCTGACTCTGACTATGTCAGAATATAACTTTTGAAACTATCATGGTTATGTACATACTTTTCACTAAAAACGGGATATTTCAAAAATCATGGTAAATATCCCGTTTCTAGTGAAAAGTATATGTCAGAATAGGTACCAAGGATCTTTGCTAGTTGGTACTAGTACTTAGCTACTGATATCCAAATAAAAATTGTCACTAACAAGCTGTATAAGGATAAAATACGACTCCTTTAATCAGCAGTAAATTAAGAGTGACAGTAGCGAATAACCAAAACATTTTTTTTACTGGTTTTATCTGGATTTATTTAGGATTATGCAACTCAGCGGTTCATGCTTTCGGATGAAGGATTTTTATGCTCAATGTGATTAACGGGATAAAAAATTAATACAAGTTAGCTTCGTGTTTCGGAAATTCATCTACCTCTGTGGCGCGGCTGGCGATGGTTCGCCTGCGACGCAGGAGGTTGCGGGTTCGATTCCCGCCTCGGAACAAATATTTGTGCGATCTGCAGATATTTGTTCAGGATGTTCTGGGTGTTTTCTATGATAATAAAAAATATCTATCTATGTAACGTATATTGTATTAAATATATCAGTTATCTAGTACCCATAACACAGGCTCTGCTTAGCTTGAGGCTAGATAATGTTGTGTGTATTGTCCAGCATTATTTATTGTTATAAAATAAAAAATATTATCTATGTAATGTATTGTATTAAGTATATCAGTTAACTAGTACCCATAACACAAGCTCTGGCTTAGCTTGGGACTAGATAATGTTGTGTAAACTTGTCCAGAATTATTTATTTACTTATTTATTTAACAGCGCTAGAAGGAAGACTCCTAGTATTCTATATACTATTTGCAATATTACAGAGTATATGCAGTCTGAACTGGCGTTAACTGTGCTCAATTTCAATTAGAAACTTACAAAGACGTCGCTGCAAAACGTACTTACTATAAATTCAAAATACAATCAAGCTGTAGTGACCTAATTAGGAAACGGTGTGATTAATGCTGGAACAATTCCGTTTACTTGCAAGGCAGAACACTTAAGGTACAGAACAATTCACAAAGCAAGACAATCACCGAACGTTTGTTCATGATTACTGAGTAATTTCAGTGTCATTAGATAAATGTTCTATGAAAATAAGGATAATCCTTTTATTATTTTGAATTTCTAGACGAAACAACTAAATGTGTACTAGGGTTTCTTACTTCAAAATCATTTTGTGTTCCGCCTGTCCTTCAAGACCCTTTTGAGGGTTTCCCTATTACTAAGCCTCCCTCCAGCTTACTGTCTGTCTGGATTTTGTCATAGTTAGTATATCTCGGGAGCCATAAGACGTGGGATGAATACGGCCTACTTTCTGGTCAGAATCAGGATTAAAATATTCGTGGGGAGTTTTTTTTTTTTGTACTTGAATGACGGATCAATCAAATGGCTCACCTGATGTTAAGGGGCTAGTCTGTGAAAACCCTTGAAAAGTGGTGTTTTGAAAAGCCTAGAACTTTCCAAATTTAGCTTTATTCTTAACAATATTTAGATCAGAAGAAAGAACACTTCAGGCTGAATAAAAATACGTTGGGGTTTTCTAAAGTTATTTCTAGATTTTGTGTAAATTGAAAAACTACCTACCCATTTTCACGAAATTGATCAAAATAGAGCATCTACATATGAGCCTAAATCTACGGAATTACAGCTATTTCTGAGAAATAAAACACTTTAGTATCATGTCTATACACATAGTTTTAAAAGTATGTTGGGGTTTTTAATCTTTTCATATAAAAGATGTGTAAAAACACGAAAACATTTTCAATTCGCCGTATCTACACGATTTCTACGCCATTTTCTGTCATTCCGTGGTTATCCACGGCGCTGAAAGGAAGGCCCTCGTTCACTTTTTTATTCACAGGTGAAAACGGACAACCGGTTACTTCGATATATCATTACAAAAACTTGTATTATTTTACTGAAAATTGTTGGTTTTCGTTGTTATAATTGTAATTCGGGTAATAAGAAACCAATGCAAATTCTTATTTATTTGAGGTTTGTGAAAATTTACCGGACTGACATGGTTTGACAGTTTAATCATACAGTCGTGAACACAAACCAATTCTAGAGATCCACCAACTTATATGCAGAATGAAATGTATGTAGCTGATAGAAAAATGTAGGTAAATGGTTCTAGAGATAAGTTGGTGGATCTATACTTATAACATTGCAGGCCTCCGTAGTCGCTCGATGCAATTCTACGGTAGCATACTCACGAAGGAGTTTATATTGTGACCAAAAGAGTTTCGCTTAGCGATTTTCCTTAGAATATGCCTAGCTCTTTATACTAAGTGATTATCGTTTTTTTACAAAAATGTACTTGCTTATTTCCCGACTTACTAGTGAGAAACGGTATGTTTTTTTATTTTTTATTTATACTATCATTCAATTTTTATCTATGTTTGACTGTTTGTCACTAATAATAATACTGGTACTTCAAATTTTGATATCGAAACAATAAATAAATAAATAATGCTGGACAGTTCGCACAACATTATCTAGCCCCAAGCTAAGCAGAGCTTGTGTTATGGGTACTAGATAACTGATATACTAAATACAATATATTACATAGATAGATACTTTGCTGATACAATGCTGCTATTCAAAAAATCTCCATTAAAGTCCATGCTTTATTGGAGGCGGAAGATGAACAAACTGGTCAAGTGCGAGTCGGACTCGCGTGTAGAGTGCTCCGTACAAGTATAATAATAATAATAATAAAAATAAATAAAAAGCCTTTTTATTTCCTTAAAAAAAGATAAACAAAGTTACAATTAAAAATATTAAATATTATTTCCTGTTGTATCATAAAAAATATATATTTAATCCTTAGTTAAGGCCCCTTTCGGGTATAGGCCTCCTCCAAATCTTTCCAAAGATCCCTATCCTGCGCTCTACCTATCCAGTTTTTGCCGGCTGCCTTTTTTATATCATCGACCCAACGTTGTTGTGGGCGTCCTCTGGCTCTCTTTCCCGTCGGCCCCAAACACGTCGTTACTCGATGTGTCCACCTTTTGTCTTTTAGACGTGCCAAATGTCCCGCCCATTTCCACTTCAGGCTTTGTGTGTGAGACAGAGCATCTATGACTTTGGTTTTCTCTCGAATGGAATCGCTTCTTTGTTTGTCCTTTAATCTGATGCTAAGTATGCTTCTTTCCATTGAGCGCTGTGTCGTTTGTATTCTGCGTCGTGTGTGTTCATTAAATATCCATGTTTGTGATCCATAGGACAGACAGGGGAGCAAGTATGCTACCATATAAATAACTCTGTCAACATAGTAACAACTAGACCAATGGAACTTAGTATAGTCCTCGATAAGTCCTCGGTGAAACGTAGCCACACATTTTGTACATATTTTCTCTTCACGAATATTTTCGTTTCCCGTCGGAATTTAAAAACGTATAGCACAAAGTAATTAATTTTGTAAAAATTTATATAACCTCCAACGTTGAACGGCTGGACTGATTTTGATCAAACAAAGCTAAGAAAACTCCCCACAAAAACAATTAAAAAAAAAAAAAAACGGTTGATCCTTTCGGGAGCTACGATGGGACAGACACACAGACACGCCAAACTTATAACACCCTCTTCGTTTTTCGTCAGGGGTTAAAAATAAACGAATTCAGATTTTGGGTACCTACTAATTTTGGACGAAATTTATAATATAAAATACAAGCTAGGTATAGGTACCTACTGTCACCAGCGACTTAATTTGGACGCGTTATATTATTTGTAGTAGGTACAACTATAATAACTGGGTTATCTGTGACATACTAGTTCCTCATAGATAATCCAGTTGATCAATATTAATTTTATTGTAAGTTAGGTATGAGGTATGAGGTTGACGTGTTTGTATGAGCTTGATCATGTAACAAAAATGTATCCTAAATATAATCACCGTAACATATTATACGGTGGATATCTGAACAATTTTTTTTTATTATGTGGTACTAAATACTACACATATGAATAGTAACATCATACATTACATATACGGTGCTTAAGACTAGTGTTGATATTCTTTATTGCACTTAACTACTTCTGAAAACAAAGGAATCGAATCTTATCATCGTCGCTTCTTATCGTCGTGCTTGTACTATTATTTATTCTGTGTCATCGTCTTGCTTAGTAAACGAAAACTGTACGAAAAAGTAATCGTAGACATTACAATCGCATTATATCGTAGTTTAGTAGTAGTAGAGTTTTTTTTTGTGAAAGAGTTCGTTCGGGAATGTACTACCAACCACAACTACTACCAGTAGTATTTCTGCCGCAAAGCACTAGTGCTTGTATTACTGTGTTTTAGTATGAAAGGTATAGTTGCCGGTAAATGCAGTGCAATGCCACAAGGGGTGGACGTGACATATGAGGTAATGGATTATTAAAGGCAGACGTTACCGCTCAAGATCAGGTGGGCCATCTGATTGTTCCACGTCATTCACGAAGATAAAAAGTGGGGGATTGGTGCCAGTCAGTCAGTGGGAGCTCAACAAACAGTGACTCACCAAAGCTGAAAAGTGGGTAGGTCGTGTGTGGCGAGTTATGCAAAGGCGATACTCGCGACGAAAAGTACGCATGTGAACGCTCTAGAAAATTCAAAATGGCTAATACAAAGTAAATAAGTACCCAAAAGAAAAGTTTCTTCCAACTACTTAGTTATACCTAGTAATTTTGAACAAACTGAGGTGTGTATAACCTTTTTCCTTACAAATATTAGCTGTTAACCTACAAACGACACATAGGCCAGTCATCTTAAACATTCCAGGTCGTAAAAAAATTGCAAAGTTCGCACAGCTCTATCGAAGTTGCAAACTTGGTTTTACACAATTGGTATTTATCCTAACAACATCCCAAAAAAACAGAACCATGCAACTTTTTGCGATCTTACACGATTTTAGTGTCTACGGTGACTGGCCTAACAAGACTGAAGGGGATTCTGAAAAAAAGGACTGGTTGCCTACAAGATAACAAAATCAGCAAATCAAATCTATGATTTTCAGGATTTTATAAATTGTGTCAATTCAAACAATACCTGTGTAAAGGTTCTGGAAACATGGGATTTTTATAATTATCGAGATCACGAATCACACACATGCTCCAGTTTTTTTACATCAAACGTACCTGAGAGAGATTTTGCTGTAAAAGTAGATGGGGAGGATTGAACCCCAAAATATAAACTAGTCACGGTGTTGAGTTATAATCACAATATATTAACTAGTTTTTTTTAACACATTGTTTTCTAGAAGCCGTACCAAAAGTTATGGCAAGATGTATAACTGCAGAAATAAAAGAAGAAATCATAATTAGTGCTATTTATACCAGAAAGTAGTAGTAGTAGAGCTTTTTTGTGAAAGAGTTCGTCCGGGGAAGTACTACCACCATACCTATTTCTGCCGCAAAGTAGTAGTGCTCGCATTGCTGTGTTCCGGTTTGAAGGTGCCGGTGAAATTACAGGCACATGAGACTTTTCATCTTTATGTCGCAGGGTGGCGGGCGCATTGCAATGCCACATAGGGTGCGTCCTAGGTGAACGTGTCCTATGAGGTAATGCACTGTTCATAGGCAGAGGTTACCGCTTAACATCAGGTGGGCCATCTGCTTGTTCCGTCATTCATTAGTATAAAAAAAAAAAAAAAAAAAAAATAGGAGATACTTGTAGCAATATTTACCAACTTATAACTTCATCGTTAGGATGATTTAACTGACTGGTATAAAATAAGGTTTACACCACTATTCCAAATACAACAAAAAAAACATGGATAGTCAGTATTCTATAAAGATTGACTCTATGCAAAAAAAAGGTACAAAATAACAATTTCCAAAAATAACCATAAAAAAAGCGGCCAAGTGTGAGTCAGACTCGCCCATGAAGGGTTCCGTAGCAGCAAGTAACATAATATAAAAGTTCTTGGATGGATTACGATTAATGACGTATTAAAAAAAAACTACTTACTAGATCTCATTCAAACCAATTTTGAGTGAATGTTTACATGGTAATGTACATCATATATTTTCTTTAGTTTTATAATTCTCTTATTTTAGAAGTTATGGGGGGGGGCACACTTTTTACCACTTTGGAAGTGTCTCTCGCGCAAACTATTCAGTTTAGAAAAAATATATATTAGAAACCTCAACATCATTTTTGAAGACCTATCCACAGATAACCCACATTGATGAAAAAATAAATTTGAGTTTCAGTTCTAAGTATGGGGAACCCCAAAAATAATTGTTTTTTTAAAATTTTTGTGTAAAATTCTAAATGCGGTTCACAGAATACATCTACCTACCAAGTTTCAACAGTATAGCTCTTATAGTTTCGGAAAAAAAAGGCTGTGACATACACGGACAGACAGACAGACAGACAGACATGACGAAAGATTAAAGATAAAGATAAAGATAAAGATCAAGATAATTTATTTGCTTAAACATATGTACAAATTGATGGTATAAATATTAGTAGGACACAATATGAAAATCCAAAGGGAATCCATAAGGGTTCCTTGTCTTTGAGTATGGAATCCTAAAAATGGGAACATTTGGTCAAAACAATTTAATAGTGCATGCGCCATGGAAAGCTACCAAGTTATTATTTCGACGCGTCACGTGTCATCGTACAAAGTCAAAAACAAGTATTATATCCATAAATTTATTCGGATTTTGTCAAGAAAACAAAAGTTTAAATCTTTTTAATTCCATTCGAAAAAAAAACACTACGCAGATTAAATTTGTACCGAATATACTTGGAATAGTCATTTAATTTAAATTTAATTTGTGTTTAAAATTCAAAAATACAAAGAATGTTAAAAGGTATCTTACTAATATTAGGAACGTGAAAGTTTGTAAGTATGGATGGATGGAAGGATGGATGGATGGATGTATCTTTGTTACTCTTTCACGTAAAAATTGCTTGATGGATTTGGATGAATCTTGGAACGGAGATAACTGGACTCCCGGAATAACATATAGGCACATTTTTATCCCGATATTCCCACGGAATCGAGACCTATGCGGAAAACACCGCAGGGCGCAGCAGCAATGCGAATACTTTTCATCCAATGTTTTATTTATCTTTGTTTCTGTGTGTGTGTGTGTGTGTGTGTGTGTGTGTGTATTTTTGTGTGGAATATTGTTTGTTGACTGTTACTACTACATCCATGTTGGTGACACAAATAAATGTTTTTCTTTCTTTCTTTCTTTCTTTTCAATGTACCAGGCGAGCAGCAGAATGCAGGAGTAATTTGGTAACCGAATATCCTATCCTAATTACTCTTTCACGTAAAAACTACGGGATGGATTTGGATGAAATTTGGAATAAAGATAACTAGACTCGCGAAATAACACAGGCACATTTTTATCCCGATATTCCCACGGGATCGAGACTTACGCGGGTGAAACTTACTTCACCAGCGTAAGTCTAATAATACTAGCTTTATAATACTCCGCTACTTAATAATCCTGCGCAGACGAAGTCGCAGGTTACAGCTAGTAAAATTATAAATTGAGTACTAAACAAAAATATAATACACAAATAAAAAGATTCAAACATTTACAAGAGAGCGCCAATGTTTAGGTGAATAAGGGTGGTGGGTGTTTAGGGTGTTAAGGTGGTTTTGGCGCTAGGCACTAAGCACTTATGCGAACTGAAATGCACTTTGTTGCGTCCCAGCAAGGTTCGTTATTTTTTTTTCACGATGTGAACCTTTTGTTCTTGCTATTATTTATTCTGTGGTCTTACTTACAGTTTTTTTTTTTCTCCCAGCTCAATAAAGTGTATAACTGAGTTAGTAGTTATGTTACCGCACATAAGATTAGTAAATCTTGAGCATATTCCGTTTGTTGAACACCATAACAAAATCCCTAGACATGCGAACAGTAACTATGTTACATACGGCGCACATGCTTAGGTAAAGCACGTTCTAAAATAATGTTACACTAAACAAGTATTATTTACTAAATAATAAAAAAGCATTAATGTTATCACGATATAATAAACACAGTTTTAAAGGGAATGATCGTAGCGATCGTACAGATCAAAATCATAACAGATAAATATTTACAAAGACATTGATCACTAATATAAGATAAAAAACTTTAGGCGCGAATATCTCGTAACAATATTTCTTGTAGTTACGGTTGTCGCAGACTACGTATTTGTACACTGATGGTAATAGCATAGCTCTCTCCATGCATAGCCCGCTGTGATACTTTGAGCTTTTGTGTGTGTGATAGTTAGCGATCACGTCACAGTCACGTAAGTCATCTCTGGCAACACGCACTTATTAAGATGACTGAAATAAAGTCCTCGAGTGGCGACCAACAACCAGACGACGCAGTGTGGGAGGGGAACTTCCAATGTACCAAACTTTATAAAGGTCGCGGGAAGTCTGTGGACGGAGGCGGCTCAAGACCAGTCGTCGTGGCATTCTATGGAAATGTTATATTTCCAGCTGGGCGGATGATGATAATTAATAAAAATAAGGCAAGTAAATATAAACATGTTTGTTTTCCCCTAGGTAGGTACATACCTACTTATAACTCACTTTTTTATTTTATTTTGTGTCTAGCTATTGCGGATCAAGAGATACAGCGTTTGTCAAAATCACTTTTTTTGTATGGGGGCCCGCTTTAATTTTTAATATTAATAGAATAACAAACAATACTTCCAAACTTTATGACCCTAATTAATAATAAATAATAATAATAATGTTGGACATTTCATTATCTAGCCCCAAGCTAAGCAGAGCTTGTGTTATGGGTACTAGATAATTGATATACTTAATACAATATAATACATAGATAGATATTTTTTATTATACACAGAAAATACCCAGAACACCTGAACAAATATCTGGGCCCGCTTTAATTTTTAATATTAATAGAATAACAAACAATACTTCCAAACTTTATGACCCTAATTAATAATAAATAATAATAATAATGTTGGACATTTCATTATCTAGCCCCAAGCTAAGCAGAGCTTGTGTTATGGGTACTAGATAATTGATATACTTAATACAATATAATACATAGATAGATATTTTTTATTATACACAGAAAATACCCAGAACACCTGAACAAATATCTGCGATCGCACAAATATTTGTTCCGAGGCGGGAATCGAACCCGCAACCTCCTGCGTCGCAGGCCAACCTTCGCCCGCCGCGCTACAGAGGTCTTCAACACAATTGATTTTAGGGTTTGAATTTCCTATAATCCTTTCATAAAGACGCCAAACCAATTCATGGCATGTTTCAAGAAGTAGGTACTATTATTTATTCTGTGGTTGTACATGGAAATCAGAATTTAGAAGCCGATAAATGTTTGAAAATGTCTTACTAGTCATGTCAAATGCAACGTCCTCGCCGCGCCGTTTTTTTATGCCAATTTGTGGTCAGTATGTTTCAATTACGTGAATTTCTTCCAACATAGTTTGTAGGTACCTATATAATTTATTTGTTTCTTTATCCGTCTTTCTGTACAAAATAACTCGAAAAACTGTTACTATTTTGACGAAATAGGATTAAATAATGTTACGAGTATAATATAATAACTTTTTTTTTTTTTTTAATTAATAAATGGAATTAAAACAAGGTATGTACAAAAATACTTAAATATAGAAAAGAAAAGAAAAAAAGAAGCTAACACAATAAATTTGGTTCATAGGGCAAGGTGGCAAGAGCACTGGCTGCATTCCCACGTTGAATGGCCAAAGAAATTCTTTGCGCCAGGAAGGAGCCAGCCCTCTTGTCACCAGCGGCGTCGATGAGCATCGGTGATATTTTTTTTAAAAAGGTCTTAGTACTAGGGCCCCATGGTCCCAAAGTCTCTACACCAAGCGGCGCAAAAATGTAGTCATCGGAGAGGACTACATATTTGCGCCGCTTAGCATTTTCTGCTGCCTCCGCCGCGGCTCCAGCCTTGGTGATTGTTCCACTGAGATGAGAGGGGGCCAATGTGTCAACGCAAGTGACGTCCCACACTAGGGCTCGCCCCCGCTCCCAGGGAACCAAGGTCATACCGTCGGGCCTTTTGCCATCATTACGAAAATCAAATCACTGTATGAGCGTTTTTTTAAACAGCCCTACACGTGTAGGTTTTTTTTGTTTTTTATTTATTTCATACGCAATATATTTTACACATTTAATTAGGTATAATATTGTACCTTAAAAACCTCCAAAGGTTGACTAGGTACAATCGCCAAAAAGTAGGCGCACATATACACATTCAAATTAATATAAACAAACAAGGTAGGTATATTAGTGGATGAAAGTTAATGGAAAAAAAAACATCAGCAGGAAGTTTGGCAGAATAGTGAGTTTTGAGGCCGAGAAAATGATCTAATTTGGGCCCTGCTGGGAAAAATCCTGATTCCCAAGTTATTTTTCTGAGCAAGGTCCGTCGTTCAATACCGGTTTAAATTGGGTTGTATGGGTTTGTACGAGGTTTTAATTGATTCTTAAAGTTTAAGACTTGTATGCACTCTAGGGAGGTAGGGTAGGCTAAACCCTCTGTTTTTAGGAGTTGGAAGGGTTTTTTTAAAGGTTTGTAGGGCTTCTTAGGTTGTGAGAGTTTTTAGGGCGTTTTTGATTTAATTTTGTTTTTTTTGGTCCTGTATTTTTTGGTTATTTTTGTGGGTTTGTTCATTTCTTGCCCATGTTCATTTGCGATTCGGTTATGATGGTTTTTATATACTAACTTTGCACCCATATTGGTACAGTTATTGAAGTTGTTGACCACTTTGTCTATTTGGGGTAAAATAAAACGAATAAAACTGTTATAAAATATAACGAAACCTGAAGCACACAGCATAATATGTAAAACACAACATGTGCACAGAGATTTCTCAAGTATCCAGTAGTGGAACGCCTGGGACTTCGCCCGCGTGCAGTTTTTGCTATACAAAATTCAACATCCCGCTGCACCACTTTAGGGTGTGTATTTAGGAAATTCCTTTCTTAGTGCACCGCTATACCACAAAAGAAATGTACCTATGTGAATTTCAGGTCCTATGACCTAGGGTTTAGACTTCGCGTTGATAGTCAGTGACTGAGTCAGTCAGTCACGCAACGATTGTATAGGTGGTATACATTGATTTTATTTTCACATTTATCTGATTACGTACAGAACAAAAATTCAATGAAGTAATTGACAAAACAAGTAATGTGTTTTCTACACAATTGTACGGTTGAGAGGTTTGTTTACCTAATTAGTTCCAAATCCCACCGCAAGGTGGAGGTCACAGGTAATGGAATAGTGTCAAAACTCGATGTGTCATTTTCACAGACCACTCTCTTAAACGGTAACCTCTGCCTATGAACAGTGCATTACCTCATAGGTCACGTCCACTTAGGTCGCGCCCTATGTGGCATTGCACTGCGCCCGCCACCCTGAGACATAATGGTGAAAAGTCTCGTGTGCCTGTAATTTCATCGGCACCCAAGGCAAAAAAACTTACGTGCTGGAATAAGTTTTATGAATATTTTGCGCGATTATTGCCGTTTCGCAAGTAAGTAGCGGAATTTTCCGTATTCCAACCTAAGGATCTGGCACTAGACCTCATTTTACACAGTGCCTCTCTTTCAAAAATTGATTTGTACGAACCGTCAAGATTTTAGTTCAAATCGGGAACCCGGTTTAAGGTGGTTGCTCTTTCATACTAACGTATTTTGGCAAATTTTTTTTTTTTTTTTTTTTTTTTTTTTTTTTTTTTTTTTTTTTTTTTTTTTTTAATACTACTTGAATTTCGGAACAAGCTGATGGCCCACCTGATGTTAAGCGGTAACCTCTGCCTATGAACAGTGCATTACCTCACTGGTCACGTCCACCTAGGACGCGCCCTATGTGGCATTGCACTGCGCCCGCCATCCTGAGACATAAAGATGAATAGTCTCATGTGCCTGTAATTTCACCGGCACCCTTACCCTTCAAACCGGAACACAGCAATGCGAGCACTACTGCTTTGCGGCAGAAATAGAAGCAGAATTATATTTCTTACCCGGACGAACTATTTCACAAAAAAGCTCTACTACTACTAAAAATAGTAGCACTAGAATTCAGGGAATCAATACGGCTGCATCCGATTATTTGTGTTGCTGGGTCAAAAATAAAGAGCCTAAGCAAATAGTGATCTGAATATGAATCTGGTGATGTAATTTTTTTGAGCTATGTTATGAAAACACATTTGGCCGATTTTTTGTCCAATTATGACTCTACGAAAAACTTTATGAAAACCTACAGCAGAAGTTGAAATATTTTGTAAGCAAGCGACATACAAGTTAAATTTAATATCAAAAAATATACTCCTGTAATAATAGTTTTGAAACGGGTTTTACTTAGTCGCCATCTTGGCTTTAATCCGGAACTTTTTCAAAAAGAAAAGTTTCAAAGGGAGTGGGAATGGTTTTCACATCGGGCGGATTAAGAAAGCCTTCTGGAGTTCCATGAAGGAATAATGGAAATGAAAGTTCTAACAGGCTCGACTTACTTAGATTGTGCAGCTTCCAGGAATCTCGGCTCGGATTAAACTAGACAGCTTCGAACCACAAACATAAATTTCCCCTTAACACCCCATGTTTTACATGGTGTGCAGCGCAAGATATACATTTCCTATGTAAAGTGCTCATTAAATTGTTGAGAATGTCCGGAAAATTAGTTAAGGCGCTATAGGTTCAACGAACATTTTTGTATGAGGCGAAGAAGGCGAGCGCACGCTCTGATACCGTGTTTTGATGTATAAAAAAATTATATAAAAATGACGTACAAAGTTTTGTTTAATTTTGTTGATGAATTCACTAACTCAAATAATAACTAACATGTAACCAAATGTTTCAAAAATTAAAACGTGAGAGAAGTGTGTGAAAAATAGCATTTAAATTTTAAAAAGGAGGTATCTTTGTTATTTTTTTTTATCGAGTGAAGTAATTCAAATATTGTATTGAATTATTGATTTCACTAGATAAAAAGCTCAAGAATATCATATATTTTTTTCTTCATAGAAAACTATGAAAATTCTTATCAAAAACTTTAAAATTCTAGAGACATTTGAGAACCTATCGCGCCTTAAGATTATGTTCTTTTAACCTGCATTAAAATAAATTATGTTGCGGCAACATTACAGCTACCGCAAAGTTTTTCGTAAACACTAATGAGTATAATAACTTGTTAAATGGGTGCATTCCGACGAGGCACAATGTGTGGGTTCACTCCTCAGACGATGCCTCACTTGCTGTCCTGTCCACTGTGCACCAACTACCCGCACACAAAATGATCTCTGCGAAGCCACTGAAAATGCTGTCGACGTGGCTAAATTTTGGTCTAAAACAATTTTAATATCTATGAACAGATACTAGAGATGCCCTATGAAAAGCAGTTACGTAGATAACTCCAAAAGCAAAACACAAACCACGACCAATAAACGAGGAAGCGCGCTTTTAAAAAGTAGCAATTGGTGTCTGTTTCAGAACAAATTGTATATTCAGAGCTCCACTAATGAGATCGCGGAGGGGCGGGCTGTGGCGAAGAGGGGAGGGGGTGTGAGACAGGGGAGCGGGTGCTGTCTCCAAGGACCATATTTTACGTTTAATTGACGCACAGATGTCAGGTAATGAGTCGTGGATTTCTTAAAAATAGCTCTATTGGCAATCTGCTCACGTAGTTTTAATTAAAGCTGGAAGTAGCTTGTTTTACTCAAACATCCATTTAGCGATGACTACAACTTAACATTACTGACGTATTTAAGACAAGTGCAATTGTAGCTGAAAGAAAAGCGTATTTCCGAAAAAAAGAAAAAATGTGGTCATCCATCCAAAAACTGACCTTGTAGATCATTGCTTAACCTAAATTAGGAAAAAGCTACATCTATTTTTCACCCCCAAAAGCCTCCATATAACAAATTACATCGAAATTGTTAGAGCTATTTTCGAAAACATGATTACGAATAAATACAAATATTGCTCGTATAATAGTGTATTGCCCAGCAGTGGGACACACTAGGTTAACAAAAAAAAATGTGCATATCGTTTATTTTACAAATCTAGGTCTATGTGAAATTGTACTTGAGAACCTGCATTCTTCTTCTTGCATATCAACGTTTCACTTATTGTTTTTTTTATACCTGCATTACTACAGATTGTAAATTTATTATATTTTTTACTATAAACGCGTCACTTTAATTGCGTGAGTAATATTCAGTGTAATTTATTGAGTTGATATCTTTGCAATCTTGGTAAGATGAAAATACATGAGACCTCCAACGCCAAAACCAGCACTGAACGTGCATACGATACTTACAAAACCAGCACTGAACGTGCATACGATACTTACAAAACCAGCACTGAACGTGCATACGATACTTACAAAACCAGCACTGAACGTGCATACGATACTTACAAAACCAGCACTGAACGTGCATACGATACTTACAAAACCAGCACTGAACGTGCATACGATACTTACAAAACCAGCACTGAACGTGCATACGATACTTACAAAACCAGCACTGAACGTGCATACGATACTTACAAAACCAGCACTGAACGTGCATACGATACTTACAAAACCAGCACTGAACGTGCATACGATACTTACAAAACCAGCACTGAACGTGCATACGATACTTACAAAACCAGCACTGAACGTGCATACGATACTTACAAAACCAGCACTGAACGTGCATACGATACTTACAAATGAGTGCGTTTCGGAAGTGAGCACACAATACACTAACGTAATATGTTTATTTTATTTTTGCTTTGTTGTACTGTTCGTTATAATATAATTCAAAGAGGAAGTCTGAGAAGGTTGCCAAGCAATTTGGCAGGCGCGCTGTAGCGCTTCGCAGATAGGGCGTTATTTACAGCGGCTATTGGAGTGGGGGCGAATCGTAACTTCTGCTTAAATACCTTGTTAAAGCCACGGCCCACGGGCCGTCCACACATTCAGCCTTCTCCTGATACCAAGAAAAACTCGTAAACCAAGCTTTTGCATACGAATTGGCGAAATGAGCTGTCGTGATACTTGGAACACGTTTGGTCCATATTTGCATATCCATTTCCACCTTATACCATGTTGTATTCCTTTTTCATGTATTCATCGGAAAGTAAACACACTAGATTTATGAATACATAGTGGGAATCATCGAGCAACGCAGGCCTCCGTTTCCGTGTTGCTCGATGGTGGGAATACACGAAGACAATCAGATTTTGTTAGAACGAATACGAATGACTGATTATAATCAAATGTCAAAAAGTAACAAAAGCGCCGTATATTTCTGCCGCAAAGCAGTAGTGCTCGCGTTGCTGTGTTCCGGTTTGAAGGGTATGGTTTCCGGTGAAATTACAGGCACATGAGACTTTAAATCTTTATAGCTCAGGGTGGTGGGCGCAGTGCAATGCCACGTAGGATGCGTCCTAGGTGGACGTGACCTATGTGGTAATGCATTGTATATAGGCAGAGAGTACCGCTTAACATCAGGTGGGCTATCTGCATGATCTGCGAAATCAAGTTGTATAAAAAAAAGAAAAAAAAGTACCTTAACGTATGTACGTTACGAACCTAGTACATAATTGCTATATTTTATGGTATAAATAAAACTTGACTTAAATCAAAAAGTGTATAGAATGAAAGTTATTGAAAATATCATGAGCTTTAATTTGGTAAAGCCCCTTAGGAATCACGGTTTTCGAGCACTTCAGACCCACCGTACCCCTGACCGTACCTCTGGTGGTACGGTGGGTCCCTTTAACGTTGAACGATACCACCAGCTAAAGTCCCGTAGTGCTATTCTGACGTACCTACGTCAGAATAGTACGTACGCCAGTATACTAGGCGAACATGAAGTTATAAACAGTTATCTCTCGTATGTTAATGACTAATTCATTAGCGAGATATAAGCAAAAAACCCAAGAGCAAGGCATTCTTTGTGCTCCCTGGCTCACGTCCAGCCCTGAAGTCTAGGGCCGTCAGGACTTTTAGTATGTGCACTACCTAAACATAAACAAGTTTCTCTAAGGTTTGCTTAGTACCTGCTACGCAACCTACACCCCTTTTTGGGTCATTTGTTGTCTGGACTATTAGCATGTGAGAATTTATTCAATATGAAGGCCTGCTGGTATTAAAAGGAATACTTGAAAAACAAACAAATATGTTTTTTTTAACGAAATAAGTTAATTGCTAAGAAATAACTTAATTATGGAAACACAGCAGTCTTCACAGCAAGCTGTCGGCATCAAGAGTTCAGCTGAGAGGCAGAAAGGCAAATAAGATAGCAGATATAATTTATTAGCCTCGTCGAAGTAAATATAACCCCGTAATTTGCCGTCAACAAAGTGCCCCCACGTACGCACTACATGTCGTATACATATTTTATGTCGACGTCCAAAACTACTTGCCTATTGTTGTGTATTGTTTGTCCGCATTACTATTGACATAAATCTTTGAATAGATTGTGTAGTAGATTGTTGGCACAAGTATTTTTGTTGGCCTAGTATTCTCTACTACAATAGTCACTGTGTAATTCATTTACGACATATTTTTTTTATACTACTTGAATTACATGAAACCTATAAATAGTCCGAATATATTCAAATCTAAACTAAACAATATTTTATTGAAAGCATGGAGGTATAATAGTAATGGAGTGAGTGCTAAAAATAGCATAGAGTGTTCCTTCTTACTCCAATTCTAGAAGATAGCTTGCTATCCTATGTTAGAGAGAAACAAATATATTGTCACACGACAGTCGTCTTTCCGTTCCGTACCCTGGATATTGGCACCATGCATATACATCTTCCTAGATTGTTACCATGAATGTACTAGTAATTTGACATTTGGCCTGGTACGACTCACACAAATAAGAACAGATAGATTTATGCTTGTCTCATTCCAACACATGAATACATTCATATAAAAGAATGAGACTGGTGTAATCGCTAACGTTTCGTTTTTAGCCTTAGTTCCATGCCTTTAGTCCAACTTCCTAGGTTGAAAGGGTGTTTCTACTCTGTGGACGATTTCATGAAATGTGATTAATGTGATATGTAGTTTGGTAGTTATCTAATGTTTATTTGTTTTCGTTATTTTCCGTTGTGTTTTTTTATTGTATTTCTCTAATTTGTATGTGTTAATATTGTGTAGTGCGTATAAATTAAAAAATTGTTTTCAAACACGATTTAAATAATTGTTAATTAAATATATAACTGAAACTGAAACTCCGTCAGAAACAAGCAGATGGCCCACCTGATGTTAAGCGATAACCTCTACCTATGAACAGTGCATTACCTCATAGGTCACGTCCATCTAGGACGCGCCCTATGTGACATTGCACTGCGCCCGCCACCCTGAGACATAAAGATGAAAAGTCTCATGTGCCTGTAATTTCACCGGCACCCTTTCCCTTCAAACCGGAACACAGCAATGCGAGCACTACTGCTTTGCGGCAGAAATAGGTATGGTGGTAGTACTTCCTCGGATGACCTCTTTCACAAAAAAGCTCTACTACTACTAAAAACACTAGTACACACTAGTCACTGTGAACTTAAATTACGACAATTCAATTAGATAGGTTCAAACGGGTAAAGTTACGCAAATCGCTCATTTGCTGCCCGATACGATTTAATTTACCCAGAACAAAATAAGCCTCTTACTGGAAATTAAATTGGATTTGCGAGTTCAGGTTTACGAGCGATCACTTTAACAGCAGTTAAAGCGAAGGTATGGTTATATAAGGTAATGATACTAGCATATAGAAGCGTAACTTGAATATAACTGGTAGTTCTGTGAATCTGTAGAATCTTGCGACCACAAACTTATATAAAACTATGCGCCATGTCCGTCATGTCGATCCAAAATGATCAAACAAAGAACCCATTTTTTTTTTTATAAAGTTTACTTTTTCTTACTTTCTTTCTTGTTTTTGAATGCAGCAATTATTATTTTCAAAATCAAGCGTAACTCATTAATAACGTCACTTTTCAATTACTTTAAGATATCGCCTAAATTACCCTGAAAAGAAAACATTCTGTATCTGATAACCTCTTGACCGAATTTTCTAATATCCGAAATTCTTGTTTAGAATTGAGTACGAATACGTCGGCCAAATATTATCAAAATCGGCCGGTAAATGGCACCGCAGCTAACTTCCCCCATTTTGGGGGAAATACTCCTGCAATAAAAATCGCCGACGATAATAAAACTCTATGAAATTTTAGAACCTATTAACCTTCTTGTATCAAGTTTCGTCAAGGTGTATGTATGTATACGTTATACATACATACACTCGGACAGCTGAAAGCAAATTTAGCCAATTGTTGCAAGGACTTCGCTCAGTCGGTTAATTTTATAAGAGTTATTATAATACATTCCTCCGACTATTTTCAGTTGATCGGGACATAAAAAGGAAGGAAGGAAGTCAATACTGATACTTGATAGTAAGACACACCAAAAGTCAAGTCTATTTTCTGGATTGCGTAGGAGTTTCACTTCTATTATGATAGGTATTTTGTTGTGAAAGTAAGACCCTGTTCGCGTGGCTCCCTCTAGGGACATTCTTACAGTTTATGTTTGAATTTGCCACTGGCAATATAATATTTGTGTACGTAATAAACACTCACATATGCGGGCTAATATCTCGTTAGGTATTCATAACAGCCATTGTGTCGAGTAGCACACACGATGCTGATTCTATTAGCTTGCGGAAACGAAAGCTTGTCTGACAAGTGGGGTTGTTTTATGCCACATGGAACAAGCCGCGAATATATTATTAAAATTGGCCTTTTTTTTTCTTTTTTTTATACTACTTGAATGACGGAACAAGCAGATGGCCCACCTGATGTTAAGCGATAACCTCTGCCTATGAACAGTGCATTACCTCATAGGTCACGTCCACTTAGGACGCGCTCTATGTGGCATTGCACTGCGCCCGCCACCCTTAGACATAAAGGTGAAAAGTCCCATGTGCCCGTAATTTCACCGGCACCCTTACTCTTCAAACCGGAACACAGGAATGCGAGCACTACTGCTTTGCGGCGAAAATAAGTATGGTGGTAGTACTTCCCCGGACGAACTTTTTCACAAAAAAGCTCTACTACTACTTTGTTTACTAAGCTTTGTTTCACAATCAATAAGTAAGCTACTTCAAATATAACTGCTCAGTAAATAAGAATTTGCGTTTCACAATCTCTCAGTAGATTTAATACCAATTTTATCTGCTCTAACAAATAAAACTACTCCTGCAGCCTGCTGCTTGCCTGGTGATGGTACTGATTTCACCGGTATTCCGGATATTCGGTACAGATTACTCCTGCAGTCTGCTGCTCGCCTGGTACATTGGAGAAAAAGTCTTCGCATTGCTCCTGCGCCCCGGCGTGCCCACGGTGTTACCCGCATAGGTCTCGATCCCGTGGGAATATCGAGATAAAAATATGCCTTTGTGTTATTCCGGGAGTCCAGCTATTTCCATTCCAAATTTCATACAAATCCATGCAGCCGTTTCAGCATGAAGTAGTAACAAATAGACGCACACACAAAAACACTCACAAACTTCCGCATTTATAATACTAGTATGTTTTTTAGAATTTTTACATTTAATTAGTTTGAACCAAATTACAATGATGTTGTGTAAGTAACGTAACAACCATTACACCCACCCAACAGCCCCCTTATTCGCTATGACCAAACGTGACATAACGCGTGCTCGTTACGATATCTGCGTGGAATCATCGTTCAGAATACATTGTGACTTTCACACGTTATTTTCAAGTAATATCCAACATAATATCCAAGTATTTGACCATAGTCAAAGCGAATAACAGCCATTCCCAACAATCACATACTGATCCCACACTAGGATTCTCTGTGTCGTGGGTATCATAAAAGCTACGAGTACTATGCTATCATAACACCTAGACCCGAAACAAATACTTGCAGATCGTACAACAGCTGCCATGAAGCTAGGCATCCTGAATAAGGTAAAGCGTTACTTCACACCAGGACAGCATCTCAGTTTATATAAAGCACAAGTCCGGGCTGATATGGAGTACTGCTGCCATGTTTGGGATGGCTCGGCCAAACACCAGCTTGCTGCCTTGAATTCGATCGAACGCAGAGCTTTCAGGCTTATAGGTGAGCAACATATGGCGGAGACTAAGATCCAGAGTCTCGAGCACCGCCGTAAGGTGGCATGCCTTTCGATCTTCTATAGGTTACATTTCGGAGAATGCTCCCAGGAACTGCACGATCTGATCCCACCATCTCCTTTTCATCATAGGACGAGCAGGCGTACGGCTCAGTACCATCCTTACCTCATTGGTATACCTTCTATTCGCACAAAACGTTTCGGTTCTACCTTTATAATGCGAACTGCTAAGGTGTGGAATACACTACCGTCGTCTGTCTTTCCTGATAACTATAATCTGGGTCTCTTCAAGTGTAGAGTGAATAGGTGCCTTCTAGACCTTTGTGCTCCATCTTCGGCCACATCGTCACTTACCAACAGGTGAGATCGTGGTCAAACAAAGGTCTATCAATGATAAAATAAAAAATAAATAAAAAACATTTGTCCGGCAGCGGGAATCGATTCCGCAAACATTCGCATCTCAGCCGGCTTGTCGCCCGACGCGCTACAGATGTTGTCAAGTATTCGTGTGTTGTTTTAGTTAGGTTTTATTATTCTTTGATACGTAACTATTAGGAAATAAATAAACTGTTAAGTATACAAACTAAAAAAGTAAAGGCCATTGTCTCTTTTTAGGGTTCCTTAGCCAAATGGCAAAAAACGGAACCCTTATGGATTCATCATGTCTGTCTGTCTGTCCGTCCGTATGTCACAGTTACAGCCACTTTTTTCCGAAACTATAAGAGATATGCTGTTGAAACTTGGTAAGTAGATGTATTCTGTGAACCGCATTAAGATTTTCACACAAAACTAGAAAAAAAAACGATAAATTTTTGGGGTACTAAGAACAGAAACTCAAAATAAAACACATCAAACACTTACGTGTGGGGTATCTATGGGGTAACTTTTGAAACTATCATGGTTATGTAATACTTTTCACTAGAAACGGGATATATACCATGAACATTGAAAACTCAAAAATCATGGTAAATATCCCGTTTCCAGTGAAAAGTATGTCTATGGATAGGTCTTCAAAAATGATATTGTGGTTTCTAATATATATTTTTTCTAAACTGAATAGTTTGCGCGAGAGACACTTCCAACGAGGTAAAATGTGTGCCCCCCCCCCCCACCCCCCACCCCCCCCCCACACCCTACCGTTTTTTAACTTCTAAAATAAGATAATGATAAAACTAAAAAAAAAAAATGGTGTACATTACCATGTAAACTTCCACCGAAAATTGTTTTGAACGAGATCTAGTAAGTAGTTTTTTTTATTACGTCATAAATCGTAAACCATCCAAGAACTTTTATATTATGTTACTTGCTGCTACGGAACCCTTCATGGGCGAGTCCGACTCGCACTTGGCCGCTTTTTTGCTTCTGAAAGATATTTTAATCTGCTTTACGTCTGCTTACATACATACATACATAGACACACGCCTTTTTCCCCTAAGGGGTAGGCAGAGCCACAATAGGCCTCTTTTCACAGTGCGTTGCACCATCGTGGAATATAGACGTGACAAGTGGTGAGCTCATCGCCGCCATTGCTTCCCACGACTGACTCAGCTAATGCTTTCTTTAAAAAGGATAAAGTGCTTAGCTGTGGATGGTGGAACACTGAAAAAAAAATCCAGTTCGAGTAACCCGAAAACCGATAAAAGTTACCGTTCTGCGAGGTTAAAATGGAGCCAACACATTAAACACGTTAGCATAACTGAAAAAAAACAGTTAAAGTAAAACAGTTAATTTTACTGTCTTATCCGGACTGATATTTAACCGTTGAAATTTAAATTACTGCCAGGATACGTTGTTATTATTGACCAAAAAGTTCCTGTAACTGTTTATACATATATATTTACTGTTTGCTTCCTAACTGTTTTTTTGCAGTTGCCCCAACGGTGTAAATTAATTAGATCTCAATGAAAAATATGTTGTAGCAACTGTGTAAATTTTAACTGTGCACTTTTTGCAAACAGTTGTATATTATTTTTTTCAGTGAAGTACCCTTCAAATTGCTATATCACGCTAATAAGGAACACAATTTTTGATCAAAGAAGATCTTAAAATCCCTTCTGGAGTTGGAAGGACCCGTCGTCGAGGCGTACACTACGCATGTCTGCAAATCTCATTACATTTCCAGGATAAAGAAAATTCAATAACCATCTCTCTTTGTCTGTTTCTACCCTTACAAATTTTATTTGGACCCCGTTTAAATTTTACTATAGAAATCGTTATTTTGTTTATCCTTTGTGCATTACGTGGAAAATACCTGAGTTTGATGCGGAACAACTCGCTGGTGTGTTTTTTACATTGAACCAAATATGTAATACAATTTTGAACAAAGCCATGTTTCGATTTGGCTGTTGACATTATACGAATCGACACAAACAGTTATTCATGTACAAACAGTTAGTCATTACCTACTTGTTGGTAAATAGGTATGACTGTAAGAGGTGTAGTTTATGATTATGTACTTACCTATATATGTACCTTTTAAATTAAGTCAGTTAATAGTGCGAGTCAAGCGAATGTGAGTAACCATCACAAACCTACCTTGGTTTACGCGGTTACAACATAATAATGAACTATGTAATGAACCTTTTTTATTAATAAACGTATCTATCTATCTATCTATGTATTGCACCACGAAAATCTCATATTATGGGCTTTGTCTATATGTAAGTGTTATTTCTTGGTGGATTAAAATCCTCCGTTCAGAATAAAGACATTTATTTACAGAAATAATACATCTAGTAAAAGGTATGTACAAAATACATATGAAACAGTTGTGCTACCTAAAGAGCGCTGCTAGCGATCTAAAGATAGCTCAACTGATCCAAATCACTACCAGACGGAAGCGTCCCTAAGGTGAATAATAAAAAAGTTAGGTTTCTTGAATCACCAACCGAGTCGAAACTATATTTAGTAGAATAGCTTTTGTCGGAAGGATTTGGTCCGGGGGTGTACTACCACCATACATATATCTGCTGCAAAACAGTAGTGCCCGCTTTGCTATGAAATTAAAGGCACATGTTTTTTTACTTCTCATGTTTCAGGTTGGCCGGCACTATATTTTTTTTTTATATTTGGCTGGCTCAGTGCTATGCCACTCAGGAATTAATGTCTACTGATAAAGTATAACGTAGAATAATCTTTAAATCAAAAATAAAAATTATATTTTGGTTTTATTCGATATTATTTTTAACAAAAAAAAAACTGTCGGTCCCGACTGTTATTGATTAATAGCAGTCGATAAGCCATGTTAGAGGCCCTCGGGCGGCTTGACAAACTCCGACACCAGAGGCCAGCAGCCTCATACGAAACGAAACGAAACGAAACAAAAAAAAACTTTTTTGTGTTTGTAGATAGCATTCCTTTAAAGTAAAAAAATAATTTTTGAACGAGATTTAAATAAATTAGAATCGTAATAAAGAATAATTAATAAATAATGCCGCGTCCTAGGTGGCCTTAGTAGGTACTGTTTTAGTCTAGTTTTCTTGTTGGGATCTACTTAATAGCCGTTGTTTTGCAGTGAAAATTATCTGCAAGGTATTACGTAAACATAACATAATTATGTACCCAATATTAGGTAGAAGAAAAAACAAGGAAAAACGAACAACTTCTTACTTATTTATTGAAAAGCAAAGTTGTATTCCAAAGTAAATTTAACTTCGAAGGCTAAATCCGCAACAAAGTAGATAAGTACAAAGTAGGTATTTAACATAACACCAAGAAAGCGTTTATGTTTTGTTCGATAGCAAAATTTCCTTGATTGGTACAGGGGATAGATTTTTTAAGAGTCACTGAGTGACTAGAAGTCACAAATGACAAAACGTCATCGATGACTTTGAAATCACTTTTTACCAAATGTCGTATTTTTGAGAGTCACTGTCTACCAACTTGCAAATATTTCACAGTCGTTGTCTTTGACATACGACGTATCTGTCCATTATTAGTTTGTCTGTCCCACTATACTAAGTCCATGGTTCCACTCACCACAGACAAAACAGTGTACTACGTACTGACCATAGATAATAATTATGTGTGGGTGGAATAGGAAAGCCACAAGATAAAGAGTAAAATTGAGTAAATACTATTCATAAATGTCAGTGCCAAAATAGTCACGGAGTGATTTCAAATCGAGTGGGTAGAGGCACTCGTATTGATATCATAGTATGAGTATTTTAGTCACCGCTGACTTCCAAAAATACGAACTTTTGGAAATCGGTGACTCATGTTCATTTTGCTGACTATTAATCACTTCATGACACTCAAAAATCGATCCCCAGGTCTAGCGCTTTTCGTTACGTCAAAATGAAGCGTGGCTTCATGTCATCTGATAATTTGAGAGACGAAAACACCCTTTCCGTACCGCTCCCATACCTCAGGGACTGACTCAGTTAAGCGCTAGACCTGTAATGAGTAGGTATATAAGTTATTACTTCAAGGTATCTAAAGGAACGGCAGGGGGAGTCGATGGGGAGAAAAGGTTTACAGGTCACTAGTGTTCACCCGCGGCTTTGCTTGCGTTTTACCGGGATAAAAAATATCCTTTAGCTCAATCCAGGTCATCACATCCAATCTATGGGTTTACCTTATTTCACCTAAATCCATTCCGCCATTTCGGCCTGATTGAGTAACAAACATCCAAACATTGTAACTTTGACATTTATATTAATGGGATTCTAATAATATTTACTTTGATCCTTATAAAGTCACATTAAAGTATATTTTGAAGTTCCTAATCTAATTTAAACGAACTACTTGACGTAATCTATCTAGACTGGTGGTAGCAGGAGAGCCCGTACTTACATTTACCCACACTGCCTCACACACCACACACCCACATACACTTCCTCATACTTGGTTACAATTATTAGGTTACAATAATTATCAAACTTTTTCTCTGCGCTGTCTGTTTGTTGTCTCTGTTTTGTTCCTAAAAATGTTTATTGTTATGTTTAAGTACAATTACTGCTTGAAAAAAAAACGATGGATATAGAAGAGCGGTATCTCCTAACACAAGCATATTTTTTGCTTAAAAGGAGTGTCCAAACCCTGTTAAATTGTAGACTTTAAGTTAATGAAATAAACATTTGTATTTTGTATTTTTGTATACTACGCGTCTACGCCTCACCAAGTAGAAATCTAATTCAACTGTATGATTAGCGCACGCACCATTTTTTTTTAAAGATTTATCTAAGTAGTTTTTTTTAAGAATAAATAACTGAATAACTACAATGTTCACTAATTATCACCATCATCACTTGATTGATAAGCATAGAAAGCCACTTCACGACCGACTGCTCTTCGAGCGAAGTCTGCTTATATACGTGAGCAATAGAAACCAAGAACGTTCTAGTACTTCAACTATCGAGCATTCAGTACATACAACAGATAACGCTAACAACTCGTCAACAGAAGTCGCTAGTAATTCTACATTTCCTATAGCGCATACACTCGACAACAGATGGCGCTAACAGTCTCTAAATGCGTTTACGCCAATTGGTCGGTAACAAACAATATTTTGTAGAGATTTAGAACCATTTGTACTGCACACGTTTATATAAACTTCCATATTGTATTTTGAAGGAAGAAAAAACTTTAGAAACTTTCTCTGTAAAGTTTCCACATTGATAAAAATACAATTTAATACCCTGTGTTTTAGAATTTGTTTCACAATCAATAAGTAAAGTTAAGTGTTAATCGCCACTTTATCTCAAAGTCAAAGTCAAAAGTATTTTTAACCCCCGACGCAAAAACGACGGGGTGTTATAAGTTTGACGTGTCTTTGTGTGTGTGTGTGTGTGTCTGTCTGTCCCATCGTAGCTCCCGAACGGATGAACCGATTTCGTTTTTTTTTTTGTTTGAAGGGTGAATTTGTCGGTAGTGTTCTTAGCTATGTTTGTTCAGCCGTTTCATTGCGTTGAGGTTTTTTTTAATTTTTACAAAATTAATTACTTGTATTCATTGAAATCACAAGGATCATTTTCATCTGCTCAGCAAGTTAAAATTTAACGGAAGGATTTTTTTTCTTGTGATACCTACCCGTTAAGTAGTTAGCTCGCTGAGTAACTACTTAGAACTTTACTTATTGATTGTGAAACAAAGTCTTAAAGTAGGTACCTAATATACCTCGTGAGCGCAGGTGATCCCACAAGCAACACTGCATCTAAAACTTCTTGCTATTCCAGTAACTTTATCATACATTTTCCTTTCTTTAAATATACTGTATTCAATGGACAAAGTTTCGACGACTGCTATTGAAGAAAACTTGACGAGTGAATTCTTGCGTAAATCAGGAATACGAGTATTCATCAAAAGAAAGTTTATCGGGACAAGTTTATTTTTGTCAATCTTTCTGTCTGCTTTAAAAAGTTACTTTGTTTCCGTGGAAAAAGGCTTAGAGTCCTTTGATCTTGTTACTCCGCTGGTAAAATGTGGAGATCTTTGATGCATGATCTCACTTGAAAGTTTTATTTCAAAGATCGCGCGCTGTCTCAGGCAGGTGGCTATCAAATGCCATTCCCGTTTGTAAAGTGTCTCTGTTACTGTTTGGAGTTACGGGTCTGCAAGTTATTATGGTTGTTCTTTATTTATTATTCAATCACATCACCAACGGTTTTATTCACCACGTCACAAATAAGTAATACCACAGATAAAATAATACTAGTAGTAATACTATACCTACACCACGTTAAGTCTTGTACCTGCCACCGGCAATTACACAAACTCTTTCAAACGAAGCTAATTTGGCGTTGTCATAACACTACTATTACTACTAGTTACTATTAGTTACTATTTTTGAATATGGCAAGCAAAATACGAGTTGAACTGGGCAATTATACACGATCGTTCGAAAATACAAGTCATCTTGTCCAAATACAAATGATAAAATTTTCGATTACAGATACAGGATAAAACTGTCTACAGGTTAGTTCATACAGTTGATAAGTTTATTAGATGGTTAAGGTAAGGATAGGGCAGGTAAGTTTTTATTTTAACAAGATACAAGATACAAGATATTTATTTGCATAAATAAGTGTTACAATTTGGTCTTATAAAATAGTGAGCACTTATGACTTATTTGCCCTCTGCAGGCATCGCAAATTTTTCGAGGGCGTAAACTGCTACTTAGTTTACTAACTTAGTTTAGTTAACTTTTTGTGGTGTCGAAGTTTATTTGATTTTGTAAATATGGGCAGACATGAACATGATGTTCAAAAGCCCCTAAATAAAAGCAACATAAAAAGATATTACGTACCTACTAATTGGTCCATTTTTTTGTTATACTGCTTGGAATGGCGGATCAATCAGACAGCCCACCTGATGTTAAGTGGTACCCTCTGCCTATGAACAGTGCATTACCTCACAGGTCACGTTCACCTATGACGCACCCTATGTGGCATTGCCCTGCGCCCGCCACCCTGAGACAAAGATGAAAAGTCTCATGTGCCTGTAATTTCAGTAATTTCACCGGCACCCTTACACTTCAAACCAGAACACAGCAATGCGAGCACTACTGCTTTGCGGCAGAAATAGGTATGGTGGTAGTATTTCCCCGGACGAACTCTTTCACAAAAAAGCTTTACTACTACTAAATACCCATCAAGCTGTGTTTTTATGGTAAAATTATGATGATTTTTGTGGAGTTGTGATTTTGATGTAGTTGACAACAAAAAGTACAAAAAAGTTTTTTTTTTTTTTTTTTTAACATTTATAGACCTTTGTTTGACCACGATCTCACCTGTTGGTAAGTGACGATGTGGCCGAAGATGAAGCACAAAGGTCTAGAAGGCACCTATTCACTCTTGACTTAAAGAGACCCAGATTATAGTTTTCAGGAAAGACAGACGACGGCAGTGTATTCCACTCCTTAGCAGTTCGCATTATAAAGGTAGAACTGAAACGTTTTGTGCGAATAGAAGGTATACCAATGAGGTAAGGATGGTACTGAGCCGTACGCCTGCTCGTCCTATGATGAAAAGGAGATGCCAAACTGAACACTACTGAAACTCTTCATACCAAAATATTAATATAGCTACTTCATGAATGTCGAGTCCCGTCTGATCTGCAAATTACATGCTTATTTTTCACGGTTATGGCTACGATGTGGCGTTAATGCACAGGTGGCTCAAAAAGCGATCATCAACAAAACTTTCACCGCGCACCGAGTTTTAGTTTTGTTTTTATTTTATCTAATATATAAAAATAAGTCGGGTTTTCCTTCCTGACGCTATAACTCCAGAACGAACGAACCGATTTCCACGGTTTTGCATTCGTTGGAAAGGTCTCGGGCTCCGTGAGGTTTATATTTTTTTTTTTTTTATCGTGTTAGTTACACCACTTATAACTCAAGAATGGGTGAACCGATTTGGCTGAAAATTGGTAGGGAGGTAGCTTAGAACCAGGAGATAGGACATAGTGGGAGGGGTAGGACGGGGGGGGGGGGGTTCACCGGGGGATACCCGTGCGAAGCCGGGGCGAGTCGCTAGTTTTATATATTTTATTTAATGGAGAACCAACAGCTTACATATGTATATAAGAACACACATTATGATAGCATTAGGTTCTCACAAATAGAAACAGTGACGATACATTCATCACCATTATTATATTACTAGCTGTACCCGCGCGGTTTCACTCGCGTGTTTCATACATTCGAGTTTCTAAGATTAAGTGGGAAAGTTGCAGTTCCAAACACAGACAAACAGTGTAGTTCCAAGAAAGCGAACCAAGTGCACGTCAGACCTCGCGCATTAAGGATTCCGTACCAAATGTAGTATAATAAAGTAGTAATATTTTTTTTACATTACTTAACGGGCTCTAAAAATAAATAAATCCTACATGCATTTTACACACAGGACAGTATTTAGGCTTCCGTACCCAAAGGGTAAAACGGGAACCTATTACTAAGGCTCGGCTCATGAACCGTGATAGTTAGACAGTTTAAATTTTCACAAATGATGTATTTCTGTTGCTGCTATAACAATAAATACTAAAAACAGAATAAAATTAATATTTTAAGGGCCATACAACAAACGTGATTTTTCTAAATGAAGGTTAAACAATGCACGGCGAGGTCAGTTTTTGGATGGGTGACCACTTTTTGCAAGCAATTTTTTTTTACATACCTCTTTTTTTGCTTTTTTTGTACGGGACCCTTCGTGCACGAATCCGACTCGCATTTGGCCGATTTTTATAGTTAATGGTGTCACCAGCCTGGCCTGGTATCTCATGAACCGTGATAGTTATACAGTTGAAACTTTCAAAGATGATGTATTTCTGTTGCCGCTATATCAACAAATACTAAAAAATCTAATAAAATAAATATTTAAGTGGGCTCCCATACAACAAACGTGATTTTTTCCAAATATAGGATAAGCAATGATCTGTGTGGTCAGTTTTTGGATGGGTGACCACTTTTTGCGTGCAATTTTAATAGTTTTTTTTACAAACGTGTTTTTTTGCCGTTTTTAGGGTTCCGTAGTCAAAGACAAGGAACCCTTATAGATTCGTCATGTCTGTCTGTCTGTCCGTGTATGTCACAGCCTTTTTTTTCCGAAACTATAAGAGCTATACTGTTGAAACTTGGAGGTAGATGTATTCTGTAAACCGCATTAAGATTTTTACACAAAAATTGAAAAAAAAACAATTATTTTTGGGGTTCCCCATACTTAGAACTGAAACTCAAAAATTTTTTTTTCATTAAACCTAGACGTGAGGGGTATCTATGGATAGGTCTTCAAAAATGATGTTGAGGTTTCTAATATAATTTTTTTCTAAACTTAATAGTTTGCGCGAGAGACACTTCCAAAGTGGTAAAAAGTGTCCCCCCCCCCCCCCCCCCGTATCTTCTGAAATAAGAGAATGATAAAACTAAAAAAAATATGTGATGTACATTACCATGTAAACTTTCACTCAAAATTGGTTTGAACGAGATCTAGTAAGTAGTTCTTTATTTTTGGGGTTCCCCATACTTAGAAATGAAACTCAAAAATTTTTTTTTCATCATACCCGTTTGAACGAGATCTAGTAAGTAGTTTTTTTTAATACGTCATTAATCGTAATCCATCCAAGAAATTTATATTATGTTACTTGCTTCTACGGGACCCTTCATGGGCGAGTCCGACTCGCACTTGGCCGCTTTTTATAGATAATGGTACGGAACCTTTCGTGCGCCAGTCCAACTCGCATTTGGCCGGTTTTATTATTTACTTGACGGGAGCCATCTTCACAAAAAAATCAAAATCATTTTTGGTTTCCTATGTATATATTTGGATTCTGGCCAGTAAGATATATAAATACCTAATAACTATGAAGACTGTAAGTTAAAAGGTTTAGCCGCTAGACTCTAATGTGATAGAAGGATGGACGGATGGAACGGAAGGACACAAATTCGTCAAAAATGGCATTTTTTGAATAGTTTTAAGGAAGAAATGATTGCAGAAAAGAGATGGATTTACAAGTATACTATACACAGTATTATTTTATCTAATATGCTTTTAATAATTATCTCTTTTTACATCAGGTTATTATAAGTCTGCAAGACCTCCTTGTAAACTACATTTCTTGTTTTATTTGTTGGTTGCAGTATTATGAGGTTTTCGGGCGAACTGACTTTAGAACGCGCCACATAATATAGCTGACCATGTGAGAAATAGTCACTTCTCAGGTCCACCCCAGCTACTTTTAAAGTTTGGCGTTGTGCCTTGTTGATAGTCATTGTGTAGCAAAGTTTTACGGGAAATTGTAATCGTTTGAATTCATAATGATAATCTGAAGGGATAAGTGGGATTCGAGGGATAAAAACTGTTTCTCCTTGACTGACGCCTGTAAAAATAGTTGCTTCGATCACATTCTATTGAAGTTGGCGGACCTGCAGCCTTGTACCGTTGCATAGTTTGGGCGGTGGCAGATTTCGCAGTAACATGATTGGAGCACCAACCTTGAGGTGGAGTACATGTGGTGGTAATCCTGGTGGGTCGAGACTATTTAAGAACTCCACAGGATAGTTAACAGCTTCCTCAACCTCTAGTACCTCATCCACAGATTTATATGTTACTCGTTCAGTTAAAAGTTTCTCCAACAAATAGTTGTTGATGTTGTTGGCAGAATCGTTTTTTGGAGTAAGAATAGCTTTATCTCTTAAATAAGTTACATCAGCCTGATTAATGTTGGAATATATTCTGTTAGTGAGACTGTCCAGATCCACCACAACATTACAAAGGATGCTCAGAACGGCTATTTACCCATCTTCTTCAAAAATATTGCTATCACCAATATCCAGTAATAATTTTGAAAACTCTTCTGCCCACGGCTCTCGGTATAGCTGCACGCGCATATTAACTCTTAAGGACAGAACTTTGACATGATGCCACAATATCGATGATATGAGACAGGCCTTGACTTCGTCGGTAAGTGTGCCTCGTGGAATAACAGGCAAGGTCTGTCTAAAGTCACCAGCCAAAAGAACCGGCAACCCACCCATTAGACGGTTTTGAGCTGTTATGTCCTGTAGTGTTCTGTCAAGAGCCTCTACACCGCCTTTGTGAGCCATAGTGCACTCATCCCATACAATTAATTAAGCACCCGAGCCATATTACTTTGTTTGGGAATGTTACAAAGAGCAGACTCACAAGAGTTTAGGCACAGATAAAATAATACTATACTAGTAGGTACAGATACCTCATGCCATACAACGAAACGTGACCGCCATAACTCGGGCTATTCTGCGGGCTAAATTGGTTGCCTGACCTGGACGCTAGATGCCGCTAGCAGCGCAATTGATAGCTAGAGCCACCTAGCACCTGCAACTGTAATTACCGCGTAAAACGCGCATACACTCAACAGATGGCGTTTGTTAAAAAACTTAGGCCCGTCGTACATAGAGCTACTCAAAAAGAACTAGTTACAAACTCAAATACTAACGAGATCTTACAGGCACATGAGACTTTTCATCTATGTCTCAGGGTGGCGGGCGCAGTGAAATGCCACATAGGGCACGTCCTAGGTGGACGTGACCTATGAGGTAATGCACTGTTCATAGGCAGAGGTTACCGCTTAACATCAGGTGGGCCTATTGCTTGTTCCGTCACCCAAGAAGTAAAAAAAAAAAAAAAAAAAAGATCAAGTGGCCCACCTGATGACAAGCGGTAACCTCTGCCTTTAACAATGATTTACCTCATTATGATTCCATTGCCACAGTAATGCTGCATGTGGTGTAATAAAATAGTTTGCCTAATAATCACTGAGATTATAAGCTGAAGCTGACGATAGTAAAGAAGTGATTGAAACTTTACAACATGAGCATCTATATAGTGTCGTGTCATCGTGTGCGAGGTACAGTTTCTAAGTGGTTTGTAATTGTAATTACCTACTGATTAGTTCCGTCATTTTTTAGTAGCTCCATGTGCGACGGGCCTTTATGACGATTATGTTTTTTTTAACTCAACATCTTTACTAAGACTGCGTCAACCCTAGGCACAAATCTTCATACACAATAAAACGCCTCTCGCCCGCCGCTCGAAAAAAGCGGTTTTTATTGAATATCTCGTAAATAATTTTACAAAACTCCTTCAGTGAACCCTCGGCGTTGTTGAATTGATTTTATCTACCTATCTAATTTTTTACCCAATAATATGCAAACAATCGAATCTAGGCAAAAAATAGATGTAACTTTGGATTTTTTTATATCGAGAAAATATTGTCCTATCGTGTTTTTGGTACCTACAGCGACCCCTCGGAATTATAATGTAGTATCCATGCATATTTTTAATTAAAATACTGTACTTCATGCCTGTTAAAAATCAAATCTAAGATTAGGAATTTCGCGGTACCCCACATTAACCACCTAGATGACCCGCTCGCGACTTTGTCCGCGCCTAGTCAGAAAACATTCCCGGCGGCGTGCAGAAAACAACTAACCACGCCGTGACACAACCTTTGAAACGAACGAACACTCAAGTTTTCCAATTTAGGAGTCCATTCCTGAAAATATTTGAATCCCAACAACTACCCATATCGTGAAACTATATTCTACAACGTCGAATTTACGCTGAAATATGGCTAAATCGTAAAGTGTTTTTTTTACAAACACAACGTTCCCGTGCCAATTTTCATATATTGCTGAAACATATGTTTGTTAATTTTATTTGAGGAAACTACCTATGAACAAGTTACGAAACCCCGGTTTCGTTGTTTCCTTGACGGCCGAAGCGAAAATTTCAAGTAGGTAGGTATCTACTACCGACGCTTTCCGCAATACACAGCATTTTTTTTTTTACGTGTGAACCCTATTTTGAAACCCTTAGCATACGAATTTTTCATTTTCATTTCTAAGTAGACCTTTAAACCCTAAAAGGAATAGTAGGTACCTACACCCTCTAAATTCCAAGTCTCAACGACCAGCGGTTTAGGCTGTGCGTTGTCACTCGGTCAGTCAGTCAGTCAGGACATTGCCTTTTATGTATAACTAGTTCGTCTTTGGTTACAATGATATCTATACAGGTCTGATATTTTATTAGAAAATTTTAGAATAGAACGTTAATACTATATAGTTTTCTCTTTCATTTTGGGCATGACGTCATTGGCGGGTCATCTGTTTTTTTTTTTAAATAACGCCATCTATCAAGTTGTACTACATGTGGTACTACAAACAAACTGTGTCAAACCTCAACCTAGTTCAAATGATTACCACTAAGAAAACGACATCATTATATTTTTCTAAAAATAATTAAACTTGATTGATGAGGCATTTATTTAATTTTCCCGTGTTATGGGTATTTTTTGATATTACAAAATATTTTTTTCAGGGCCCAATGTTCATTTTTCACATACTTCAATAACAAATCTATACCTGTTACGCCATCTATTGAATTTAAATAGAACAATATATTTTTTCTTTGGGATGAGACCCCGTGGTTTAGGTTTAGAGGCAGCTTGAAAGCATAATGAGCAGTCTTGTCACCGTCGAGTAAGGTAGCGGCAATACCCGAAGAAGCAACGGCAACGGCAATATTCTGGACGCGTCTTACCGTGGCCAAAAAAAAACTAATTATTCCCCCTTAAAACTATCACTACCTAAAAAGCCCTACAAACCTCTAAACAGCCATTCAAACTCATAAAAACACAGGGTTTATACCATACCCTAACTCCTTAGAGTTCATACAATGCCTTAAACTCTGAGAAACCCTTAAAACCTCGTACAAACCCATACAACCCCATTACGACGTACCTTGCTCAGGAGAATTTCTTGGAAGTCGGGATTTTTACCAGCTCAGACAGGAACCAAATTAGATCGTTTTCTCTGCCTTAAACTCCTTTTTACTCCTTGTGTGACTCCCTATTTTTTTTTACAACACCTACAAACCCTAGAAACACTCACAAACCCATACGACCCCATTTCAGACGATAAAGAACAAAGGACTTTGCTCAGAATTTGGGTTTTTTATTATTCCTAGTGTGGGACTAAGTTAGAACGGTTTTCTCGGCTTCAAAACTCCCTATCCTACCCTATCCTATTTCGTCAAAATTGTAAGAGCAGTTTTTCGAGATAATTTGTACAGACAGACAGACAAAGAAACAAATAAATTATATGAGAACAAACATAGTACATTACATTACATTTAGTAGTAGTAGAGCTTTTTTGTGAAAGAGTTCGTCCGGGGAAGTACTACCACCATGCCTATTTCTGCCGCAAAGCAGTGGTGCTTGCATTACTGTTTTCCGGTTTGAAGGGTATGGGTGCCGGTGAAATTACAGGCATATGAGACTTTCATCTTTATGTCTCAGGGTGGCGGGCGCAGTGCAATGCCACATAGGGCGCGTCCTTGGTGGACGTGACCTATGTGAGAATGCACTGTTCATAGGCAGAGGTTACCGCTTAACATCAGGTGGGCCATCTGCTTGTTCCGTCATTCAAGTAGTATACAAATAAAAATAAAAGATGAGTACCTACGTTGCTCGAACGCATTGAACTTTTTCAAAAAAACTTCGTTGATAGAATTAAACATAGGTACTGGCCATGTAGAAATTAGAATAAAAAAACTGTCATGGTAACGAAGTTGAATCTCAAGGAACTTTTCAAACATACATGGGCTTCCAAATTCTGATTTCGATGTAAAATATGCAATACCGCCTTGACGTAAGGTTCAATTTCAATTTTGTACTGCTTCCATATTTGAATTTCAATGTAAAATATGCAGTAACGCGTTGCAGTAAGATTCAATTTTGTTCATTAAGATTTTTCATACAAACATTAAATACCCCTTTTTATACCCTTAAGGGCTGAATTTCGTAAAACCCTTTCTAAGAGAGCACCAGGAAGCCAAAAGGAACATGCATGCCAAAATTCACGTCTCTATCTTTAAAAACATGGGACTTTCATACAAACTTTAACACCCTTTTTCAACCCCTTAGGGTGCGAATTTTTAAAAATTGTTTCTTAGTGCGCGCCTACACCCCATAATGAATGCTTGTGCCAAATTTCAGCCCTCTCGGCCCAGTAGTTTCCGAGATTTCGTGATGAGTGGTCAGTGAGTGATGAGTGTGTGGACTTCTCTTTTATATATATAGATATAAAACTATACGGCAAAAACTAACTTAACAGATACTTTAACAGATTACATATACAGTGGAAAATTAGTTACAGTTTAGATAAATTTTCAAATTCAAATTATTATTTTTTATTTCAGTTAATAGGTACATTACTGTGTTAACTAGCCCTATTAACCAAATTAAGTTAAGAAAACTTGTGTCTTGGTTAGTAGTACTTTCCCTTTTTTTGACATGGAATTATGTACATATAATAGACATAAAGTAGATATATTATACGGTCGCTAAACATCATCATATCAGCTACGAAGAATTCTCTGCTCAGCCGCAGTCTCGCTGAGGAGACACTAGTGACAAAGAGGTCAAAGACTGCATGCTTACTTAGTTTATTAAAGAACAAGCAGCGCCCTACGGTTTCACCCGCGTAAGTCTCGATCCCGTGGGAATATCGGGATAAAAATGTGCCTATGTGTTATTCGGGGAGTCCAGTTACCTCCATTCCTAATTTCATCCAAATCCATCCAGTAGTTTTTACGTGAAAGAGTTACAAACATCCATCCATCCATGCTTACAAACTTTCGCGTTTATAATATTAGTAGGATTAGTAGGATGTTTATGAATTCAAAACAAAAGCCTATAGATAGATGATTCGCCGTACATTGCTCCATCACTATGTGCCGGTTAATTTGATATTGATCCCGCCTAATCGCATTTCTAGGCGTTGTGGGCCCAATCACCGAAGATAACTAGATTCTGCTCCCATCCATCCATCCATCCATCTATCCATCCATGCTTACAAACTTTCGCGTTTATAATATTAGTAGGATTAGTAGGATGTTTATGAATTCAAAACAAAAGCCTATAGATAGATGATTCGCCGTAAGATAAGAGCATATAACTTGTTTAGTTTGCCGTACTCTAGAACGAATCTCGGTCAGCATTCCGTTATGCCAAGGCTCTGTAAGCAGTATAATACTATTTCAAAAACAAGTGATTTGGACATATCTGACCCATTACCTAAATTTAGGAAACATTTAAAAGAACTCATGTCTTGATTAATTTGTGAAATTTTTAACACATTTTTGTAACCTTCTTGTTTGACAAATAGTTCAATTTTATACCGCAACATTCGATATCTATAATTTAAGTAAAATTCTAGCCTAAACTAAGTATTATTTCTATAAATTATTATCCTTTGTATTATGTAATAAGTATTTTTATATTTCTTATCGTTTAATTTACTATGTATCCCTGCAATAAGCTGTTAATTGTTGTATTTCTTGCGCACGCTGTGATACCCTATAATTACGGGAACACTAAGATTAAGACCTTGTTTTGTTTTGTTTTTTGAATGTGTTAGTGTAAACCTGTGTTGGGTGTCCTATTTAATAAAATAAAATAAAATAAAAATAAAAAATAAATACATTGCTCCATCACTATGTGCCGGTTAATTTGATATTGATCCCGCCTAATCGCATTTCTAGGCGTTGTGGGCCCAATCACCGAAGATAACTGGATTCTGCTCCCATCCATCCATCCATCCATCTATCCATCCATGCTTACAAACTTTCGCGTTTATAATATTAGTAGGATTAGTAGGATGTTTACGAATTCAATTCAAAAGCCTATAGATAGATGATTCGCCGTACATTGCTCCATCACTATGTGCTGGTTAGTTTGATATTGATCCGGCCTAATCGCATTTCTAGGCGTTGTGGGCCCAATCACCGAAGATAACTGGATTCTGCTCCCGACGGCCCGCTACGTGACGTCACCCCGGGGATATCTACATTGAAAGCAATTATTACATCGCTTATTAACAGCTGTTAACAATGATTATATAATATTGTCATGTTCAATTTGTTCAATTAGTCTATTTAAAACAAATATCAAAATCGATTTGATTTTGTTTTGTTCTGTATTTTTAACCCCCGACGCTAAAACGACGGGGTGTTATAAGTTTGACGTGTCTGTGTGTGTGTGTGTGTGTGTGTGTGTGTCTGTGGCATCGTAGCTCCCGTTATCGTATTTATTTAAAATGTTAATTTGTCGGGAGTGTTCTTAGCTATGTTTGATCAAAATCGGTTCAGTCGTTTCATTGCGTTGAGGGTTTTTTAATTTTTACAAAAAAATACTATTAATTATTATTCTATTATTACTGCGATATTCTATTACTACTGATATATATGTATAGAAGACTAGTGGAATGCCCGCGACTTCGTCCGCGTGTACTTTTCCATACAAACTTAAACACCCCGCTACACCCCTTAGGGGTTGAATTTATGGAATTCCTTTCGTAGTGCACACTTAGACTATAAAAGGAACGTACCCTCCAAATTTCAGGTCTCTACGCCTTATGGTTAAGGCTGTGCGTTGATAGTCAGTCAGTCAGTCAGTCAGTCACGCAACGGTTTTATATGCATTGATGATAGAAGATATTATGGGTGCTATAGATAACTCATAGATAGATATTTTTTATTATACATAGAAAATACCTTGAACACCCAGAACAAATATCTGCAGATCGTACGCATATTTTTTCTGAGGCGGGAATTAAAACCCGCAACCTCCTGCGTCGCAGGCGAACCTTCGCCCGCCGCGCTACAGAGGTCGTCAATGATGAGATGATATGGAAGATCAAATGTAAATAAATAATTCTTACTAGTTATAATAATAGTCGTAATAATCATGATTCAGGACGAACGAACCAACTAAATTGAATTAATATTTCGTGTGAACTGCAGTGACTTCCAGTGTAGCAATTAGCCGAGCCGTGCAGACGCACGCGTGGTTAAACTCTGCTGCCAATTTGTGCTGCATTGTTGCCGCTTGTGGCACGCGCCAATGCACCTACTATACATCTGCCTCTCATCTACCACCATCTATCTATTTTGCTTTGTACTACCACCATGTTTCTGCCGCAAAGCAGTAGTGATCGTATTGCTGTGTTCCGGTTTGAAGGGTGCCAGTGAAATTACGGGCACATGGGACTGTACTTCTTTGTCTCAGGGTGGCGGGCACAGTGGAATGCCACATAGGGCGCGTCGTAGGTGGACGTGACCTGAGGTAATGCACTGTTCATAGGCAGAGGGTACCACTTAACATCAGGTGGGCTATCTACTTGATCCGTCATTTCAAGAAGTATAAAAAAAACTGCAGAACTGACACGTATTACAGCTATCAACAATTAAATACAACCAATAAAATAAATTAAATACCATATCGAATGCCACGACGAATTGTCTTGAGCCGCCTCCATCCAACGCCTTCCTGGTTTGGTTGGAGTAGTGACTCCAGTGAGTAGTGAGTGAATGGTTTGTAGTCTCTCGCGCAAACTATTCAGTTTAGAAAAAAATTATATTAGAAACCTCAATATCATTTTTAAAGACCTATCCATAGATATCCCACACGTATGAGTTTGAGCAAAAAATTATTTTTGAGTTGCAGTTCTAAGTATGGCGGACCTCTATTTTATCTGTGGTCCATCGAAAGAGGAGCATTTCTCTTATGCGTCGTCTGGTTTGTAGTCACTACTCGAGAACCCTTCTTCTCCAACGGGTATCAGTTCCGCAAGCTATATTTATTTATTTAGCCTGGACATTGCCATTTCAACTTGCTGATTCTGAGAGCTATACCGGAGATCTTGTTTCTGCTACGGATCTCCTTGTTCTGGATTATATCACGTACTGAAAAATATATATTGCCAATAAAATGAGACCTATCATTATTTCCTCACTGAAAATTTACGATTACTTATACCACCAATAATCAACCTATATCACTGAAACATCATTCATTCTACGAGCCTACGAAAAACTATGTAAAAAAACACAATTGGTGTTTCCGGTCTGAGAATAGACCCCTCCGTCTCCACCCGTGGATGTCATAAGAGCCGACTAAGGGATTACCCGGACTTCTATGTAAGATTCGTTGGTATTGAGATTTGTCCTGGCTGCTAGCTTATTTAAGGAATGTGTTACTGGAAGAAAGCGTTAGCAGAGTCAGTCGTGGGAAGCAATAGCGGCGATGAGCTCACCACTAGCCTAGTCTATTTCGCACGATGGTGCAACCCACATGAAAAGAGGCCCATTTGAGGCTCTGCCTAATCTTTCGGGGGAAAAGGCGTGTGCCTGTTTATGTATGTATGTAAAGGAGGTGGGCAATCGCTGATCCAGGTCAAAAATAAATGACCCTTCATGGAAGTAATTAGTACGGCTCTAAATGTTGTTTTTGTCCCATTTTTCTAAAGAACTTGTATATTTTTAGAAGTTGTGAAGCAAAAGTTGTATTTCTAAATAATTAGATAAAAAAATTCATTGCATTTGCGTGAAACAAAACGCAACAAGCTTCATTACTTTCCCAAAACCACAGAATAAATAATAGTGACTCAACTTCTAGGCAAGAAATTTAATTAGCTTTTTCATTATCCTAACATATTGTATTAAGTATATCAGTTATCACATAGCATATTGTATTAAGTATATCAGTTATCACATAACACAAGCTCTGCTTAGCTTGGGGCTAGATAATGTTGTGTGAACTGTCCAGCATTATTTATTTATATGTTTTATTATTTATATTATCAATAACCAAAAGTAATTCAACTGTGTTTGTAATACATTGTATTAAGTATACCAGTTATCTAGTACCCATAATACAAGCTCTGCTTAGCTTGGGGCTAGATAATGTTGTGTGAACTGTCCAGCATTTTTTTTTGTACGTTACGTTAGTCATAAAAGTTGGGTCAAACAATGTATGGGGAGTTGCCCATGTTCTTTAATATAAGTAAAATAAAATAAAGATAACAAATCCGAGGGTTTACTGTAGGGATTTTGCAAAACTATCTATATTTTACGAGATATTCAATAAATAGTTTATTATTTTTCAAGTGTAAACCACACTTTATGGATAACATTAAATTTAAATGTAACCCAAAAATTTCGTTCCAGCGGGACTCGAACCCGCAACCTCGCCTGTGATCGGCAATCCAGTTCGGCCATAGAACGACCTATGACGCTGAAGACGAAATTTGTGGGCACTACCAACTCTGCTATAGCGCCGATAATAATAATAAACTATGATGATATAGCAGTGGTGTCATCTCTTGTCAATGTTTCGAACTAATTTCGGACTTTGAACAGAAGGTTTCTAATGAAACACCTGTAGATAGCTATATCGGCGCTATAACCGAGTTGATAGTGCCCACAAATTTCGTCTTCAGCGTCATAGCTCGTTCTATGGCCGAATTGGAAAAGGCATCGCCGATCACAGGCGAGGTTGCGGGTTCGAGTCCCGCTGGAACGAAATTTTTGGGTTACATTTAAATTTAATATTCAATAAAAATTGATTTTTCGTGCGGCGTGAGGCGTTTTTTGTGTATGAAGTAGTTCAACGATCCAAGTGCACAATATTATATTTCGATTATGATTGAAAAGGTCGATGATGTTTCATCACCATGACATGAGCTATCATAAAAAGGAAATTGTGACTCTTCAATAGAATGTACTCAAAAGTTAAGTATGATTCATGACCCACTAAAGTATGATTGAATGCTGAATAAATCGGATTATTTCCGCGGTCCTGATGTACGAGTCGACTGTATAAAATATATTCTAAAAAGATATATTATTATTATCTGTATATAACTGTAAATTATGATGTTTTGGTTTAGTGATCATCATCATCATCATCAGATAGAGCCGCGTGGTCTGATGTCGCTCTGCCCCTCGACAGCTAATTTGACAACTTGCCATGTTATTATGGTCATCATCATGTTACATATAATTTATTATTGATAAAAAATAAATAGATAAATAATTCCGGAAAGTTCACACAACATTATCTAGCCCCAAGCTAAGCAGAGCTTGTGTTATGGGTACTAGATAACAGATATACTTAATACAATATATTACATAGATAGTTTTTTTATTATTATACATAGAAAATACCCAGAACACCCTGAACAAATATCTGCAATCGCACAAATATTTGTTCCGAGGCGGGAATCGAACCCGCAACCCCCTGCGTCGCAGGCAAATTATCCTGATGTGTTATTTATGAGTGTATCAAGCGTATGCGTGTGCTGTCTTATGAACTTTTGCTGGTTCTCTCTAGCATCTTACTTTTGACTGCCTACCTCAAGTTTTACTTTTTCTCTTTGAATCAGCTTCCACTTGTTCTCGAGGCACTACACAGGCGCTCCCCACCTAGTAGTAAGAAGGATCATAAAATAAAGCCAAGCCGTGTTTGTTGCCTGATTCTTCTAGGTTTGGTCGCGTTGGAACAGGGGTAAATTTATTTTAAAAGACTATTCAAAATTATCCTTGTGATTTCAATTAATAAAATACTTTGACTTTGAGCCTACAGATAGCTAGCTACTGCTGGACATAGGCCTCCCCCATAGAATGCCATGTCGACCGGTCTTGCGCCGCCTCTCATCCACCGACTACCTGCGACCTCTATAATGTCGTTGGTCCATCGATGGCAACTTCCTCTTCTACGTCGTCCAGTTTGTGGTCCTCGTGAACCTTTTTGCCCGAACGGTTATCAGGTCCACGGCCTACCTATGCCACTACAACTTGCTACTTAAACTTGGTTTCTTGATAAAAATATTCATTAGTTTGTATGCGTTGAAACAAGTTTGCCAAATGGGGTTTATTGTAGGTTAAGGTGGATGTTCTCGCTTGAGATACGAAATTCATTTTATTAGGTGTTTTTGTCCATTACAGCTCATCAACACTTCTTCAGATACCAAAAGTTAATTTCGCGAAAACTAGGAGACTTAACACACATGTTTTAATTGATAGTATCTCAGAAATATCATCAATTTAGCAACAATACCCTTAAAAAAAACACTGTAAAAATGTGTGAAATCAACTTTCGCTATCTGAAGAAGTGTTCATGAGCTGAAACACCAAAAAAAATGTATTTCGCGTCACAAGCGAGAGCATTCACCTTAACAAAAATCATTTTAAATTACAGCAACATTCAAATTAATACGCGTATACGACTGCAATCCCTGTCGGCATGTATACATAATGTACATAAAAGCGCTGGATTTTAATCCCGTGCATTCAAATATCTGAAACTTCCCCTCAGAAAACTTTGAGCGTTCCAATTTCTTTGTTATTTTTAATATCGACTTTTTTGCGCTTGAACGGTGGTTGCTAATGGATTTTCAATATTTGTGTTGACTGACAAACAAGGGGATGAAGTGAGCTCTAGAGGCGACTGCCGTGTATCTGTAGAACGCATTGGGACACTCTTTGGAAAAATTGGAAAGTGGGATTGTCTAAAATGGTTTCCCATACAAAATTTTATGGAACCGATGTCGGTTATATCTATATTTATATATATATAAAACAAAGTCGTGTTAGTTACACCACTTGTAACTCACGATCGGCAAGACCGATGTTAGTTATCTCTTTTTTTGGTGGATTCTTCTCCGCTCCGAAAAGCAGAATAAGTAATAAAATATCGAGGGGGGAGGCTGTTTTACACCGGGGGCTACCCATGCGAAGCCGGGGCGAGTCGCTAGTAAAGTAGATATAATTTATTTTAAAAAACAAATTACATAATATAATTTTCCAGTTTCATGACAAACAAGTAATTAATTTAGTAAAAATTAAAAAAACCCTCAACCCTATGTAACGGTTGAATCTATTTTGATCAAACATAGCTAAGAACACACACACACTCACACAAACTTACACTCACGAATAATTCACCTTCCAAAAAAAACAAACAAAAATGGTTCATCCGTTAGGGAGCAACGATGCCACAGACAGACACAGACACACACACACACACACACAGACACGTCAAACACATACTAGATTTTCGACTCTTCTACGACCTCTGTTTTCCCATTATCAAAGTAAGAACAAATACACATACCAAAAAACCACGATGGATTACGATAGGCCTAAAGAAATCCTGTCTTACTAAAAGAAAACTGCGGTATGCCTATTATAAGGAGAAGAAAATTACCAACAAAGACATTTACAAAAAGTTTAGTAGGGTTCTTCATAAATCTATAGAACTTGCTCAAAGAAATATGAATATGAAGTACTTAAGAGAATCTAAGAACAAATGCAAAGCGTCTTGGTCTATTATTAAAAACAATACAAACAAAAAACTAGAAAACTGTATAGAACTCCTAAAGGTAGATAACAAAGTCATTAATGACCCGCATGAAATTGCAACAGAATTTAATAATTATTGCATTGATCTAACAAACAATAGCAAACATTCACTTTCATTTGAAAATAAAATAAACTTTGCTAGTAAAACTATATTTTTGAGTCCTTGCGATGAGTTTGAAGTGGTTAAAACAATCAACTCACTAAACAATACAAATTCTACAGGATATGATAATGTATCCACCAAGGTTCTTAAATTATGTAAATTCGATATTGCAGGTGTTATAAAACACTTGATCAATATGTCTTTCAGTGAAGGTATATTTCCAACAAAATTAAAGCTATCAATTGTACGACCATTATATAAAAAGAATGAAAAAGAATGTATGAGCAACTATCGTCCCATAACACTCATTCCAATATTCTCCAAGGTTTTTGAGAAAATTATGTATAGTCGATTGGTATCTTTCCTAACTACTTTCCAAGTAATAAGGAATGAGCAAAATGGCTTTCGAAAAGGGAAATCTACCAGCCTTGCGTGCTTCAATATAGTCAAAAAGTTGACTGAAGCGATAGATAACAAAAAACCAGTATCAACAGTATTCTTTGACATGACCAAGGCAAAAGAGATTGCTACTGAAATGTGAAAAGTACGGGATACGAGGACTTGCATATGATTGGCTTGAATCATATCTTGAACATCGTACTCAATATGTAGAAATTAAAGGGATAAATACAAAATTGGAAGTAGTGACATACAAATCTGAACCTAGAGAAAACACATACGGTGTACCTCAAGGTAGTGTGCTGGGACCACTACTGTTCCTAATTTATATTAATGACCTTCCAGACATAACAACGCACACATGCACTTTGTTTGCAGATGACATTTCAATAGTAATAGACCATGATAAATGTATTAACTATGAAGCGCACATCAACAATACAATAAATAGTGTAGTAAAATGGTTAGAAGGTAACAATTTACGTGCTAATATCGACAAGACTACTTATATGCAGTTCTTTAACAGAAATAAAACAACGGCTTTGCCTAATTTGAATATTCATATTAACAATCAATGTATAAATGAATCTGAATCAATTAACTTTTTAGGTATAACGCTTGATCAACAACTGTCATGGAAATTAAAAGTCAATAAAGTTGAAAAAAAAATAAACAGATTAATTTATGCACTACGCGAACTTAGACGAATAGTGAATCAAAAAACTGCCCTCAGTGCCTATCATGGGTATGTTGCCTCTGCGCTGCGTTATGGTGTTGTGCTATGGGGTAACTCAGTAGACATAACAAACTTGTTTATTATACAAAAGAAATGCATACGAGCTATATGTTGCGCCAGCCCTTTAGACTCATGCAGACCTTTATTTAAAAGGCTTAATCTACTAACTCTAGCTAGTATGTATATTTATGAGATCTGTAGATTTGTGAGGCAACAGCCAAATCTTTTTGTTAGGAAACGGGATTTGGATCGTGTGTTTGAATCGAGAAATCCTAATCGCCTGGTTTTACCTGCAGCAAAAACTGCACTTAGATCAAATAACTGCTACCATATGGCAATAAAAGTATATAACCACATCCCTAATAATATAACGGAACTCCCTGAGCGGAAATTTCCAAGTAAATTACACAGTTGGTTAGTAAAGCAATGTTTTTATAATTTGAAAGAATTTTTTGATTGTAAAATGTAGGTATTTATAAGAATTGTGACATTTAATATTATGATTCCTTATTATTATTCACTATTATTTTACCTTGTTTCGTTGCCATAATTATTATTATTGAATTATATTGTAAGAATAAATACTATTAAACCGTAGGCTAGAAACTAACATTATTATTAAAATTGCATGCTAACTAATGGCGAAATATGCTGGTCCTAAGATTAAATAATCTTATATATATTTTATCAACCTCTTGTACCATATTTCATGCAATAAATTATTATTTCATTATTTCATTATTTCTTTTTTTTTTGTATTAAGATTTCTGCCTAGTGTAGGCAAAACCTTAAAAGTGCTACATTAAAATCAAAATCCTACTCCTTACCAAATTCAAAACGTTCCAATCTAAAGTTGATTCATCGCTAACTAAAATGACACAGCACATAATATATATATGCGAACCCTGACTCACATTGCACATTTACTGAACCAAATGCTGTTGAGGGAATCAACGACGATAATAAATTCAGATGCTATGAAATATTGATGCGGCCCGCACCTACCTATATCGAGTTATGTCGGTGTTGGGCAACTAGGCACTTCCATCAGCGATAGAGTCCCGCAACTCATGGACGTCTCTCTATTACCATAAATAGGTACAGATTTTGGTGGGCACTCTGACCCAACCCATTATCTTATATCGGTGCGGCGCGAGATGAGTTCGCAACATTTTTATAGTCTCCGAAAATACGTCGTATTTTATTTATCATTTTCGTTTTTATTAGGGAAATTATGCTGTAAAAAAGTAAATTACGAAGCGGCAGGAAAGATATTCAGGAAGATATAAAAAAAAAAGATCCATTAGATTACTTGAAATTTTCACAGAGTGTGTATTAATTACTGTATTATTCTCTGTAACAATGAATAATAACAATAAAATACTTAAAGTTAATTAAATAAAAATAAATAAATAAATAAAGCTGGACAGTTCACACAACATTATCTAGCCCCAAGCTAAGCAGAGCTTGAATTGGGGTCTTAATAATAAAAAAGCGGCCAAGTGCGAGTCGGACTCGCTCATGAAGGGTTCCGTAGCAGCAAGTAACTTAAATATAAAAGTTCCTTACGATTTTTGATGGGATTTTATTTTTTATTGTATTGTCTTAAATATCTCTTAAATAGTCTTAAATATATAGTTTTAATATTGTCGTATTTAAACATAAATATATTGTATAAATCGCTGTTGGTTTACCAAAATAAATAAAATAATATACAATAATAAAAAAACTACTTTTTAGATCTCGTTCAAACCAATTTTCGTTGGAAGTTTACATGTAATTTTTTTTTAGTTTTATCATTCTCTTATTTTAGAAGTTACGTGGGGGGGACTCATTTTACCACTTTGAAAGTGTCTCTAGAGCAAACCTTTCAGTATTTTTTTTTTTTTATTAGAAACCGCAATATCATTTTTGAAGACCTATCCATAGACACGTATGGGTATGATGAAGTTCACAGAATACATCTACTTACCAAGTTTCAACAGCATAGCTCTTATAGTTTCGGAAAAAAGTGGCTGTGACATACACGGACAGACAGACAGACATGACAAATCCATAAGGGTTCCGTAATTTTTGTTACGGAACCCTAAAAACTAGTTAGAGTTCCACCAACTTATCTGTAGCACATAATAAATAATAGAAGGTAGGTACAAGAAGAATGAAATGTCTGTAGAATGAAATGTATGTAGATGATAGAAAAATGTAGGTTGTAAAGATAAGTTGGTGGATACTGAAAAACTATAAATTACTGTCAAATATTGTGCCAAAAAATACCAACATAGATTCAATCTTATACGATGGTACGGCGGAACCCTTCGTGTTTTTACTTAGTCGGTTTTTAAGTTTTTTTGTAACAAAACCGTCCTCAGTCGTTGAAAAATGATGCAGCACTACACTATTGTTTACATCAGGCCTATTCCACGGCTGTGGCTTAACATTAGCGGGTCACCCACGACCACAGTTCATATTATTCCAGCCGTAGCCGGCGTGTGAGTGACGCGCGGTCTCGGCTGCGGCGGCCGCGCGACCGCCCCTGATACTCGCGTCACAGACTAATCTGTCTGCTCAGCTGAAATAATAACTAACTATATTCTACTCTACTATTCCTATGTATTTTTAACCCCAGACGCAAAAAGAGGGGTGTTATTTAGCCGCCGACGCAAAAAGTTGTTCAATCCTGGTTGTCTTTTTGCAAAATAAGTTTTTTGTGCAAAATATATTTATCAATACATTTTTATTACGGGGTGTTATAAGTTTGACGTGTCTATGTGTATGTCTGTGTGTGTGGCTGTGTGTGTGTCTGTCTGTGGTATCGTAGCTCCCGAACGGACGAACTGTTTTTTTTTTGTTTGTTTAAAAGTTGAATTAGTTGGTTGTGTTCTTAGCTATGTTTCATCAAAATCCGTTCAGCCGCTTCATTGCATTGAGGGTTTTTTTAATTTTTACAAAATTAATTATATACTTGTAAAATCAGTAATCGTAACCGTGCGTGCTGATCAAAATGAGCCTAAACACGGCCAGTCTACTATTATTCCTCGAGGAGTTCCGTTGTCCACCTTCCGTCTCCATGATCAGATCAGCTCGCTGTCACCATCATATTGTATTGTCATCGAAACTTGACAGGTATTCCAAATTTCAGCTCAATCGGTCGAGGATAACTGCTTTAAAATTCAGTTGCAAGATTCCACCCGGACCAACATACATTGCAAGTTATATAAAAGCTTGTAAAATACGATTTTTTGGCGATACATTGATTGAATCTACAATGGAGACAGATAAGATATTGTCCAACTTTCCTTGGTTTGAACATCTTTTTTCTTTTTTTTTTTACTTTGATAGGCCTATGTTTACCACGATCTCACCTGTTGGTAAGTGACGATGTGGCCGAAGATAGCACAAAGGTCTAGAAGGCACCTATTCACTCTAGCCTTGAAGAGACCCAGATAATAGTTTTCAGGAAAGACAGACGACGGTAGTGTATTCCACTCCTTAGCAGTTCGCTTTATAAAGGTAGAACTGAAACGTTTTGTGCGAATAGAAGGTATACTAATGAGGTAAGGATGGTACTGAGCCGTACGCCTGCTCGTCCTATGATGAAAAGGAGATGGGAGATCAGTGGGATCAGATCGTGCAGTTCACATATCTCCATGCAGCCATCAAGCCGAAAAAGGCTACAAATGAATACACCCATACATATTCCTCACTTTGCTTAGTAAGTGAATAACAAACAGCATGTGGAAATTGCTTTGTTCCCGGGCAGCGATAACATTTACATGGGTCTTCGAAACCCAACCAGTTTCAGTAGAAGTAAAATTCGATCGAAATATTTTCTGGTGTTATTCTCAAAGAATTATATGGACCACTCTTTCGCAACCAGCTGATAAACGTAGATCAAGGTTGAAAGGACATAATATTTAAAGTTTCGAAATACATTATGTTATATTGCATTTCCCGTGGTCCTCCAAAGTAGACGTGGAAAAAAATAAAAAAGTCACATGCCTTTCGATCTTCTATCTATAGGGTACATTTCGGGGAATGTGCCCAGGAGCTACATGATCTGATCGCACCATCTTCTTTTTATGATACGACAAGCAGGCGCACGGCTCAGTACCATCCTCAGCTCATCAGTATACCCGCAACTCGCACTAAGCGTTTCGGTTCCACCTTTTTAATGCGAACAGCTACGGAATGAAACAAGTTGCCGTCATCTGTCTTTCCTGAAAACCATAATATGGGTCTCTTTAAGGCAGGAGTGAATAGGTGCCTTTTAGACCTTCGTGCTTCGTCTGCCGCATCGTCACTTACCAACAGGTGAGATCGCGGTCAATCGAGGGTCTATATCTACACTAATATTATAAAGAGGAAAGATTTGTACCTATTTTTGTATGTTTGTAATGAATAGGCTCAAAAAGTACTGGGCCGATTTAAAAAATTCTTTCACCAATAGAATGCTACATTCTTCCAATTTGACATAGGCTACATTTCATTTTGAAATAAATTAGGGATCCTTGGTAAAATTTGTACTATATAAAAATAAGTCGGGTTTTCCTTCCTGACGCTATAACTCCAGAACGCACGAACCGATTTGGCTGAAAATTGGTGGGGAGGTAGCTTAGAACCAGGAGATTGTCTAAGGGCCCCCCCGGGGTCACCGGGTGCTACCCGTGCGAAGCCGGGGCGAGTCGCTAGTTAACTATATGTTGCACACGGTCTTAAGATAGCTCAACTGATCCAAATCAATACCAGAAGGAAGCGTCCCAAAGATGCTGGCTGCATTACCGCACTGTTTATATTGTTTAGTTAGCTCAACTGTTTCATATACATTTTTTATTTTATTTATACTTGTATTGGTTGTATTACGAGTATTATTTCAGTAGTACCGGACGCAGAAGAGGAAAGTCCCCGTTTTGGCTATGGTCTCGATGGACCAAAGACAGTATGGAGGTCGTAGGAAGTCGGGGAATGGAGGTGGCTCAAGGCCTTCATGGTGGCATTATATAGGAGAGGCCTATGTCTAGCAGTGGAGTTCTGTAGGCTGATGGTGATGATGATGATTATTTAATTAAATAAAGTATTAAAACAATATTAAGTAAATAAATTGTAATAATTATGAAATTTATTCCATATGCACATACACATAGACACACGCCTTTTTCAGGGTAGGCAGAGCCTCAATGGGCTTCTTTTCAGCGTGGGTTGCACCATGGTGGGAATGTAGACGGGACAAGTAGTGAGCTCATCGCCGCCATTGCTTACCACGGCTGACGCTTCCTTCCAGTTGCAACATATTCTGGAATAAGCTAGCTGCCAGGACAAATCTTATACCAACGATTCTTGCAACATCCACGGGAGGAGACGGGAGGGTCTATTCTTAGAACGGACACACCACGGCATAGATAATTCATCATTGTTTCCGCAATAACATTGTTAAACAGACTCAAACATGTTATTATAACGAGATTCTATTAATTTTAGAGGTAAAATGTATTTTCGCTTTTGTTAACTCTTACAATAGGACCAGATGAATGGGGAAATAAATATTTGATAAGATCCTCCTTACGGTGAAACGAACTCATATTAGTCGATTTCAGGATTTTGTTTTCTCTACCTACATCATGGAACAAGAACGGAAAGCTATACTTTACTTTTCCCGCTTGGTTACGACATGTGTCGCTTCAAGAAAAATGTTCATAAATTCCTTCAGGAGGCAGCGCATCGACAATACCCCTAGTGTTGCCGGTGTCTATAAGCGACGGTGACCACTTCACATCAGGTGGGCCGTAAGCTAGTTTGCCTATTAGTTTCAAAAAAAAACTATAAATTCTTGTTTGTATCCATAGATTTAGTATATGTACTAGATCTACAATCAGAGATCGAAGATGGAACCAAAAAAAATATGTGCACGTGTTGGTGAAAGTCTATGTCCGAGTTAAAAATAGTGTTGTCCTCGACCAACACTTTTACATTGTCGATAGAATTCATCATCCGTCCGTGATGTGTATGGTAGATAAATACATCTTAATGCAGATTAAGTCTTTCATGAATAACACAGTTTGGCAGATTTGACGTCATAAAGAGAATTTTGAATACAGTTAATAAATAAACCTTTATTATTTATTGACCCCTAAATATTACAGTTTTATTTATAGGTGGGATGTTAGAGTTTCCCTTTTAAATTTAAACTTAAAATGTTTGCTGCATTGTTTGATGCATTGCTGTTTGGAGTTCTTATTTGAGTCCATCCCACTCTTCTCATAACCGATAACCATTTTTCTCGTAGCAAAGGATTACTTGGAAATCTGAAATCACAAAAACATTTTATATCAGCCGTGCTACGCCCATATAATTTTTCACTCTGTTACTTTATCTATAGACAATTTGTTACCCCAAAGTTTATTATTTTTCAAGTGTAAACCACGCTTTATGGATAACATTAAATTTAAATGTAACCCAAAAATTCCGTTCCAGTGGGACTCGAACCCGCACCCTCGCCTGTCATCGGCGATGCCTTAAACAATTTAGCCATAGATCGAGCTATGACGCTGGAGACGAAATTTGTGGGCACTATCAACTCGGCTATAGCGCCAAGTTGATAGTGCTGTATCTACAGGTGTTTCATTGGAAACCTTCTGTTCAAAGTTCGAAAGTAAAGGCATCGCTGATCACAGGCGAGGGTGCAGGTTCGAGTCCCGCTGGAACGGAATTTCTGGGGTATATTTAAATTTAATTTGTTACCTATTATTTTATCAAGCAGAAATAAACAATATTTATTTATAAAAAATAAAAAATAAATATACCCTTTCGGGAAAAAGGCGTGTGTACAACAACGTAAATATTTACTCCAAAATATCTACTACACAAACTGCAATAAAACATCCGTGGTGCTTTAAAGTTACCTTTTCAATAGTCAATACAAAAACACACACCTCAATGTCCACCTGGTTATTATAGATTTTTAAAAACACGGTAAAATGTTAACAGAGCACACATATTTACTCCAAACAAAGTAAACCTCAACAAAAAATGGACAAAAAATTAATTTATAGTTAGGTATAGTGCGCTTCATGTAAAAAGTAGCAAACTATAGGTAGGCACTCATTGAATGCATAGGTATACATCTCTTAAATAAGTAGAAAAGTAAGTAATCTCTTAAAACGAACGCTGGAACGCCTGAAGAAGCTTGACCGCCAGCGTTCTTTTTACATGATGCGCATTATACTACGATATAGATTGCAACATGACTATCGATATTTCTGACGTCATCACTTGGTCAAGCCCTATCGTAATCAAACATTTTTATATTTTACATAAAATATTGTTTATTTCTAGGTGCAGCAACGAAATATTATTAAAAAATATAAGGGAAAGTCCTAATCTACAAATGAAACTGGTTTTTAGGCCATTTACTAAAGCAAAATTGATAAAATAAGCAATACAATCGAACTACCAATAATCTCTTATTTACCTGTGAAACGTGTATTTTCCCGGATAATTACGTCTTGTATATTCACAGTCACAAACTGAACATGACACCATTGTCATACAAAGTAATATTTGTTATTTAATAGTAAGATTACTAAAAAAATTACGAAATTAGTTAAACTGCACAAGAGACCGTCCGGTATGGGCATGTACTCAAGCAAAACATGTCAAATTCAATACATTGTTGCTGTCACTTTTCTTCTTGCACGGGGTACATTTAAAAATGACTTCTCTCTCCCACGCTTCGTTTGTCTATTTAGCGTAGCGAAAAAATTCTACGTCTATGTTTGTATCCCACTAATATAAATAAATGTCAAAGTTATGCAGTCTTACCACAAAAAACATAGACACGCCTTAGGCACGTTTTTAACAGTTTTTTAGCAAAAGTGATACCACAAAACCATATTTAACCGATGTTTAGGGTTAGACATGGCTCAGTTAGACGTTGTTTAAATAACATAACATAACATAACACCTAACAGTCACACACGTAGTCCTGACCCTACACAAGGATCCCCTGTGTCGTGGGTATCAGAAACTACGAGTACCACGGTACCATAACACCCAGACCAGGAACAAATATTTGCAGAGCGTACAAACATTTGTCCCGCAGCGGGAATCGAACCCGCAACCTTTCGCATCTCAGCCGGCTTCTCGCCCGACGCGCTACAGAGGTCGTCAAATTTGAGTTAACATCTCTTGTTGAACTAAACACGTGTTTAAACCGTGTTTTATTTAGTTTTTAGGGTTCCGTAGCCAAATGGCAACAAACGTAACCCTTATAGATTCGTCATGTGTATCTGTCTGTCTGTCCGTCCGTATGTCACAGCCACTTTTTTCCGAAACTATAAGAACTATGGTGTTGAAACTTTGTAAGTAGATGTATTCCGTGAACCGCATGAAGATGTTCACACGAAAAAAAACAATATATTTTGGCGGTTACTAATACTTAGAACTGAAACTCATTTTTTTTTCATCAAACCTCTTTGTATCTATGGATAGGTCTTCAAAAATGATATTGAGGTTTCTAAAATATATTTTTTCTAAACTGAATAGTTTGCGCGAGAGACACTCCCAAAGTGGTAAAATGTGTGTCCTCCCTTGTAACTTCTTAAATAAGAGAAAGATAAAATTAAAAAAAAATGATGTACCTACTACCATGTAAACTTCCACCGAAAATTGGTTTGAACGAGTTCTAGCAAGTAGTTTTTTTTAATACGTCATAAATCGTAAACCGCAATTTACCTTTCATTCAATCAACTCAAATATAAAAAATAAAAAAATACATTTAATTTCATAAAATAAAAAATAATAATAAAATAAAATAAACTTAAACTTCTAATTATGTTACTTGCTGCTACAGAACCCTTGATGGGTGAGTCCGAATCGCACTTGGCTGCTTTTTTGATGTTTGGATGTTTAGATGTATGTATATACCTATGTTTGTTACTCAATCACACTGAAACGGCGGAACCACCAGGACAACGCAAATGAAGTCGCGAGCGGGCCGCTAGTATGCCTATAAAAATAAATGTGTCTATATAGCGGTAGAACTTTGTGACAAAACTTTTGCGGACGAATTCGCGAGCGGATCGACCGCTAGTTATAAATAACACTGTCGGAAAATCTATAGGCGGCCACAACTACACCATTCCTGAATAGCTAGACTAAAAGTACAATCTTACTGGCACTTGATACACAATTTATCCATTAGGCTCGCTGGCTAAACCTGGATGTTGAATAATGTATAAGGGTCAGCTGAAACCAGTCACAGGCTTATAGATCTTTACTCTAACTTATTTCTGAATAGTATTTCCTGTCACTATTTATATACCTAAACTAAGTATATTAACTCTTTGTTGTGCATACATAACAAGTTATAACACGTATAGCAGTTTCTCCCAGGCAATCGTAGAATCATGGAAGAATAGGACGGTGGTATTGTCATTTTTTTTGTTGCTTTTATTTTAGGGTTAGACTCGACTTTGTCGAACAAGTTTCTTCCACCAAAGTTGACACATGGAAAATCTGTTTTCACAGACGTATTACCAGTATCCTGTAGTATTGCATGTGAAATAAAATCTGCGCATTATTAGGGTAATTCTCCCAATTTTAGGGTAATTTCCAAACCATCCCGGAAACCTTTTGAATGGATAAACTACAGCAACGACACCGTTACGCGAGCTGCACGCAGCTTGCGCACCACCGAACCACTAGCCTAAACATTATAGACGTATCGACAACATATATACCTACACATAATAATACCTAGTTACTATAAACAAACAATATAATACAATATAGATTCAAACACTAGACTAAAATTGGGTGCGTACATATTGATCCCATGGATTCATACCATGAATATTTATTTCCGGATTCTGCCCAAGATGCAGGCCGTATTCATCCCACGTAAAATAAAGTTGAATTGTTGTCCGTATCAATCCCAAAATGTAGTCCGGATTTAGCCCACAGCTATAACCATGGACATTAGTACGGTCAGACAGATAAATTCAAGATCCTTACTATTATTTCAATTTGTTTTTGCTGAATGCATAAGTTACGAGCGAAGCGAGTCAACTTTGATGAATTTGCGTTTGTATGTATGTATGTCTGAGCTTAAGGTTATGAGCTAAATTGGTTCGTGGGTTGTAGAGATAATGGGGTCCATACAAGAAATAAATTGTTACTAATAAATAAAACATGAACATACCTACCCGAATTGGATACCTACGTACCTACTAAAGTGATGCTTAGTTTTATCGTTAGGTACGTAGTATAGGAAGGAGAGTCTAAATTCTAACAAAAAACAATCCGTTCCTCACTCAAAACTTTACATAAAAGTGGGTTACTTATAACATTTCTCTAGAGTATAAAGTAAATTGAAGGAATGTAGTTAGACGGCGCGAGGGAAGGAAAAAGGCTGGCATGATGGTCCTGGGAGAACGATTTTTCAAAGTAGCTACGTCAGTTTGTTGTTACTTGCCTCTGTGATTTACCTACAACAGCGGAAGCTGCGTTACTCAAGACAAAATACTTTTTGAAAACTTGAACGGTATAGTCAGAGTCATACAATATTCACAAATAAAAATGCACGTTTGTTTAAAGTTTAGTTTAGTTGAGAGCTACATTCAGCCGTAGATCATGTCTTTGTTCACCAGTCACATTCAAACCAGAACTATATAATAACTTAACTTAACTTAACACTTAATGCAGCCAGCATCTTAGGGACGCTTCCGTCTGGTAGTGATTTGGATCAGTTGAGCTACCTTTAGATCGCTTGCAGCGGTCTTCAAGTAGCACAACTGTTTCATATGTATTTTGTACATACCTTGTATTATTCTTTCTGTAAATAAATGTATTTTTTATATAACTTAACTATCACGGTTAATGTACATACTTTTCACTAAAAACGGTATATTCACCATGATTATTGAGTTTTGTTTGTTACCGATATTTCGGCTCAGTTGCATGCGCCATGATCACGGGAGAACTAACGAAAGTCTTTGCAAGCAGATGTTATTTGCAGATATATCAATCTACCCTCTTTCTGACTCTCTTTCATCTTCGAAGTCTAAATACTATTATTTATTCTGTGCTAATAGTAATGATCTGCAAATATTTGTTCCGGGTGTAGGTGTTGTGATATATATATACGTAAAACTATATACATATTCTGTCATTACTGTTCATAGTAGACCATCGAGCAACACGGAATGGAGACGCCATCAAAGGCATTCCCCGCTGTAGTTCCCCTCTAAATTTAATGCCCTCGAGGGCATACAGCTTATAAAAAACTAGCTGTCGCCGATTGCTCTGTCAGACTGAATCGACTCGCGTGGGAGATAGTGCTCCAAGAAAAATGCCGAGTTGTTCAGTTTTATGCTGTAAAAAAATGATTGGATCATCAAATTTACAAGAAGATGGTGTTTCCTTTCACATGTACCTGAACTTCAATTAAATTATTATAATTTATTGCATAAAAATTGACCAAGTCAAATTAAGCCGTATAAAAACAAAAGTGGCCATCTTAGATTTTGTAATTTTTGAGTTAGTGTTCGGGGTAAAATAATAAAACTGAACGGTTTAACAAAAAAAACCGTGAATATTTTATTCAATAACACTGATTCACTCTTCACTACGACTGCACTTCAGTACACTAGTCATTCATTACTCTAAAATCACTCCCAAGTTACTTGATTTATTCGTACTGAAAGCCAATTCCCTTAAGACTACCCTGCCCACTCTTAAACCGAGCTCCACTTAAGCGTGTGATAGAGGGGCGACATAAAAGTGACCAAAAGAATAGATATAAATGTGTATAATACATCAATGTGCATGTCAGGATGTATTCTGCTGACGTAAACATGTATATAACGTGTAATGTCAGTAAGCCAAGAGGTGGATGATAACTTAATATCCTTGATTACTAAATACCATTTATTAAACACGTTCGACATCATGTGACATGTGGCATTAACGAGTATCATATTTGACGGCTATGTAACCACTAACTAACCGTTAACTACTAACTACTACTACTACGTGTCACAGGCTCTTTCTTGGTTCAGTGACCAACTTGAGATATAGTGTCCCTGAAAGTGGCCTGTGACCAATGGTGAAAGAACCAGTGTGGTAAAAGGATTAAATGTACCTCGCAGAGGTGTATTATATGATATGTCAACGTAAGTGTCATGTGAAACTATATTTAAAGAAATAAAATTAAATCACACTACTATTAACAACATGTGTAACATCAAAAAGTTTGTACATTTGAGAACTTTGATTACAAGAGATGGCAAGCATGAAGATGATATTTAAATGAGAGTAAATTCTGGAAATCAAGTGAACTTAACGCCTTATTATCAGCCGGAACGTATCCAAAAAGGCACGACGACTGGATGTGCATAGAGGGGTGTTAGTGCCAACACTAATGTATCTGGTGGTAGCGAAAGTTGCTAAGGCAGAATAAACATGAAAGTAGAATAAATGCTGTGAAGATGAGGTTTGAGAAGTATGTATGGTGGACTTTGAGAGAGAATAAGAAACTGTGTGTTAACAGAGCATTGTAAAATGAAAGAGCACGTGTATAGTGACAAGGATTGAGAAAGGTATGCTTGGATGGTTTGGGTATATATAACGGATGAATGATAGTAGATTAACGAAACTAGTTCATAAGATGAGCATGAATGGGACAGTTGGAAGGGGGAGACCTCGGTGAAGGTATTCAGAATAGATCAGGGTCGATCTGGAGAATGGCCAGGCTAAGAGCGCCCTTAACCAATGAGCATATATGAAGAATGTGATGTGAGTGAATGGAGCGAATCAGGTATGCCAGGATCGTAGCAAGTGAAAATTCATGGTCTCTGCCTACTTCTCTGGGAAACAGGCGTGAGTATGTGTGTATGTTTGTAATATTATAAATGCTAAATTTTCTAAGGATTGGATGAAATTTAGAACGGCGATAGCTGGACCACTGGAATAGTTTTAAATTTTATTTAGATGTTCCAATAGGATCAAAACTTATGCGAGTGAAATTGTGGGTTGCTTCTAGTTTATAATAAGAATAAAACTACGTGGTTAATTTTATCAAAATCGGCAATATTGATCATACTTAAATAACTTTACTCTTTTCAGGTAAAAGTAAATAAAGATGCTTTAAAAAAATCGTTGATCGCCCATTGTGAGATTACTGTAAAATCTTTGCACGTTGTGTTTGCCTATAATGAGGGGTTTTCACGGCTATACCAAATCATCTATAAACCCTTGAAAATAGATGTCGCTGCTGTGTACTTAACTGTAAAAATAAAGTGAAATGTAAAAGTCAACAACGAAGTGATATATTTTCGTGGTATTTTGTTACTACCACACAAAATAACATAGGTACGATGCATTTGTTGATTTTGACAACCACAATTGAGTCAGGGCCATCAATTGAGCCAAATTGAATTTAAAAAAAAAACGAAAATGAAAAGCCCCCATTGGTTTCTTCTGTAGCTAAAGATAGGATAGCATAAAACACTTTTGGCGCTTTGTGAATAGTAAGAAGACGTCCAACTCTATCCCCCAAACAATTAAATATGGAAATCTTGTTTCTTCGGAGAGAAGCGGTATTTGTGAATTGTTCTCAAATTATTTTAGCTCAGTATTTGAAAAGGCACGGGACTTTTCTATGGCTAGCGTGGAACCGTATTGTAGCAACAATGTTCTTAGCAACATAGTTATTACCCAGAGAGAGATACAGCTGAAAATAGCAAGGCTCGATTCTGGGAAAGGAGCTGGACCTGACGGCATAAAATAATGCTAATAAAAAAATGTGGGCAGGTATTAAGCGTCCCCCTCTTTCACATATTTAATGCTTCGCTCCAGGCCGGTGTGTTCCCATCAGAATGGAAAACTGCTCACGTCGTACCAATCCTCAAGTCCGGTGATAAATCATGTTGCGAGAATTATAGACCGATAAGTATTCTATCATGTTTTGGTAAGCTGTTCGAGTCCTTGGTTTATGACAGCCTGTATCACCACATATCACCTTATTTATCTCCTAGATAGCATGGTTTTATTAGTAAGCGATCCACCACATCCAACTTATTGGAGTACAAAAACTTTTTATGTAGTGCTTTTGCAAAAAAGGTTCAAGTAGACAGTATTTATACTGACTTTTCAAAAGCCTTCGACAAGGTAAATCACTCTATTTTATGTTCCAAACTTATGTCATATGGTATCCATGGTAATCTTCTGCGGTGGATTGAGTCCTACCTAAATAGGAGAAGTCAACTAGTTGCTATAAAGGGTTTTATATCATCACCAGCATCAATTACTTCTGGTGTACCCCAAGGCTCACATTTAGGCCCCTTGTTCTTTGTTGCCTTTATAAACGATTTGATTGATAAATTATTTTGTCAATGTCTATTATATGCAGATGATCTTAAGGTTTACTGTGCCATCAATGATGTAAATGATGCCATGCTTCTCCAATCTGACCTGGACGTCGTACACAGATGGTGTGACGACAATCATATGTTTTTGAATGTCAGCAAATGCTTCGTTATATCATTTACAAGTAAAATTAATAAAATTATGTATGACTATCGGTTACAGGGGAAATTATTGGATAGAAAACATGTAGCTAAAGACCTTGGAGTGTTATTCGACGAGAAACTTACCTTTCATGCTCACTATGACAGTATTATATCTAGAGGTTCTCAATTACTTGGTTTCATCTCTAGAACAACTAAAGAATTTAAAAACCCGCGAAGTCTAATTTACCTTTTCTTTTCTCTAGTCCGCAGCGTCTTGGAATATAACTCAATCATTTGGTCTCCATACTATCATGTTCATACCGACCGTATCGAACGTATACAAAAAAAAATGTTAACTATCTTGTGTTATAGGCACGGTTGGAATAGAGAACTACCGTCTTACTCGAAGAGGCTCGCGAAATTCCAAATTCATTCCCTTGAGTCAAGACGTAAACTCCACTTACTAGTATACCTCTTTAAAATTATACATTCTCACATTGACTCAGCTACTCTACTCTCTCTTATTAACTTTAATATTAAAATAAGATCTCGTAATCCATTCTCGAATACCTTCGCCCTCAACGTCTGTACGAACAACACATCTTTCTTTAATCCGCTAGTTAGAATGTGTCGCCTATACAACGATTTGTTAATCAGCAAGAGCAGCTCGATTGATGTTTTAAATAATAATTTATATAAATTTAAAAAAGCTACTTTATCCGCTCTTGAAAAAGAGTGAGTTTTCTACACCTTCTGTTTTAAATGTTAATTTAGTTTTATGTAAATGTTTGTTAAATTATGATCTTCTTTACTGTTTGTTTTTATATAATCGTGAAGTGTACACATGTTTTGGAATATAACCTAGTTAAAAATTTCTGTAATGTACTGTTATAATAATTTTCGGTTGTATTCTGTTTTGTGTGCCATATGTTATAAATAAATAAATAAATAGGTATATAGTTTGTACCTCTTCATATATGCATGTCGGATCCTCAAGATCCCTCCGAGCGGCAAACGGCAACTTAGGGGCTTTCCAGTGGGTCTCGTGCAAATGAGGAAAATTCAAAAGTGGTTTCACTAAGATTTTATTCAAACTGACTTTGAACTTGATTTTGTATTTTGTTGATTAAATCGTGTGCACTCTGCCAACGCCGATGTAATAATGAGCTCTGGCGCTTTCGTACGCTCCTTTTATATCCGAGCGTCGATCGCTTTGCGTCTTTGCGTAAACAAGACTCGGGCGCATTCGTTTGGGTGGCGCGACACGACAGAATACGATTGTTCGCAGCCGTACACGTGGTGTTTATAAGCCTTCAATCTCAGTAGATCTATTCTCCAGATTCATCATATGACTTCTCTCTCCGACATACATGTGTAGACTGTTGGTAAACCTAATATTTTTTTTATTAAATAAGCTACTGCTGACAATAACAGCCTCAATGCACACTGAAATAGCTTTGTGCTCATTTAAAAGTATTTTTATTTCTCAAAAATTCTTGTATGTGAGTTGCCCGTGTTTTCTTTTATACTACTAAATTAGTGATGTGCCTCAATAATAAAGTAGATTTTTTATCGATAAAATAAATGCTCGTTTAATATGTTTTACAAGCTATTGAAATTTGATTTATATTATTCGGGAGCCACAGCCTAGCCTAACCTAACTTTCTAACCGTTAATCCAATCACCATGAAGGTATTGGTATGTAACAAGGTAGGTAACTGTTATGATTTTAGTTTGAAATTATTCATTTTATGCCATAAGTTGACAACCTCTGTGGCGCGGTGGACGAAGGTTCGCCTGTGACGCAGGAGGTTGCGGGTTTGATTCCTGCCTCAGAACAAATATTTGTACGATCTTCAGATATTTGTTCAGGGTGTTCTGGGTATTTTCTATGTTAATGCAAAATAAATATCTATGTAATGTACTGTACTAGGGATATCAGTTATCTAGTCCATATCACAAGCTGTGCTTGGCTTGGGGCTGGATAATCTAGTGTGAACTGTGTCCAGCATCAAAAAATAAAATAAAAATAAATATATATATATATAATGAAATTCACTTAGGTACAATGTGAAAGAAAACACCATCTTTTCGTAAATTCGATGTTCCAGACCTTGATTTACAGCAGAAAATGTAACGATTCGGCATTTCAGTATTTGTAGCACTGTCACACTGTTTTACTCTATGCGTCACACGATCGGTTCAGTCTGACAGAGCAATCGGCCCATCATGATACAATTTTATTACTAGCAAAAGCAAAACATGCTTGGTGAGGGCTAGCAAGCTTTTTTTTCCGTGATTATTTATATTTAAACAAAGACATGAATTTAAATTACTATGCTAAATTACAACGTATAGTTTTTTCGTTAAGTGTACCACAAAATTGCATGGGATAGTAGAGGACTCGCTTCGCTCGCCCTAATGATCGGGCGAAAACAGTGTTACTAACGCGTATGCCCAAATGAAATTGTGCATAGCCAGAGGGGAACGACATCTTGACATGAATTTAAATTACTATGTGATATTACAAATCTAGAGGTGTGATAGTTTTTCGTAAAAAGTTGCATGCCTACCTAGGTTGTGGGATACGTGATCACTATAAATTAACAAAAGCATTTCCCAGTTTGAACTCATTTACTCATTTTCAAGAAAAGTCGTGTCATGAGTGTACGTACTGTGCCGTGGGATTTTCCTATTCAAATCCTATTCTTTGATTGACCAAAGAATTTAAAAAAAAATTGCTAGGTATAATTTTTTCAACGCGATTTTCTGTTCACTAGATAAAGCGCTAAGTATTACTTTACCTACCATTGTTTAACATTAACATAACTTAACACACCCAAAACATACCTACATAGTTGTGATCCCACACTAGGATCCCATGTGACGTGGGATAATTATGCCTGAAATTTAAAAAAAAAATATTTTACATTTTAATGACTAATGCAGTTTTTTGCCACTTAGGACCATGATTTTTGGTTTTTGACAATAACAGTGACTGACAGATATAATACATCGTATATTTCGTGGCCAGAACCGACATGGATTATGTAGGTTAGAAGGATGACGGCAGCTAAGTAAAGCGTTTTTTCCTTTCCTTTCCTTTCGTCTCTTTTGACTTGCCGACCCATAGTTTTATGAAATTATTGTATGCTTTGAACAAAATTCTAATTAAATTTTCCCAAGGACTAATCATCTCATGAGCTAGTGGTTGTACCTGGGGTACTCAAAATTTTCTTGATTTTTTTCTCTATACTCGTTTCCGCGTTTACCCCCTCTCTCTCCAGCCTACTACCTACTACCTTTTACTAATCTAATATTTCATAGTGATCCACAAAATGATCTGTATGTTATCCTCGATAACTACTCCGGAACTCCTCCTTCACAGAGAGCGTTCAACCCTTCCCCCCATACCTAGCCGCCCTTAAATCCCTTCAATGACCCTTGATGGTAGCACAGAATATATACAGTAGGCAAAGTAAGTTCCTACCAAAAAGTTATCGATACTATTAATTTATCGACTTGAGTGCTGGAAGTCCCTAGAACGGGTGTTACTGTCAATTTTGTGACATAACATGATGTTTGTACACAGAAAGCATCTATGTTGTATAAAGATTTTTGATGTGTTGCTGTTTATAGATGTGTGCGTTTATAGCGATAGAACGACTGGTTACAAAAGTGTGCATCAAACTGTAAGTGAGTGCGTGAAGCCCCCCCCAAAAATTTCTGAATAAATATGTATTGGTTGACAGCTCTAAGGCGTCTCCCCTCCGGTACGGAGGCCTGCGTTGCTCGATGTAGTAGACGTATCAGAATGTCGTGATACCCAAGACACAGGAGATCCTAGGGGTTATTATGTATTCACATACTAATGTTGTGAGTTTGTTGAGTGTTTTGTTTAATAAGGAACCCACGTTCACAAAGGCTAAATAGGGTACCTACGCATTTACCTAATTAGCTAATTTAATACTAATGAAAAAGACTAATTAATTTTGAGTTTTCTTTAACTATAATATTTTATATTCCGGACTCTGTAAATTTTCATAAAACTTACATAATGTGAATTAGCCAATCTTAGAGAATTACAGATTTGTCGAATAAAACCAAAAAGAAATCCATACAGATGAGAAATCAAGGCGCTCCGATGATTAGCTCCGAAGGAACCTGATCCACAGAGGGATCAGCTCAGGCTATAAAAGTAAATTGAATGGCTCTCCAGGCTGTTGTTCTATGCAGCGGCAATGACCATGCGCGCCGTGAATGTGCGAGTTTTTAACTTGATGTCCTCATAGCAAACTTGCCGGTAATTATCTCCGGTGTGAATGAAAGGGCGGAAAAGCTGGTTAATTATCTGTGGAGTTTAAGATAAGATAAGATAAGATAATATCATTTATTTGTCCGAAACACAGGTTTACATAGATGTTATAAAAGAGAAAGTATCACCATGTTTCGCCTTGTCAAAGCATACAATTTTTTTTAAAAAGAAAAATAAACACATCTATTAATTTTAACATAATGAGTAGTAATTAATTAAATTCATTCAATATAATTTTAGAGTTGCAAATGATGTTAACGTCAAACAATTATTAAATACCGTAGAGCGAGAATATACTTTCTTGTTTTTTTTTTTTATACTTCTTGTAATGGCGGATCAAGCAGATGGCCCACCTGATGTTAAGTGGTACCCTCTGCCTATGAACAGTGTCCTCATAAGCAAATAAAACTATATCACATATGTCTTTTACATAAAAAGGGAGATCGTTAATGTATACTAAAAATAGAAATGGGCCTAGTATTGAACCCTGGGGCACTCCCATAACAATAGACGATCCTGAAGACCTTTCACCACCAACGTCAACTTTTTGTACTCTATTGGATAAGTAAGAATTTACAAGGTTAATTGCCTGATTTTGGATGCCATAATGTTTTAACTTCAAAATTAGAGTAGCATGACTCACGCAGTCGAATGCTTTGGATAGGTCGCAGAATACTCCGATCGCGTCTTGCGAGTTTTCCCATGCTTGAAATATGTGTTCCAAAAGCATGGTACCAGCATCAGCTGTTGATCGACCCTTGGTAAATCCAAATTGATGACTATGAAGTAGTCTGTGGAAGCACCCTGAACAAATATCTGCAGAACGCACAAATATTTGTTCCGAGGCGGGAATCGAACCCGCAACCTCCTGCGTCGCAGGCGAACGTTCACCCGCCGCGCCACAGAGGTCGACAATGGATTTGTAATGTTATGTAGGTTAATTTATGTAACTTGTTGTGAATAAATAATTCATTCGCTGTTAATATTGTCAATTTAAATTAAAGTGTATACATAAATTTTAAAACGAAATAAATGGGAACCTTTATTTACAGAAATAATAAATACAACTAATACAAGTAGGTATGAACAACATTTTTAAAAATACAATTGAGAAAGTTGTGCTACCTAACCGCTAACGATCTAAAGGTAGCTCAACTGATCCAAATCACTACTAGACGGAAGCATCCCTAAGATGCTGGCTGCATTGCTACGCTGAATGGCGATACTAATGCGTTGAGCCAGATAAGAGCCAGCTCTCGGGTCAATAAATTAATTTGAATTAAATTGTATTTATATGGTACATTTAATTGAAATTTTGTCTCAGTACTTTGTGGTTTTTTGACTTTTGCGAACGTGAAAAAATCTAAACGTAAGATTCGTTTAATCGTTTCCTCCCTAACAAATATTTGGCATCAATACCCAAAATGTCGCTGTTAAAAGAAAACAAATAACGCGTAAATACATTTGGCACGTTCTCTTATCGAAGCGATAACTGCATAGAGCGTACTCTCACGAAAGCAGAACACCCACATATCTCCATTCTAATCTCCTCGCGGAGTCAGTTTCCGTAATGTTATTCAAAGCGTCGGTATCAGTTCTTTGCCTCCAATATTGCTATTAGGGTGGCTACAATGAAACTTGGACAATTAAATGTAAGTCAACGTCGTTGGGAGGCAAGATAAGACCTAGTGGCGCCCCTTAGCGGGATACTTTCGCTATTAACAGGGTGGCCGTGCGCCCCTAGTTTCAGGAACTGTCACCGAAATGGGATTAGAAATGCCTATTAAATCCAAGCTCGGCTCGCCATATTTATCAAAGAATTTTTCGGGGTTTTGTCGACTTAAGAGATTATTGTTAAAGGCAATCATCTTAAAATTTTATATTTTGGATTGTAAATACCTACTTCTTTCGTTTCTTGTAATAGGGACTGATAAAAAACATATTTTAGGGTTCCTTACCTCAAAAGGTGCCAACGGAAACATCACTCGGATCTTCACAGTCTAATTTCGCCGTAACTAGGTACAGTACAAAAAAAAACTTTTTGTTGAAATTTGAATCTTCAAGTTTTCAAATTCAGTTGTGAGTCTACACTTCAAATTAAAATGGCATGGTATATCTTTAGTCGGCAGTCTCCAGGGTCTGATGATGCCCAGCATACGATAAATAGGCTCTTGTACTTGTAGAGCAGGCTCTTCTCCGCAACTAGGCCCTTTTTGCGTGATGGTTGGGGGCTGCTAGTCCAGCCACCTGATGTCCTCCAGGAAGGTTAGCAGCCCGCCAATGCTGGCGCAGGTCTGCCTGGGCGTCCTCGGTGTCCCGAGGATACTTAGGTCTTGAGGTCAGGTCTTGAGACACTTGAGGTTTCCGACTCAAGGGTGCAACAGATTTAATGCGGACTTGAGTGCGAATTCTGTAAATAGTCGGGGGCTTTTAACTTGTGATCTGTCTTCCCGGTGAACCAGCCAGCATGGTCACTGCATCTATAATTGGCACAAGTTTAGCTAGGCCAGCGCGACGGTGACGGCTGTGGGACCACGGCCAACTTTTACTTATTCCCCTATAATTACTTTTATTACTTTCCTACAACCATTACAATATTTTATGTAAACTTAATAGTTCTTTGTTAAGGAATTGTGCTCTAAAAAGCCGTTTTAGTAATATTTCATAGGATTGTTTTATTACTGGAAGAAAGCGTTAGCAGAGTCAGTCATGGGAAGCAATGGCGGCAATGAGATCCCCACTTGTAACGTCTATTTCCCACGATGGTGCAACCCACAGTGCAAAGAGGCCCATTTGAGGTTCTGCCTACCCTTTCGGGGAAAAAGGCGTGTGTCTATGTATGTATGTATGATTATGCTGGGGTGCGGTTGGCTTTAAAATAGACGCCTGTCTCCTCCCGTAGATTTCGTAAAAGCTGACTAAGGGTTTATACCAAGGAATGGGAATGAATGAGTGCATCTATCCGGGCACTGCGATCATCAATCCGCCTGCTAAGCGTGGTGGTTATGGCAAAGCCATAAAAGCATTCTATGGAGGTGGCCTCGTCCAACAGTGGCCCTAAAAGCTGCTCATGTTGGCGAGGCAATGGACCAATATTTGGTGAAATACCTTATACCGAATTTTTTGTAATCTTTTCTCAAGCCGATAGATGCTCTTCCGATAAAAGATTAAGAACATTTTTTACTATAATTACCAATTGGGTTAGTTTCATCGAGATTATTGGGGGAAAGATTGATGATTCTCATGTCTCCACTTTATTTCCCCGCGGATAATCTCGTTGTCTCCGGCTTAAGGACATGTGAGCCGGAAATACGACAGCAATTTTCCTCCAGCTATAGAAAAATGAGGAGCGTTTAACGTCATGCTTGGGTACCCACCCATGAGTTGAGTGCGCGGTATGTAAGCACGGGGTTCACCGCAACCCCTGTGCGACCGACGCAGCCAACCACATTCCTATAAAACATCCTTTTTAACCGTCTTTAACAAATAGGCAGGTTATGAAGTCGTGTATATTTCGGCGGTGTATTTTTGTGTATGTTCTACGATTACGCCGTGATGTTACATGTGATTTAAATGTTTTGCCTCGGTTGAGTACGAAATGATAACAAGCTGGTCCTATAATTTTTTTATTCAAATTGGGACCTACTTTTACCCCCAACAAAGGAGGAAAATACGTTTAGGGTGAGAGGTGCGTGCAATCGAATGCTCCCATTTATCTCGTAACGGTTTGACCGATTAGATACGGTTTCCATAAGGTATTGCAGTTTGCGAGATGTTTTTAGCTGTGTTTGGTGGAAAATGGTGCAGCCATCTCCAAGATCATCAGCTCGCAAAATAGGAAGACAATTGCAATGACAGCTGATAGCACGTTCTATTTTTCTCTGCGGCGACATTTTTTAGGGTTCCGTATCCAAAGGGTAAAACGGGACCCTATTACTAAGGCTCCGCTTCCGTTCGTGCGCGAGTCCGACTCGCACATGGCTGGTTCTTTTTTTTTTCTTTCTTTGATGTACTACCTTTGTTTGACCCCGATCTCACCTATTGGTAAGTGACGACATCTAGTCTTGAATTGAGTAATTAGCTTCTGGACCCTACATTATGCGCATGCTAATACCGATGTGCGTCCGTAAGTGCTCCTTTTCCATATTTATTATAGCTACATACTTTTAGTATGGATCCCGCCCATACTTGAAATGACGTTGAAACATAAATCATGTAAACTTAAATACGAGTATTATGTTATAGAACTTAAACTTAATCAGTATAAAATATTTATATGTAGCAATACCATCACCACTCAGTTTGATAGTTCTTACGAGTATTAGGTATTCTGGTTATACCTAAAAGCTTTAAATCTTAGAATGAGTAATGATTTGACCTTTCCATTAGTCAAATGTTAAGTGATCATTCTTTCACGGAGACCTACCACGGTTTCAGTTGAGCGATGCGAGTGAGCTACTCGTGACGAATGCCGTAATTACATTCTTGCGACTGGAGAGCTTGTCTGACGGATGGCCACTCTTATTCATCTATTTCTTCTGACTGCCATTTATATAATCTTACTAGAGGAATGCCCGCGACTTTGGAGTTTTTTCATACTAACTTCAACACCAAACTGCACCCTCTAGGAGATGAATTTCGGGAATTCCTTTCTTAATGCACCCCTAGACCACAAAAGGAATGTATCCTCCAAATTTCAGGACTTACGGTTTAGGCTGTGCGTTGATCAGTCAGTGAGTGAGTGATTGAGTCAGTCAGTCAGGCTCGCAACGATTTTTTATTTATTGATGATAGATACACAAAATAAAAAAGTAATAAGGTATTCATGAGCGCGGTTTGGCATGATAGAAAATCAAAGGTCTGACAAGCAAGACCTCGGAGTTACGAAGTGTTTGGTACCTTACGTGCGTTTTGGCGTTCGTACGCATTGCTACGTGCTGCTACGTGTTGCTACGTGCTGCTACAAGCCACTACATGCTGCTACGAGCTGCTACTAGCTGCCACGAGCTGCTACAAGCCACTACGTGCTGCTACGAGCTGCTACGAGCTGCTACAAGCCGCTACGTGCTGCTACTAGCCACTACGTGCTCCTACGAGCTTTTACGAGCCGCTACGTGCTGCTACGAGCTGCTACGTGCTGCTACGAGCTGCTACATGATTTTATGTTCCTACTTTCTACCCTTTTTACTCCATCTCTGGTATTGTTTTTAACAATCATAATGACAAGTAAGTACATCTACATCATCATTATCAGACGTAAGACATCCACTGTTGGATGTGGCGTTCTCCATAGAATACACTGAGCCATAATCACGCTTGGCAGGCGGTTTGGTGATCGCATGATTGGCGTTGAGTACTCAGGATGCTGCAGCCATCCCTAGTTTATCCCCTTAGTCGGCTTTTACAACATCCATGGGAGGAAACGGAGGGGTCTATTCTTCGGCTGGACACACCGTGGCTAGCTAACTAGTAAATACCAAAGTAGGTACAAAAAGATTAGAGCGAGAAAATGGCAATGCCACTACAATTTCAATGACGACGCGACGCTAGACGCTAGGGAGAGGGAGACTCTTCGCTCACTTACAATCTCTTCTCGGCTGATTTACGTGCAACACTAATGAGGTGAAATCTAAGTACTTTTTAACGATGCCCACTTACTGTCTGGGAGCCTATTTGACGGGTAGAGTTCGCTTGGTAGCAAAACTTTATCAACAAATACGTACAAGGTTCACTGATGTTCGAAATTATACAGGGCGTCCCAAGACTATGCGACATAAAGGGAAAGTACTTTATATATTGTAGATAGGATATTTTGCGGAAAGGAGACTTTATTTTATTTTTAATGGTTAGTAATAGGTACTGCATTTAAAAGTTTTTTTTTAAATGTGCTTGCTTCGCTGGGAATTAACCGACCTAAATGTGAATAAAACACGTATTTTTATGATGCCATTCGAAAGAATGGCCAAAAAAAACCTCTTGAGTACATGGTATCTAAAAACAAAGGAATAAGGTTTTATTAATTATTTTAATTTTTAATTTAAGTTCGTTCGATTCCCAGACGAAGCAAGTACTTTAAGAAAACCTTTGAATGTTGTATTACTATGTTTTAAAAATAAAATAAAGTCTACTTTAAGCAAAATATACTATCTAAAATATTTAAGATATTAATTTTATAAAAACGGGAATTTTCACGTACCGTTATAACGGTGTAAGCACCGACATTATTTCGACTCGTTCCGAGAGTCTTTTTCAAGGTGAGTGAACGCGACTCACTCCCGCTGCGTCCCGTTTAGCACTAATCTGCTCAGTGCAAGCTGCTGCGCTCTCGGCTCGTGTAGTAGGGCGCGCGGGTAGGAATATAGCTTGTGTTCGTTTCGTCATCGTCGTCGGCGCAGTGGATTGTGGTGCCTCATCGCTGTTACCGCGTCACCGCTTACACCGATATAACGGTACGTGAAAATTCCTGTTTTTAACCCCCGACGAAAAACGAAGGGGTGTTATAAATTTGACGTGTCAGTCTGTGTGTGTGTGTGTGTGTGTGTGTGTGTCTGACCCAACGTAGCTCCCGAACGGCTGCACCGATTTCGTTGTTTTTTTGTTTGAAAGGTATTTATTTGTCGGGAGTGTTCTTAGCTTTGTTAGATCAAAATCGGTTCAGCCGTTCAGCGTTGGGTTTTTTTTTAAATTTTAACAAAATGAATTACTTGTTATAAAATTAATGTTATTAATTATGATTCACGAAAGTTTTTTTAGTAAAATATTTAAGGTACTTTCCCTTCATGACGCATAGTCTTGGGACGTCCTGTATACCTACTACCCACCTAATTGTTTTAACTGTCGATCGGCTCCTTCCTTCCATTGAGTTCAACCTCAGAGTAGGTTGTTAGACACAAAAGCTTCAAATTATCCTAACAGATTATAGTGAATAGGGTATTTTAATGAATAATAAATATCCCCTTCAAACAATTCCAAATTACATTATAATAGATATAGAGTCGTAGCTTGAGTGGCGCAAGTAATAAATGATAGAACCGGTCTGGGTACACTTTCGGTATGCTCCGCTTTATGTGGTCGGTCCCTAAAGAGCACGGAACCGTCGGAACCCTCGCAGCTTAGGGCAAGTAAAACGAAACCCTTTCTACCTATTTGTTGCAAAAATCCTCGACTGGATGCTAGAGTGCTGTCCGAGCTGCAATGTTAGTTGAGTTGTTTAGTTGGTCGAACCGTTGTTTGGTTGGTTCTGTAGCCAAATGGCAAAAAATGGAACCCTTATGGATTCGTCATGTCTGTCTGTCTGTCTGTCTATCCGTCAGTATGTCACAGCCACTTTTTTCCGAAACTATAAGAGCTATGCTGTTGAAACTTGGTAAGTAGATGTACCTATTCTGTGAACCGCATTAAGATTTTCACACAAAAATAGAAAAAAACAAAACAAAATTGGGGTTCTCCATACTTAGAAATGAAACTATTTTTTTTTTCATCAAACCCATACTTTTGGGCTATCTATGGATAGGTCTTCAAAAATTAAACTGAATAGTTTGCGCGAGAGACACTTCCAAAGCAGTAGTGCTCGCATTGCTGTGTTCCGGTTTGAAGGGTAAGGGTGCCGGTGAAATTATAGGCACATGAGACTTTTCATCTTTACGTTTCAGGGTGGCGGGCGCATTGCAATGCCACATAGGGTGCTTCCTAAGTGGACGTGACCTATGAGGTAATGCACTGTTCATAGGCAGAGGTTACCGCTTAATATCAGGTAGGCCATCTGCTTGATCCGTCATACCAAAGTAATACAAAAAAAAACATAAAAAACATGACGCATCTGCATGCTAGCTATATCACTGATAAGTAAACAGTAGCTAGGTACAGTATATTCGAAATATTTCTATCAAATACCAACAACTAAGTATTTATAGGTCTCTCATAAATAAAACCGTACATTTTCTGAATTTTCAATAACGAAATTTGATGGTAGAATTGAAAACAAAGAAGTTTCTTCGGAGTCCAATGTTTATATTTTATTCAGGAAGGGTACGTGCTACGTGCCCAAAGCCCAGTTGCCTATATAAACAGTACATATTTTATATTCAGGAAATTAACTCGAACCAAAATATCAATTAAAAGGATCAAAGAGTACCTATTTGCATAGCGGCCAAAGGGCAGAAATATTTACACGGAAACTTAAAATAAAAATTCTCCGAAAGAGATAAAAAACTTGGACGCCAACGCCCCCTCGCTTCAGTAGCGTAAAAGATAATTGGATATTTTAGCAAATTCATTAGCCTGCTTAGAAAATTCACAGAAAATTTGTAATATGACTGATAGGCTGAGATCTTTTTTTTTTTTTTTTTTTGCTAATGAATGACGGAACAAGCAGATGGCCCACCTGATGCTAAGCGGTAACCTCTGCCTATGAACAGTGCATTACCTCATAGGACACGTTCACCTAGGACGCACCCTATGTGGCATTGCGATGCGCCCGCCACCCTGAGACATAAAGATGAAAAGTCTCATGTGCCTGTAATTTCACCGGCACCCTTACCCTTCAAACCGGACCACAGCAATGCGAGCACTACTGCTTTGCGGCAGAAATAGGTATGGTGGTAGTACTTCCCCGGACGAACTCTTTCACAAAAAAGCTCTACTACTACTAAAAGACGATAAGAATGGATTTTCTTAGGCGGATAAAAGAGTAGAAAATATTGGTACCTCGAAACTACAGTGATAGCTAGATACTACGGGAGATTCGTTTCAGTTAGTTTAGTTTTAGTTATTTATTTCATAATAATACAATCGTGTCTGAAAATATAATAATAAAGCGGCCAAGTGCGAGTCGGACTCATCCATGAAGGGTTCCGTAGCAGCAAGTAACATAATTCTTGGATGGTTTACGATTTATGACGTATTAAAAAAAAACTTACTAGATCTCGTTCAAACCAATTTTCGTTGGAAGTTTACATGGTAATGTACATCATTTATTTGTTTTAGTTTTATCATTCTCTTATTTTAGAAGTTACTGGGGGGGGGACACTCATTGTACCACTTTGGAAGTGTCTCTCACGCAAACTAGAAAAAAATTATATGAGAAACCTCATTATCATTTTTGAAGACCTATCCACAGATACCCCACAAGTTGATGTTGATGAAATAATATTTTTGAGTTTCAGTTCTTAGTATGGGGAACCCCAACAATTTATTGTTTTTTTCTATTTTATGTGAAAATCTTAATGCGGTTTACAGAATACATCTACTTACCAAGTTCCAACAGCATAACTCTTATAGTTTCGGAAAAAAGTGGCTGTGTAATACACGGACAGACATACAGACAGACAGACAGACATGACGAATTCATAAGGGTTTCGTAATTTTGTTACGGAACCCTAAAAAGTAGTAAATACAGACTATTAATAGAATTACCTAAAATAATTATTAGAAAAATAAGTTTATTTTTTACAAATACTTTCCTTCATTTTCGATAAGAGACGTCGTCTGCTTTTATTTAATTTAATTTCCTAGTGTTTTTTTGAGATATTTTGTGTAAGTTTGGTGGCATTTTAACCAATATAGCTCGTCTAATACAGCACAAGTGTAGTAAAATTAAGTGACTTGACGAATGACTGAATGACTTGAATGTCCACAGATTAGAAACACCCTTTCAAGAAATGAACTTTAAGTTTGCATTCAAATAAATTTAGACTATCTATAGTTTTCATGTCAATTGGTTATGCTTTTAATAACCTAACAGCCTGGTATATGTGACATCTCGATATCTTGTCGTCTCGTAGCCTAGCGCTAGTTATCTTCCCTACTATACAGCAATGATTACCTGCTTAATCCGTTAAAATATGTAGGTAGGTACACCTACTCAAGTGCCTAAACATAGACTAACACCCGTTTGCAGTAAACATAATAATCGCCTAAGTTCTTTCCTGACTTGTTTAGACTACTCCTAACAATAAATTTACTTGAACTAACCCTAAGCCATTCCTTAGTCCACTTAGGCTAGGCTGTTCTGAGGCTTAGTACAACAACATTACCAAAACATACTGTAGGTACCTATCTAGGTACTTGATCAAGAATACTTCAGCGATTTAACTACATGAAAATCGGATATAAATATTATGGCGATACAAGATACTTTGGAAGCCATTGAATTTAAAATCCAATGTAAATAATCGGTAGTTAGCTAGTTTTGCTCGGAGACCAACACGCAAATCCATTCGGTATGGCCATCCTGGCCAGCGGCCAACACGACGATGCTCAGGATACGGTCTGGCACGGCACCAATATCCAGGATTAACTCGTCCTAGTCTAGCAGTAACTACCATCTATACAGGTTGGTCCTAAAGGTATGTCCAAAAAAATAATGTACAAACACAAGCAGACTTAGAATAAATACACTTCTTTGCTAGCAGAAGCTTAGCCATTAAAGTGACCACCTAGATACAGCCAATTTGATGACACTTTGTAAGTAGAACGGCCTCTGTGGCGCGGCGGGCGAAGCTCGGCCTGCGATGCAGAAGGTTGCGGGTTCGATTCCCGCACTCGGAACAAATATTTGTGCGATCGCAGATATTTGTTCAGGGTGTTCTGGGTATTTTATATGTATAATAAAAAATATCTATCTATGTAATTATATTGTATTAAGTATATCAGTTATCTAGTACCCATAACACAAGCTCTGCTTAGCTTGGAGCTAGATAATGTTGTGTGAACTGTCCAGCATTATTTATTTATTTATTTATTTAGTTAGGTAGGTAGATAATTACATTATTTAGAAAGCTAAAGGTGGTTGCTTTTCATACAAACGTATTTTACCAAATATGAGCGAACAGAGTATAATTTTATACTGAAATGACTGTTGTTGGCTTTTATGTTGGTCATTATTTGCGGCAAATCATATAGGTAATTGGTTGCAGAAAACCGTGAATTAATAGCGAAAATAACACCGTTATTACGAGTAATTTTGATGTTATTTTCGCTATTAGTCCAGTGTGTTCTTCAACCAAATATGATTTGTCGTAAACAGTGACCAATATAAAAACCAAAAACAGTCATTTTAGTGTACAATTATACTCTGCTTGGCCATTTGGTACGTAATACAAATAGGTATGTTAGTGTGAAAAAGCAACCACCTTAACTACTTGTGCTAGCTTGGCTACGCAAAATGCAGAGCTTTATTTATTGCAGAATACATCCCATTTTCAAATCTTCCTCTGTGGCGGAGCGGTAAAGTAGGTACCTACCACGACCTAGCCGATTGAGAAACGAAAGATAGCGTCATCGATTCCCATATTCAGATAGGTAAGTTTATATAATGATGTGAGATCTGTCTGGGGAGGTAGTTACTCTACCTACTGTATAGTACATGCACTTTATACCCTACCTACCTCTTACCTAGGTAGGCACTTAGCTGACTATCGGAGGCGTAACTGAGAGCTGACATAGTAGAGCTGTAAGAAATATAGTTTTAGTCTCTGAGGAATCTGACTGAGATAGGACAACCCTAACATAAACCCAAACAAAAGGAATTAAAAAGTTGTTTTTATAATTTATAAAGTCTACAGACAAAAATCATTTTAAAAATGAAACAGCGTCTGGTGACCTTTGTCCTAAAGAAATCCTTTTTGTCCTTTAATCGTACACTTATTCATTAGAACTCCCCTCGGAGTCACGACAATAAACAAACTTCTAAAACAAAGCGTTTCGGCACCGAGAAAGAAAGCTTCCACCAACTTAGGTAGAATAGTACCTACTGTACCTACCTACCAAGGTAGGTACTTGTTCTCCATAACAAAAGAAATTTTAATAGGTCAACTGTGAACCCAAGCCTCACAATAAGGTAAGTTCTGTCCCTTTTTGATGTTTTTTACGTGCCTAGTTTGTGGTTGTTTGACTCGGCATATAATAAAATATGAAGTTGCTGTGTAAGTGCCTACTTAGCTACGTGACGATAATTTATAGCAGGACGATATACCTATATACGACCGTGATGGTGATTCAGTAGGTAGGTACCTACACTAGCTACCTACTCCTACCTACAATGCTAGAGTTGTTTTGTTATTTTTAGGGGCCTGCCTAATCAAGAACAAAATAATTCCTAATTTGCTTATAGCTATTGCGGGAAACCGATCACGAATTTTACTTTAGTATTATTTTATGACCGCAACTATTTATTTTAATTGTAATTCCTATTAAGAAATCGCGATCAGCGTCCTGCAATAGCAAAGCAATTAAGTATGGGTTTTTCATGATTAATAAGTAAAAAACTAGTTAGAGATCCACCAACTTATCTGTAGCACATAATAAATAATAGTAGGTACAAGAAGAATGAAATGTCTGTAGAATGAAATGTATGTAGATGATAGAAAAATGTAGGGAAATAGTTGTAAGAATGAGTTGGTGGATCTTTACAACTGAATTGATAGATGGCGCTGAATCAAAAATAAAAAATTACTGTCAAAAATGGTTACTGATTTATTTTTATTGTTTGCATATTGTTTGTCAAAGTTATTTGTCACAAGTTACATCTCCTGACAAATTTATCACAGATGAAGATTTATCCGGAGTGCAACGCCATCTATTTTCTACACTGAAATGTTTCGAGACGGCCGTGAAAACCCCTCATTTTCGTCTTGTTATGAGTCCAGCCACAGATAAAAGAATACGGTCCAGCTAAATAAAACTTAGGTACCTTTAGGTGTAGGTACCTACCTACCTATTCGTAATTCCTACTCTTATTTCGTAATTCGAACCTATTACAGTAAGTAGAGGTTTTTTGTGAAAGAGTTCGTCCGGGGAAGTACTACCTCCGTACCTATTTCTGCCGCAAAGCAGTAGTGCTCGCATTGCTATGTTCCCGTTTGAAGGTAATGGGCTTGTACTAATATTTATTCTGTGGTATGGTACCTACCGGTGAAATTACAGGCACATGAGACTTGTCATCTTTACGACTCAGGGTGGTGGGTGCAGTGCAATGCCACATAGGGCGCGTCCTAGGTGGACGTGACCTATGAGGTAATGCACTGTTAAAGGCAGAGATTACCGCTTAACATCAAGTGGGCCAATGCAAGTTACGTCATTCACTTAAAAAAAACTTCTCTTTACAGACCGTTTACCTTAAGAAGTCCCCTAAGGCAGGGAACATCTTCTGTACGGAACGGAACTTGTGTTCTGTAGGGAACAGTGTGTAGATTCATTAGATAGGTAGGGTAGGTACCTACCTAACTAGCGACCGTATCTACGAGTACCTACGACCTTCTTAATTATTCTATAGGCAAGAATCCAGTTTATCCTTTGAAAACGTCTTTGCCTGAATTTCGTGTTGTTTTTCATAAGGTGATAGTTATCTACATAAGTAAAATAAAATAAAATAATGAATAAAATAGCTTAATATACCAACACTATGCTCCATTAACGCCTTTGAGAATATAACTGCTGTGCTGGAGCTGGTGAATGTCTTTGCTGCTGTAACGCATAATACGTACGGTAGTAACGGTTTTTGAACGAATTATTTCTTTATTCCTTCGCGTAGCGGAGTTCGCGGGCTTTTTCCTGTCAATGTCAAAAACAAGCTAAACATAACAAAAAGTTTTCGAATATTATTTTCTTGTGTGTTTCTTTTCATAATCTAGTTAACTACTGTTTTTATTAGCTAAAATTTGAAAAAATGTTATTGTAGTGCATAAAACTATAATTCAATTGGACCAGTTTAGTGAATTAGGTACTTACAAAGATGACTTCTCTCCTATCCGCCGAACTTTCTGCAACTTGTAATGCCTTGGGAAACCTCGACAAAAAGACTGGAAAATATCTGATAGACGAATTTACGCTCAATACTGTTAAAGATTTAATAAGATACTTGCGCCGCGATGGAGAGGAGCATGAGATACGCCAGCATTTCGGTCAAACGAAAGTCTTGCAGACAGATTTGTTGCCGATGCTGGTCAGCCACTGGGAGAACGATGAACTTTTTGACGTGACACTCAGGTTTGTACTATTTACAGACTCTCTAACGTTTGATTAACTGCTATTGAAGATTGAATGACCTTTACGAGACTGTTTCACCCACAGGTTGCTTGTTAACCTCACAAATCCTGTACTGCTGCTATACAGAGAGGAAGTGCCAGTCGAACGCACCGCTAGGCACAATTATTTACAGATTTTATCTCATCTACAGTCTTATAAGGAGGAGGCTTTCACCAAAGTTGAAACATGGAATTGTTTTGCTAAGAAATTAGCAAAGATACTAGAAATTGTAAGTCATAAACTTTTATTGAAGCAATTAAAACAGCTGTTGAATGTGGTATTAGAAAATATTTTATACTTTTAATTTCTCTTTTAAGACATCTTTGGATCTTCATACATATTTTCGAAGACTGAGTTAAATTGGCCATGCTGTTCTAGGCCAGTATCGTTAATAATATGAAAATCCATATCAGTTGTGTTATCACAAAGGGAATTTATTTATTTATTTATAATACACAGGCAGCTCTCGGAGCTGATGTGTGTATATTTTAGTCCTTATCAGTGCACTTTAAATGTTTGTCCAGTCTATTTTTGAAAGTATTCACTGAGGGGGCACTGATCACTGAGTCTGATAGCCGGTTCCAAGAGTGCACAATGCGATTGGGCAATATGTGCATCCTCGGATTGCTGGTACCTGGCCTGTGTTGCAGCTTCAGCGAGTATGATGGGGTGCAGAGTATAGGGCGCGTCCTAGGTGGACGTGACCTATGTCATAATATACTGATCATAGGCAGAGGGTACCACTTATCATCAGTTGGGCCATCTACTTATTCCGTCATTCTAAGTAGTATAAAAAAAAGAAGGTTAATATTAATGTGACTTGAACTAGGTACCTAATTATATTCAGTTAATATCATATTATTAATATAATAAGTCATGGTGTGTCCGGCCTGATAAAAGACCCCCTGTCTCCTCCCATGGATGTAGTAAAAGCTGACTTAGGAATTACCTTGTTAGTAATAGATACGTTTGTTTATTATTTGTCCTGGCTGTTAAGGAATGTGTTATTACTGGTAAAACGCGTTAGGCGAGTCAGTTATGGGAAGCAATGGTGGCGATGAGTTCACCACTTGTCACGTTTATATTCCCATGATGGTGCAATCCATGGTGAAGAGAGGCCCATTGAGGATCTGCCTACCCTTTTGCGGGGAAAGGCGTGTGTCTATGTATGATGTGTGTAATCTACACTAATATAAAGAGGAAAGATTTGTATTTTTGTGTGTGTGTGTGTGTGTATGTTTGTAATGATTAAACAAAAAAACTACAGTGCCGATTTTAAAAATTCTTTCACCTTTGGAAAGCTATATTCTCCCTGAGTGACATAGGCTACCATCCGTCCAGCCGTTTCTGCGTGAAGAAGTAACAAACACACACACAAACATTCGCATTTATAATGTTAGTGGGATTTAGCATATATTGAACCATATTTTACACAATTAATCAATTTAATTTCATATACGGTTTAAAAGCGATGGTAGCCTAACGGTTCTATAGTGCAACTCAGAATCCAACGATACCGGGTTCGATCATAGGCTCCGCACCAATGACTTTTCTAAGTTATGTGCGGATTTCCATCGCTCTGTGCTTCGGAGGGCTCGTTAAGCTGTCGGTCCCGGCTGTTATTGATTAATAGCAGTCGATAAGACATGTCAGAGGCCCTCGGGCGGCTTGACAAACTCCGACACCAGAGGCCAGCACTATACCTCATACGAAACGAAATGAAACGAATTTCATATAAAATTAACTGTGAAACTCAAGTAAACATTTTGTAATTATAGGACTGGTCAGAAAGAGATGAAGACACGGGACTTATAATTGAGCGGATACTGATTCTGATCCGAAATGTTCTGCACGTGCCCGCTGATCTTGACAAGGAGAGACGGCCAGATAATGATGCCAGTGTCCATGACCAGGTACAGTAATTGTTTTAAGATCAAAGCACTTCGCAAAGCAGAAGTACTCGCATTGCTGTGTTCCAGTTTGAAGGGTAAAGGGTGCCGGTGAAATTACAGGCACATGAGACTTTTCATCTTTATGTCTCAGGGTAGCGGGTGCAGTGCAATGTCACATAGGGTGCGTCCTAGATGCCTACCTATGAGGTAATGCACTGTTCATAGGCAGAGGGTACCACTTAACATCAGGTGGGCCATCTGCATGATCCGCCATGCCAAGTAGTATAAAAAAAAAGATTTCTTGCACATGTTTATTTTGTATATTAACTTTTGACGATTGTCGACTTTGTCAGTGCCACTGTTCTCTCCCCAAGCCACTCATCAAATTTATTAGCCCATATATGGACCGGTAGAGCATCTTGGCTGCATCTGATGTTTGCATAGACAACATGCTCTGGAACAGACCCACAATGAGCTGGATAACATTTTTAAACTGATAAATTTGCCCTCTCATCGATGCACTCCTAAGATACTCCATTAAAAGGTGGTAAACATCTTCTTTTACTCAATATACTTCGTAATTCGCAATTAACTTTCCTCATCAAATATTTGAAACTATTTAATAAATGTATAAATGGCAAGAGTATTTCTCTTAAAAATAAAGGTATGTTTTGTTTGTGTAAAATTGGCCATCTCCAGTATTTAGAGTAATTTCCCTCCAAATCCAACCTGTATATCAGAAAATACATAGACAACTAATTTCTAACATCCTTTTCTGTCTGTATAAATATCATAGTAATTCTTCCTTTATCAAATGTATAATATTCAATAGGTCTTATGGGCGCTGAATCAATCAGGAATCCTGGACATAATCCTATACATGTCATCGGAGAATGAGAAGCAATACTTCATGCATATCCTTGAGATAATCTCCCACTTGCTGAGGGAGCAGAATCCCAGCAGTCTGGCTGACGCTGCTCTCCAGCGGAGTGTTGATGAGAAGCTAAGGGATGACCAAGAACTCCTCACAATAAGGATGTCAGAGAATAAACAAAGGCTCAATAAAATCAAGCAATATTCGGCATCAAGGTATGTCTTCTTTTATTTTTTTATATTACTTAAATGACGGAACAAGCTGATGGCCCACCTGAAGTTAAACGGTAACCTCTGCCTATGAACAGTTCATTACCTCATAGGTCACGTCCACCTAGGACGCGCCCTATGTGGCATTGCACTGCGCCCGCCACCCCGAGACATAAAGATGAAAAGTCTCATGTATGTATGAGTATCTATGTTAGTTAATGTTATAAATAAACACAAGTTAAGACGCTATGTCAAAATTTTGGAGTTGTTGCGTTACATGCTCACTCAGTAACAGTTAAGGTGTTGTTGTAAACTTGATGTTAATACAGTAATTACTTGAGGATGTAATCTAAATAATTAATAGATAAGAAACACGATTGGTGAAACATTTATCTATAGTTTTATTTTTTAAATTCGCCTTACTATAACCCCTAGGAAGATGGACTAAAGGCATGGAACTAAGGCTAAAAACGAAACGTTAGCGATTATACCAGTCTCATTCTTTTATATGAATGTATTCATGTGTTGGAATGAGACAAGCATAAATCGATCTGTTCTTATTTGTGGTAGTCGTACCAGGACAAATGTCAAATTACTAGTACATTCATGGTAACAATCTAGGGAGATGTATATGCATGATACCAAAATTCATGGTACGGAACGGAAAGTCGACTGTCGTGTGACAATATATTTGTTTCTCTCTAACATAGGATAGCAAGCTATCTTCTAGGATAGGAGTAAGAAGGAACACTCTATGCTATTTTTAGCACTCACTCCATTATTATTATACCTCCATGTATAACCCGCTTTAGGTCCCTCCTTCGATAAGTGATTATTTTAGGTTTAAATTTTTATACTATTCAGTAGGTCAATATTCTATACTTAGATTAATTTATAGATAACAAGCAGCGCCCCGCGGTTTCACCCGCGTAAGTCTCGATCCCGTGGGAATATCGGGAAAAAAATGTGCCTATGTGTTATTCCGCGAGTCCAGTTATATCCATTCCAAATTTCATCCAAATCCATCCAGTAGTTTTTACGTGAAAGAGTAACAAAGATACATCCATCCATACAAACTTTCGCGTTTATAATATTTTATTAGTAGGATTTATTTTGTATATTTGCTACTTTAGAAGCAAAGTAAAGTTTTATCATTTGTTTACTTTCTATGTATAATAAAAATATCTATCTATGTAATTTATGAAGTATAATCGCGATGAATTCGCTTTGAGCCAAAACCACGATAACGTCAGTTCTACTATTTTAACAGTTAAAATTCAGCGCCATATCATTGCGAAATATCGTGATTCCAGCCCCCTTATTCGCTATGACCAAACGTGACTCGTGCTCGGACGCGGGCTCGTTACGATATCTGCGTGGAATCATCGTTCAGAATACATTGTGACGTCACATGTTGTTGGCAAGTAATTATTCGCTTTGCGTGTTCTACCGCCTGTACAACGGGGAATGCTCTGACGAGCTTTTCGATCTCATCCCCGCATCGAGATTTTACCATCGCTCTTCCCGGCACCGTGACAAAGCTCATCCACACATCATAAATAAATAAATAATGCTGGACAGTTCACACAACATTATCTAGTCCCAAGCTAAGCAGAGCTTGTGTTATGGGTACTAGATAACTGATATACTTAATACAATATATTACATAGATAGATATTTTTTATTATACATAGAAAATACCCAGAACACATTGAACAAATATCTGCGATCGCACAAATATTTGTTCCGAGGCGGGAATCGAACCCGCAACCTCCTGTGTCGCAGACCAACCTTTGCCCACCGCGCCACAGGGGTCGTCATAGATCCCTGGGTTTCTCGTACGACTCGTTTCTCGAGATCATTTCTTTCCCATACCTATAAACTATGGAAGCTCCATGTGAGGTTTTCCCGCTTAGTTAAGACATGTGTCGCTTCAAGAAAAAAGTTCATAAATTCCTTCAGTGTAGGCAGCGCATCGACAATACCCCTGGTATTGCCGGTGGCTATACGCGACGGTGACCACTTAACATCAGGCCGTAAGGTAATTTGCCAATTAGTTTAATAAAAAAAAAAAAAAAACAAGTAATCTCCTACCAGTTTTTTTCATGACTCTATACAATACAAAATACAAAAAACTTTATTGACATAATACGATGTTCTATATGATAATGAATCCATAGGCTCCCAAACTAGTTCAAAACTGTATTTCAGGAGCCAGTGGCTTCTCCCACCTTATACAAAATATTAAATTATGTCCTAGTTAACTAAAAGCTATAAAACTAAAACTAAAACTAAAAACAAAACCTAAAACTAAAACTAAACAAAACCAAACAGAAACAAAACCAGCCCTCTAAAAATAGTATTAAGTAGATAAATAACAATGAAAGGAATTAATAATATAAACGTACTAAATTGTACTTATATGTAGGTAAATATCTCTAGGGATTAAAGATGTAATGTAAAGCAAAGGGGATATCAGTGAAAGAAAATATTTTTTCAAATATTCTTATACTCAGGACAAATAGGTTTGGAAATTATTTCATTAGTAGTTTGATGTTTTGTTTACATAAGTTAATTTAAGTACAACTTTTACTTTACTAATTCTTGGTTGTTTACTTTCAAAGTCAACATTTTATTTATTGAAAATGGCATAGATTGTTTTCAGAAACAGAATTATTTATTCCATTTAGATACTTAAAGTGCCCTTATAAAAGTCAAAGTTACAACAATTAGTACAGTTTCTGATAAACAACTAAAATATTCCTACTTAAAATACCTAATATGAAAATTACAATTTGTAAGTATCTACCTATCTACATGGCAGAACAAACTACACTAATTGAACGAGCGAAGCGAGGTCTTCGATCTTCTATAGGTTACATTTCGGGGAATGCTCCCAGGAACTTCATGATCTGATCCTACCATCTCCTTTTCATCATAGGACGAGCAGGCGCACGGCTCGGTACCATCCTTACCTCATTAGTATACCCTCTATTCGTACTAAACGTTTCAGTTTTACCTTTATAATGCGAACTGCTAAGGAGTGGAATACACAACCGTCGTCTGTCTTTCCTGAAGACTATAATCTGGGTCTCTTCAAGGCTAGAGTGAATAGGGTGCCTTCTAGACCTTTGTGCTCCATCTTCGGCCACATCGTCACTTACCAACAGGTGAGATCGTGGTCAAACAAAGGTCTACCAACATTTTGTAGCCTAGGTACACATAACACATTGTTTTGAAACTCGTTCTGCTTGCTATCGACGGGTTATGGCTGAAAATCAGTGTTTTTGCTTCTTGAGCAAAATATCTCGCTGAGCCATGGCCTTTATGACGTACTGCATCATGCATGCAGCACACACAGACATTTTACTTGGATTGTGTATATATTATTGTTTGTTTTTGTTAGTTTACTGTATTTTTTTGTTTATTTTTACTTGTGCACTGTACTATTTGTTGTAATTTGTATGTGTGTGTCTGAAGTTGCAAATAAAGATAATTTATCTATATTTCTACCAATGTAAAAAAAACTACTTTAGTTGTTAATTGTGTTTCTCATTAGGCATTCTCGCTTCGGTGGCACGTACGTGGTGCAAAACATGAAGTCCATATCGGAAAACGAAATGATCTGCCTGAAGCCGTTGAATAAAATGTCCAACTTGGACTTCAATGGCAGCAATAAATCCAAATTTGTGAAGCCCAAGAACAAGAGGCCTGTGGAAACTGGCATGCTGGAGAGGAGATCAGCTTTTGCTATCAGGTAAATATGTTTTCTCAATAGAACCAATTGGTTCATGATCACTGGATCTACAGAGAGTAAACGGTTTATACCACTCTCCCTCTAAAAAGTTTATGTTATGCACTGAAAACAGTGAATAAAAAGCACTTATAAATTTTGGTAGACAATTTCCACCAATTTGAAAAGTCACGCAATTCACTTCCATTTCACTACACTTGTGCTCTTTAAACGAACTACATTGGTTAAAATGCCACCAAAATAACACAAAATAACTTTTTAAAAAAACACTAGGAAAATAAACAAAATGAAAGTAGATGACGACTCTTTTCAAAAATGGCGGGAAGAGTCCGATACTTATTGTCTTCCATGGAACTTTTGTTAACTTTTAAATTGTAGGTTGTTCCTGAAAGAGTTCTGTATAGAGTTCGTAAACAGCTCTTACAACCCTCTGATGCATTACGTGAAGGACGTCCTAGTGCGAGCCAAGGCACAGCAGAACGACGAGTCGTACTACCTGTGGGCCGTCAAGTTCTTTATGGAGTTTAACAGGGGACACAACTTTCAAGTCGGACTGGTCAGGTACGCACATCATCTATACTCTGATGCATTACGTGAAGGACGTCCTAGTGCGAGCCAAGGCACAGCAGAACGACGAGTCGTACTACCTGTGGGCCGTCAAGTTCTTTATGGAGTTTAACAGGGGACACAACTTTCAAGTCGGACTGGTCAGGTACGCACATCATCTATACTCTGATGCATTACGTGAAGGACGTCCTTGTGCGAGCCAAGGCACAGCAGAACGACGAGTCGTACTACCTGTGGGCCGTCAAGTTCTTTATGGAGTTTAACAGGGGACACAACTTTCAAGTCGGACTGGTCAGGTACGCACATCATCTATACTCTGATGCATTACGTGAAGGACGTCCTTGTGCGAGCCAAGGCACAGCAGAACGACGAGTCGTACTACCTGTGGGCCGTCAAGTTCTTTATGGAGTTTAACAGGGGACACAACTTTCAAGTCGGACTGGTCAGGTACGCACATCATCTATACTCTGATGCATTACGTGAAGGACGTCCTTGTGCGAGCCAAGGCACAGCAGAACGACGAGTCGTACTACCTGTGGGCCGTCAAGTTCTTTATGGAGTTCAACAGGGGACACAACTTTCAAGTCGGACTGGTCAGGTACGCAAATCATCTATATTCTGATGCATTACGTGAAGGACGTCCTTGTGCGAGCCAAGGCCCAGCAGAACGACGAGTCGTACTACCTGTGGGCCGTCAAGTTCTTTATGGAGTTTAACAGGGGACACAACTTTCAAGTCGGACTGGTCAGGTACGCACATCATATATACTCTGATGCATTACGTGAAGGACGTCCTTGTACGAGCCAAGGCACAGCAGAACGACGAGTCGTACTACCTGTGGGCCGTCAAGTTCTTTATGGAGTTCAGCAGGGGACACAACTTTCAAGTCGGACTGGTCAGGTACGCAAATCATCTATACTTTTTTAAAGTCCAGTGTACATTTTGCTACTAAATTTAGTGTACATTTTGAGAAAAAATCCAGTGTACATTTTGCTACTAAATTTAGTGTACATTTTCAGAAAACGCACGGTGTATTTTATGCCACAGAATATATACAGTAGTTATGCGAAAAAATCAAGTGTATATTTTGAGAAGTGGACGTTTTGCGAAGTGGGCATATTGAGAAAAAGGGCGGTGTACATTATGAGAAGTGGACGTTTTGCGAAGTGGGCATATTGAGAAAAAGGGCGGTGTACATTATGAGAAGTGGACGTTTTGCGACTGAGCCACTTTTTTTTGTTCTTGTTAATATAAAAGATAGATAAAAATATTTAATTGCTACAAAAACATGGGGGCACAAAAGGTAGACAAGGTACACCTAACTGACACAAATCAATACTAAATGAAATGTAGGAAAGTAAATTAAAAATAACTATGCTTAAAAGATACCCTCTGTGCGTCCCAGATTGCAATACCTTATCTTGTAGAGATATCTGCGTTGTGATCGAAGGAAAAAAAAGTGATACTAGCACCATAAATTAAAAAATCAAAATCAAAAATCTTTATTTCAAGCTTACTGAGAAATGCACTAAACCTAAACAGTAAGCCCATATCAACATAAATTCCTTGGAAACTAACATACATATAAAAACACTTTATTTATAACTTAATCTTACACACGTGTGATCGCCGACGCGTCGCGGTACGGGATCACGTGTCAGACGGCCCTTGAACCGCCGGAACTTCACCCCTTTCGGCCAGAAGTCACGGCTCAAGTAGATCTTCAGATCTTCCGTAGGTACCCTCACCATAAATGAGCTAAAGCCCACATTATGACGAGAGTCCAACTTCATGACCCTCAATCCCACTCCGACTTTCTTCTTGATGTACTCCACCACCTCTAAAGATGGCGGCTCACGCCTGCGCAACAGAATGGTCAAACACTTTTTTTTTTAAACGGATCAACTCAACTCTAACTACATTATATCCAAATCGTTACCTACTTAAGGCGTGGATATGTGTGGAATGCGGTGCATTAAAACCTTTTTTCTCCATGATACAACTTAAAATGTAATAAATAAAGCAAAGTAGTTACAAACCATTTTTCTTCTAAACTATCAATCATAAGATGTTTTTATTGCCTTCATTATAATATATTATTATAGTATATTAAATAACCCAACGCCGAGAGGACCTTGTTTCTATTTTAGAAATAATTCCCTAAGGTAATTAAATTAAAAAAAACTTAATTATCGCTCACGTTTCGATTCGGGAATGCTATTTAGTCACTTTCTAACTTACCTGAACTTTAATGAGTTAGATAATGACAGAGTTTGGCGTCCATCGACGCCTTAAAGCAAATGCATTTTGACTTCCCTAAAGACTAGACTAAAACTCCTTCGAGTAATGTAAATTTAGTTAGGTATTTACTTGTAAACAATCTAAATTTTAGATTTTGGAAGACTACCTACATCCTAAATTTTAGATTTTGTAAGACTATCTTCAACCTAAATTTTAGATTTTGTAAGACTATCTACAACCTAAATTTTAGATTTTGTAAAACTACATCATAAATTTTAGATTTTGTAAGACTATCTACAACCTAAATTTTAGATTTTGTAAGACTACCAACAGGTGAGATCGTGGTCAAACAAAGGTCTATCAATGTTAAAAAAAAAAAAAAAAAAAAAAACTATCTACAACCTAAATTTTAGATTTTGTAAGACTACCTACATCCTAAATTTTAGATTTTGTAAGACTATCTTCAACCTAAATTTTAGATTTTGTAAGACTAAATCCTAAATTTTAGATTTTGTAAGACTATCTACAACCTAAATTTTAGATTTTGTAAGACTATCTACAACCTAAATTTTAGATTTTATAAGACTATCTACAACCTTTGCCCAGCAGTGGGACACAATAGGTTAAGAAAAAAAAATCTACAACCTAAATTTTAGATTTTGTAAGACTATCTACTACCTAAATTTTAGATTTTGTAAGACTACCTACATCCTAAATTTTAGATTTTGTAAGACTATCTTCAACCTAAATTTTAGATTTTGTAAGACTAAATCCTAAATTTTAGATTTTGTAAGACTATCTACAACCTAAATTTTAGATTTTGTAAGACTATCTACAACCTAAATTTTAGATTTAGTGAGACTTTCTACTACCTAAATTTCAGTGAAACCATGTCAGTTCCGATGTTCCATTACGTGCAACAACAAATGGAAAAGTACTTCGACATGATAACGATGGAGAAGAAAAAATTCGCTCCGTGGGTTCGAAGGTTGAACCTAGCGTTGCGAGCGTACAAGGAGTTGCTCAATACTCTGCTCGCGATGGACAAATGCAGTGACTCCACTGTAAAGGATTCGGCAAAAGTGTTGAAAAGCAACATCTTCTATGTACTGGAGTACAGAGAGTTTATACTGAACACTTTCTTGAATTACGACGACAATAAAATGCCGAGGTGAGTTCTCTTACAAAGTTTCTATATCGTATTTTATTTTACGTTGTATTTGCTCATAGTTGATGTCTTTTGACTTGCTGATAAATTCTCGTGGTCACTGCGTTTTTGTCTTTTGTATTACCTATTATGTATTATCTTTAGTCTTTACTAGCAGCGCCCCGCGGTTTCACCCGCGTAAGTCTCGATCCCGTGGGAATGTCGGGATAAAAATGTGCCTATGTGTTATTCCGGGAGTCCAGTTATCTCCATTCCAAATTTCATGCAAATCCGTCCAGCCGTTTTAGCGTGAAGAAGTAACAAAACACACACACAAACTTTCGCATTTATAATATTAGTGGGATTATTAGTAGTAGAGCTTTTTTGTGAAAGAGTTCGTCCGGGGAAGTACTACCACCATACCTATTTCTGCCGCTAAGCAGTAGTGCTTGCATTGCTGTGTTCCGGTTTGAAGGGTGCCGGTGAAATTACAGGCACATGAGACTTTTCATCTTTGCGTCTCAGGGTGGCGGGCGCAGTGCAATGTCACATAGGGTGCATCCTAGGACGTGACCTATCGAGGTAGTGCACTGTTCATAGGCAGATGGTACCACTTAACATCAGGTGGGCCATTTGCTTGACCCGTTATTCAAAGTTGTATAAAAAAAACTTTTTTTTTTTTTTTTTTCGGTGCATATATGTGTCTCAAAACCGTTCGTCGTGGCATTCTATGGAGAAGGACTTTATACCCAGCAGTGGAATTCTATACAGTACTGAAGATGATAATTACAAATTGTAATTAATCCCCTCAAAAGGGTGCCCTAATCTAATTACGTAATCTCTTTCAGATCCTACTTGGTGGATCTAATTGAGACGGTACATCTGTTCCTGAAAATGTTGGAGTATTACTGTAAAAAAACGGGACTGGTTGTTCAAAAGAAAATGAGGAAGAAGCCCAAATACAAAAGTAAGTTTGCTCACTAATTTCATTAGGTCTGCCCCTCGCGACTGACCTAAATACCGAGCTCCACGGATAATAAATTACTTGACATAAGTTTTTGATTGGACGACGCACTTTATTATCTACCCACTGAACCAAACGAAAAGCTAATAAACAAAAGTATGCCCCAAAGATTTTCTTTGGAACTTTAAAAAGTTTCTATAACTATCTACAAATTCAATTCACATTGTGGAGCACGTAAAGTTACTTCGATCATTTGTTAGAGTTAGGTACTAACTGGTCTAAGTTCTAAATGAAATCTTCCTTTGGGCGTTATTTCAATTTAAAATACGTTTGAAGTCGACGTGAATGTCATTAATATATTTTACACCTGTGTAATTCGTACCTAGAGCTTAAATTGCTTGTTTACCATTGGTTATACTTGTCCGTTAAGAAATACGCGATAAATACCCGTGATAATATCAATAAATAGTACTGTATTTTAAAATTTCGGCCCCTTTATCGCGTAATTCCAAACCTACTGTCAGAGTATTCCAAACCTACTGTCAGAGTACTCAAATCGAACACCAGTGTTCATGCCAGACTACCATCTCGAGGAATTGCCGAAGGATTTTTTCAATGTGCAGTGACGTCAGACTGAGCTTTGGTTTTGGTACGAATGACAGCCCAGTAACTAGGGCTTGAAACCGGCTCATAGTGGGACGTCACAAATTTCCCGCTGTCAAGTAGTTACACAATACGAAACTGACAGAAAAGTGTCCAGACTGGGCTATAAATGTCAAATTTGAAGTTTTACCGATGTTCAGTGGAGTTCAATGGAATTGCGCAATTACCCCACTGGTCTCTAGGACTTACGGTTCAGGCTTTGTGTTGATATCCGTAGTAAGTCACACAATCAATTGTATATTGAGTTTATACATCTATCATAGACTAGCTGAATACCTGTGCTTTGCTACGCATCCCATCACAAGAAAACTAAAACGTTGTTACCCCTTTTTACCCCTTTTTAAGTGTTATTTTGAAAAAATCCTGAAATATGTGTTCATTTATTTTATATTTTATGTACCCATACCAAGTTTCAAACAAAAGGCACCACGCGATAAAAAGTTCCCATACAAATTCGAAAACCCCATTGCACCCGCTTTTGGGGGTAGTCCGGGGAAAAAATATTTTACCCTCATATGATTTCAATATTCAATATTCAATACATTTATTTCAGGCAACAGTGAAAAATGTACATTGTACCTAGACAAAGGCCCATAGTAATATATACCTTACAACTAACATACATATAAAGACATTTATAACTTAATCTAACACACGTGTGATCGCCGATGCGTCGCGGCCCGGGGGATCACGTGACAGACGGCCTTTGAACCGCCGGAACTTCACCCCTTTCGGCCAGAAGTCAGGGCTCAAGTAGATCTTCAGATCCTCCGTAGGGACCCTCACCATAAATGAGCTAAAGCCCACATTATGACGAGAGTCCAACTTCACGACCCTCAAACAATGATTTGTATTGAAGCATAATTATGCATAGTTTCAAGTTTGTAAGTTCAAGAAATTAGATTTTTCATACAATGGTTTTAACCCTTTCCACCCCCTTGGGGGTTGAATTTACAAAAACCCCTTCTTATTGGTTGGTTTTGATATAAAAGGAACCTACGCTCCAAGTTTCAGCTTTCTAGGTCCAGCTGTGTCGTCTCGGCGATGATGAATCCATAAGTCAGTCAGGCTCTTACATAGGTTAGGCTTATCATCATAGGACGAGCAGGCGTACGGCTCAGTACCATCATTAGTATACCTTCTATTCGCACAAAACGTTTCAGTTCTACCTTTATAATGCGAACTGCTAAGGAGTGGAAAACACTACCGTCGTCTGTCTTTCCTGAAAACTATAATCTGGGTCTCTTTAAGGCTAGAGTGAATAGGTGCCTTCTAGACCTTTGTGCTCCATCTTCGGCCACTTCGTCACTTAACAACAGGTGAGATTGTGGACAAAAAAGGTCTATCAATGTTTAAAAAAAATAGGTATAGATAGATAGGTTAACTTTGTAAGGTAGATAAGGGTAATACGGACCTAAATGCTTTCTTTTGTCAATAATTTTGTAGAACCAAAGAAAGCTGCGCCCAAGCCAAAACCGATTCAGATAGAGATTCCACCGTGGGAGGAAGTGAGACCGCAACTAGCAGCGGTGCTGTCTGCGGGCTTAGAGGAGTACCCGCCGCCGTTTGACGCCGCGTCCGACGTGCCAATCGACCAGCAGAAGTAAGTGTCTACCACTGACGTTCATCATCACTACAGCGGTGCTGTCTGCGGGCTTGGAGGAGTACCCGCCGCCGTTCGATGCCGCGTCCGACGTGCCCATCGACTAACAGAAGTAAGTGTCTACCACTGACGTTCATCATCAACTACAGCGGTGCTGTCTGCGGGCTTAGAGGAGTACCCGCCGCCGTTCGACGCCGCATCCGACGTGCCCATCGACCAGCAGAAGTAAGTGTCTACCACTGACGTTCATCGTCAACTACAGCGGTGCTGTCTGCGGGATTAGAGGAGTACCCGCCGCCGTTCGACGCCGCGTCCGACGTGCCCATCGACCAGCAGAAGTAAGTGTCTACCACTGACGTTCATCATCACTACAGCGGTGCTGTCTGCGGGCTTGGAGGAGTACCCACCAACGTTCGACGCCGCGTCCGACGTGCCCATCGACCAGCAGAAGTAAGTGTCTACCACTGACGTTCATCGTCAACTACAGCGGTGCTGTCTGCGGGATTAGAGGAGTACCCGCCGCCGTTCGACGCCGCGTGCGACGTGCCCATCGACCAGCAGAAGTAAGTGTCTACCACTGACGTTCATCATCACTACAGCGGTGCTGTCTGCGGGCTTGGAGGAGTACCCACCAACGTTCGACGCCGCGTCCGACGTGCCCATCGACCAGCAGAAGTAAGTGTCTACCACTGACGTTCATCGTTAACTACAGCGGTGCTGTCTGCGGGATTAGAGGAGTACCCGCCGCCGTTCGACGCCGCGTCCGACGTGCCCATCGACCAACAGAAGTAAGTGTGTACCACTGACGTTCATCGTCAACTGCAGCGGTGCTGTCTGCGGGCTTGGAGGAGTACCCGCCGCCGTTCGACGCCGCGTCCGACGTGCTAATCGACCAACAGAAGTAAGTGTCTACCACTGACGTTCATCATCAACTACAGCGGTGCTGTCTGCGGGCTTTGAGGATTTCCCGCCGCCGTTCGACGCCGCGTCCGACGTGCCCATCGACCAGCAGAAGTAAGTGTCTACCACTGACGTTCATCGTCAACTACAGCGGTGCTGTCTGCGGGCTTGGAGGAGTACCCGCCGCCGTTCGACGCCGCGTCCGACGTGCCCATCGACCAGCAGAAGTAAGTGTCTACCACTGACGTTCATCGTCAACTACAGCGGTGCTGTCTGCGGGCTTGGAGGAGTACCCGCCGCCGTTTGACGTGTTTTAGCCTACTATGGTCTTGGATTCTACTGTAATGTGATTAATCTTTTTTTATTTATTTTTTATACTACGGAATGACGGAACAAGCTGATGGCCCAGCTGATGTTAAGCGGTAACCTCTGCCTATGAACAGTGCATTACCTCATAGGTCACGTCCACCTAGGACGCGCCCTATATGGCATTGCACTGCGCCCGCCACCCTGAGACATAAAGGTGAAAAGTCTCATGTGCCTGTAATTTCACTGGCACCCTTACCCTTCAAAGCGGAACATAGCAATGCGAGCACTACTGCTTTGCGGCAGACATAGGCATGGTGGTAGTACTTCCCCGGACGAACTCTTTCACAAAAAAACGGAAGGGGACACACTTTTTACCACTTTGGAAGTGTCTCTCGCGCAAACTATTCAGTTTAGAAAAAAAAAATATTAGAAACCTCAATATCATTTTTGAAGACCTATCCATAGATACCACAAACGTACAGGTTTGAAGAAAAAAAAAAAATTGAGTTTCAGTTCTAAGTATGGGGAACCCCAAAAATAATTGTTTTTTTTTTAATTTTTGTGTAAAAATCTTAATGCGGTTCACAGAATACATCTACCTACCAAGTTTCAACAGTATAGCTCTTATAGTTTCGGAAAAAAAAAGGCTGTGACATACACGGACAGACAGACAGACAGACATGACGAATCCATAAGGGTTCCTTGTCTTTGACTACGGAACCCTAAAAAAGTTGCAATTCCTATTAAAATGTTCTCGTAGCTTAAATAACGTTGATTTATTCTACGAGTATACCTTATCGTATGAGTGGTCTATCTATTCTATTAATCTATCTATATAGGCTTAGCCCAGTAATGAATTACTTGGTTAATCTGGGAATTAAACGTCTAGACCACCTAATATCTCACAGGCTTCTAACTAAATAACCACCAGCTTACTTTGATTACGTTCATTTTGTAATAAGCTTGTAAATAAAGTTTTGTGCTCTATCAATTAAAAGTTGGGTGAAACTAAAGGGCGCGTTCTGACGTCGGCGACCCGCGACCAGTTGCCATCTTGATGTAATCCTGTGGATGACGCTGTGGGTCATAAATACATTTACGCTATATTGTTTTGTTTTTTAACTATTATTATAGCGTACTCGCCCCGGCAAAGCACGGGTAGCCCCCGGTGACCCCCCCCCCCCCCCTTCTACCCCTCCCCCCAAGCTAAGCTACCTCCATAGCTCTGTTCATAGGCAGAGGTTACCTCTTAACATCAGGTGGGCCTCTTGCTTGTTCCGTCATCCAAGTAGTAATAAAAAAAAAAAAAAAAACCTCCCCACCAATTTTCAGCCAAATCAGTTCTTCCGTTCTTGAGTTATAGGTGGTGTAACTAACACGACTTTGTTTTATATATAAATAGATGAGTGTTTAATCCCACTAATATCATAAATGTCAAAGTTACTATGTTTGTATGTTTGTTACTCAATCAAGTAGAAACGGCTGCACCGATTTCTAAGAAATTTGGATTATGCATTATCAGGGGGGCATTGAGGATTAAGATTAAGGTTAGATTAAGTTATAAATAAAGTGTTTTTTGTTGTTATGGGCTTATTGTTTAGGTTTAGTGCAATCTCAAAAAGCCTGAAATAAAGATTTTGAATTTTGAATTTGAATTAAAACATTCCAAATATTTTATTACTTATAAAACCGTCCTACATTGCTAAAATCCTATTTTTTGTAAAATCAACTGGGTTATTCGAAATATTGCTTCCGTCAGTGAGTTCATAACAGTCGGGGTAATATTATTCTGAAACTGAATTATGCTCCTTGCAGTAGCAAATGTACACAGCTACGACCCACCTTAGCTCTGTGAACGTTATCGATTTTTTTGACCACACATTAATATTTTTTATGATAGTGCCTAAACGAGCCAGTCAAGTTATTTGTGCAATTCTTTATTTGTCTGAGGTTGCAATTGCAAGAATTTGTTTTTGCGATGTATCAAGACTCCCCACTTTGCTAGTGCGCTTAGTTAAAACGATAGTGTGTTTATTAATCCCACTTCCGATCCTATGGTCGTGGGCTAACTGGATTTGAACACTCGAAAAATGTATGTGAGCAATTTTACGTGCAAGGAAAACATCGTGAGGAAACTGGCATGCACCAAAAGTTCGAGGCGCAATGAATCCTTCCACAACAGGGCCACCATACCTCAAACTAGTCACTGATATGACCTAACGTTTTTTTTATTTGTAACTTGTAATGACGGATTAAGCAGACAGCCCACCTGATATTAAGTGGTACCCTCTGCCTATGAACAGTGCATTATCACATAGGTCACGTCCACCTAGGACGCACCCTATGTGGCATTGCACTGCGCCCGCCACCCTGAGACATAAAGATGAAAAGTCTCATGTGCCTGCAATGTCACCGACAACCATACCCTTCAAACCGGAACACAGCAATACGAGCACTACTGCTTTGCGGCAGAAATAGGTATGGTGGTAGTACTTCCCCGGATGAACTCTTTCACAAAAAAGCTCTACTACTACTAAACGTACGGTGACCAAGACAGATCCAGTAACATGAATTAGTTAGTAGTAGTATTGACGACATGACAAGTCGCGATTTCGGTCGCGGGTATTCAAATGTCTCCTTCATAGTTTGAGTCGTTAAACCCCAAACACCACTTTATTTCGTCAGTGTTAATTTATTAAATAATGTTTATACAGGGAAAGCTGCATGAAGAATATTCAGAAACTGATGCGGGAGCACAAGTTCGAAGACTCCGTGGGAATGTTTAGAGCTGCGAGGTTTGTGGCGCTTTTTACTTTATAATTAAACTTGCGAGAAATAACAAGCAAACCGGCATGTTGCCAAATGTAACGAATATTCAATTAAAACTAGTATTTATTTATAATTTAAATGAGTTTAGAATTCTGTTTACTTCTGTTAACTGATTTAGTCCAACCGCACATTCAGCCAATACTCGCGGCCACTAAACGCGACCACTAGTGACTCAGTCAAGCCACCAGTCTGTTAACTGATTTAGTCCAACCGCACATTGCGCCACTAAAAGAAAGAAAAATAAAGAAAAAAAACATTTATTTGTGCCAACAAACAAAATTCCACACAACACACATACAGAAACAAAGAAAAATAAAAGTAATGTGTGCCTCTTAGTACCAGCCATGCAACAATCACTGACACAAATTGGCGTCCAGCTCAGCATTTGTTGTGTTGTAGCAACACAACGCTGATCTTCCGCTGAAACCATCTAAGTGAAAAACACGGATGTCTGCTTCACAATAAATAATACTAGAATAATAATATCAATAGTCGCGGCCACTGAGTGCGACCACTAGTGGCTTAGCCAAGCCACTTGACGGAGCCAACAATCGCAGCCGCTATTGGCTTAGTGGCGGCCACCAGACGTTTCGCTGAATTGAATGCGAGCGACAAAACGCGGCAAGTAGCGAGCTCGGGCGACTCCCGCAGCTTGTGGCTCGAATGCGGCCACTCGAACGCTCTGTTTGCGCCGATACTATATAAATGTATGAAAAAACTCGTCGCAGCTTGTGGTCGCGAATAGAGGCTCAATGTGCGGCCGCACTTAGTTACATTTTATTTTTGTTTTCATAAGAGTCTTTATGCCTTGCCGTGCCGGGAACGTCGCATTTTGTTTGATTTTCATGTGGTTTTTAATAAAAGTGTTTTCTGCTAAGGCCCTGCATCGTTAGTGTTTAGAATTGAAGGTTATATTATTAAGGGATTGTACCAGCAGGCCAGCAGCATCCACCAGCAACACCAATACTGCGACTAATTTGACGAACTCTGTGGCGCAGCGGGCGAAGGTTCGCCTACGACGCAGGAGGTTCGATTCCCGCCTTGGAACAAATATTTGTACGATCTGTAAATAATTTTTCAGGGTGTTCTGGGTATTTTAATGTATAATAACAAATATATATCTATATAATGTATTGTAATATTGTATTAAGTATATCAGTTATCTAGTACCCATAACACAAGCTCTGCTTAGCTTGGGGCTAGATAATGTTGTGTGAACTGTCCAGCATATTTTTTTTTATACAACTTGGTATGACGGATCAAGCAGATGGCCCACCTGATGTTATGCGGTACCCTCTGCCTATGAACAGTGCATTACCACATAGGTCACGTCCACTTAGGACGCAACCTATGTGGCAAAAGGAAAGTCCCATGTGCCTGTAATTTCACCGGCAACCATAACCATATTTATGTATTATGTGGTTAATTTCAATTAAAACTTATTACTCAAATTATCATGAAAAACTAAACAAACCGACGTTGCCAGCCCGCCAAGTTGTAAAGGCTCTTTCGTGTGATGTAGGGAGGTATGGCCGGAGGAGGGTATATTCGGCGCCAGCGGCATCCCGCCTGATGAAGAGCTGAGCATGTTGGAGACGGTTTACAACACTGATTTGGGAGTTGAGAGCGGTACGTCTCATCAATATTGCATGAATGCCTCACAGAAAATATACTACAGAATCCGCTTACCAATACTTTTGAATGGGAATCGCTTCTCTGCTTCTAAAAAGTAATAATAAATCTATATACCTATATAAAACAAAGTCGTGTTAGTTACACCACTTATAACTCAAGAACGGGTGAACCGATTTGGCTGAAAATTGGTGGGGAGGTAGCTTAGAACCAGGAGATTGACATAGGGGGGAGGGTTAGGGGGGGGGGGGGGGGGGGGGGGGTTCACCGGGAGCTACCCGTGCGAAGCCGGGGCGAGTCGCTAGTAATAAATAAGTAATAATAAATTATTATCTTATTATTTATTTCCAAAAACTGATAAATAAGATAAATTAAGGCGCTATAGGTTCAACCAGTTTCAACGAACACTTGTGTGAGGCGTAGAAGGCGAGCGCACGCTCTGATACTGTGTTTTTGTGTATAAAAAAATAATATAAAAATGCCCTTTAGAGTTTTGTTAAATTTTGTTGATGACTTCACTAACCCAAATAATAATTAATAAGTTACCAAATGTTTCAAAAATTAAAACGTCTAATTTAAACAATTAATTAATTTAACAATTTAAATAATTGAACGCATTAAGTCTAAAATGGTATTTCAATTTTAAAAAGGTGGTATCCTTTTTTTTATCGGGTGAAGTAATTCAGGTAATGTATTAAAATTATGATTTCACTAGATAAAAAACTTAAGAATACCATATTTTTTTATCTTCTTGAATACAGTAAGAACTCTTATCAGAAACTTAAAATTTCTAGAACTCATTAATAGCCGGGTCCTGACTGAGCGAGCAGCCTCGCGAGGCAGCCTCGGGCATTTGCCGCGCAACGTTTGCCGCGCGAGGCAGCCTCAGTCTATAATTTAATGCATGAGGCTGCCGCGCGCGGCAACGCCGAGCCGGAGCGAGGCTGAGCCAAAGTCGAACGCTCAGTTGTGTGCCACAGGTCGAACAGAGGCCACGCGAGCGGAGGGCATATTCAGTTCTGCTCAAGATACCTGACCCTGTGATACGGCTTTTCTTTTCACAAGACCTTTCCCTCCTATAGGATCCTAACAAAGAGTCCATTTTTAGGGTTCCGTAAAAAAAAATACGGAACCCTTATGGATTCGTCATGTCTGTCTGTCTGTCCGAGTATGTCACAGCCACTTTTTTCCGAAACTATAAGAGATATACTGTTGAAACTTGGTACGTAGATGTATTCTGTGAACCGCATTAAGATTTTTACACAAAAATTGAAAAAAAAAACAATTATTTTTGGGGTTCCCCATACTTAGAACTGAAACTCAAAAAAAAAAAAACATCAAACCTATACGTGTGGAGTATCTATGGATAGGTCTTTAAAAATGATGTTGAGGTTTCTAATATCATTTTTTTCTAAACTGAATATTTTGCGCGAGAGACACTGTGGGAAAAAGTGTGTGTCGTCGTCGTCCCCCCCCCCCCATAACTTCTAAAATAAGAGAATGATAAAACTAAAAAAAAAAAAAAATATACATTACCATGTAAACTTTCACTCAAAATTGGTTTGAACGAGATCTAGTAAGTATTTTTTTTTAATACGTCATTAATCGTAATCCATCCAAGAACTTTTATATTATGTTACTTGCTGCTACGGAACCCTTCATGGGCGAGTCCGACACGCACTTGGCCGCTTTTATTTTTTAATTCAGTTATTGGAATGTTCATTTCATTTGTCACATTTCTCCAGGCATCTTCTCTTAGTCCTCTGTTAGTATAATCAGGAAATTGCGCGTTCCATAGTAATCTATACTCGCCATATAATTGGATTAACTTGAGACACTGATCTTTGTTCATGTCGAACAAGCGAGGCAAAACACGACCGTCTTGAGTGCGCGCGGCAATCTTACTCGGGCGCTTTTGAGCATGGACAAAAACCGACAACGTTTGGCTCGGGCCGCGGCACGCTCGGGTGAGGCACGTCTTTATCGACCGAGGATTTGCCTCGCGAGGCTGCTCGCTCAGTCAGGACCCGGCTAATGACATGCTATGAACCTATTGCGCCTTAACACTTTTGTACACCAAGCTAACATTACATTGTTACATGTTTGATTCCATTAAATGTTCGGTTCGATTCCCAGACGAAGCAAGTAATTTTTAGAAAATCTGTGAATGCAGTACTCTGAAGTTTTAAAAATAATATAAAGTCTCCTTTCAGCAAAACATCCTATCTACAATATTTAAGGTACTTTCCCTTCATGTCGCAGTTTTGAGACGCCCTGTATAATGTTGGTGTTGCTGTGTGCTAGCATTAAGTTCGCCTATGTACATTGTTTGTTTTGTGATTTGTGCGATAAAGAACATTCTATCTATCTATCTATTTTATATAAAGAGGCCACGCTTGCGGCGCGAGATTCAATTTTTTTAGTGTTTTTTGCCCATTACAGCTCATCAACACTTCTTCAGATAGCGAAAGTTGAGTTCGCGAGAACTAGGAGACTTAACACACATGTTTTAATTGATAGTATCTCATAAATATCATCAGTTTAGCTACTATACCCTAAACAAAAAAAAACACTGTAAAAATGTGTTTAAGGGGTACCATAGCTACGCTGATGATATTTATGAGATACTATCAATTAAAACATGTGTGTTAAATCTCCTAGTTCTCGCGAACTCAACTTCCGCTACCTGAAGAAGTGTTGATGAGCTATAATGGGCAAAAAACACCAAAAAATTTAAATTTCGCCCCGCAAGCGTGCGCATCCACCTTAAGGTAACTTTCGTGTTCTGTAGTATATTTTTTCTCTGATGATAGCCCTGAATGGGCAAAACAAATACCAATTTATTTAAATTGCGCTCTAAGATAATATATTCATAGTTCTAAAAATTATGTTATGATATTACACTGAACAATCGAGCTTATCCATTGTTTTTTTTAGAGCAGCCCCCTTATTCGCTTTTACCAAACGTAACATTACGCGAGCTCGTTACGATATCTGCGTGTAATCACGTTTACATTATATTATGACGTGACACGGTATTGGCAAGGAATCTCCTATGGTCATATGGTCATAGTGATTTACTTATAGGTTACTACCGACTCGCCCCGGCTTCGCATGGGTAACCCCCGGTGACTCCCCCTCCTACCCCTCCCTATGTCAATCTCCTGGTTCTAAGCTACCTCCCCACCAATTTTCAGCCAAATCGGTTCACCCGTTCTTGAGTTATAAGTGGTGTAACTGACACGACTTTGTTTTATATATATAGATTTATTGTACTAACATAATTTAAGTTAAGTAAGTAGTTTAAGGGTCAGCAACGCGCGTGTGATGCCTCTGGTATTGCAGGCGTTCATAGGCTACGGTAACCGCTTACCAACAGGTGGGCCGTAAGCTTGTTTGCTACCTTGGTAGTATAAAAAAAAAAAAAAAAAGTTATTTTTATGTACCACCCAATATGGATCATTGGTTTGAAATAAATATTTATATATATTATAGCTATTATGGGCCCTGATTTGAGTTTGTTATATACATTTTCAGAAATTGTGAATGACGAGATGGAAACGCAGGAAAATTCAGAATATGACGATGAAGAAGGTGAGTGTTGTCTATTTTTCGTTCGTCGTTTCAATCCTGTGTATTCCGTCTATGAAAATCCTACAATTACTTTTGGTACATAAGTAAACTCCAGCTTAAAACGTGCAGACTTATGGACGATTGCCGAAAATAACCCGAATTCGGAACGAGCTAAATTGCTTTTTATGCTGCCAAATCGCGCAATCGGACGAAAAAGTTTCGTAGTAACCGATGAAGCATGTGATGAAGTTATCTGCAGTACACATCATCATTACCAGTCGGTAGAAGTCCACTGTTGGACGTACAACTCATTTCAGTTGTAGAAGAGGTTTCTTCTGAGAGAGTGTCCGGAAAACTACCTCCTATCGGCCGCAAAGCAATTCTGCTCGCATTGTTGTGTTCCGGTTTGAAGAGTATGGGTGCCGGTGAAATTACAGGCACATGAGACTTTCATCTTTATGTCTCAGGGTGGCGGACGCAATGCAATGCCACGTAGGGCGCGCCCTAGGTGGACGAGGCCTGTGAGGTAATGCATTGTTATAGGCAGAGGTACCGCTTAATATCAGATGGGCCATTTGTATGTTCCGTTATTAAACTCAGATAAAAAAGATGGAAAAATAAACGATCTTGAGGCGTCTCCTTCCCCCGACTTGGCTTCGCAAATTAAGATTTTATTCGACATTCGCCATCTTTTTTCGAAATAAGTCGAATTCGACTTAATCTCTACAATCCGAGAATTGCCCTCCTGGTGCGACTTTTGTGTCTTTTCATTGCGACTTCTGTTTTTTTTGTTTTTAACCCCTGACGAAAAACGAAGTGGTGTTAAAGTTTGACGTATCTGGGTGTGTGTGTGTGTGTGTGTGTGTCTGTCTGTCCCATCGTAGTTCCCGAACGGACGAACCGATTTCGTTTTTGTTTTTGTTTGAAAGGTGTATTTGTCGGGAGTGTTCTTAGCTTTGTTTGATAGTGGTGGGTTTTTTTTTAATTTTTAAAAAATTAATTACTTGTTTAGGTATTTAACATTTAGGTAAATTAATTACTTCTTTTAGATGAAGAAGAGGAAAGAACAACAGCACTAGTCGAGAGCGATTTCGACTTCCAAGACTTCGTTCAGAGGTGAGCCTCACTAACATACCTTACCATGTTTCATAACTTACCTTGTTTACAAGCAAACTACATGAATATTGTAGTTACCGTAATAATAATATACGCCGAAACTAAACTGTAGGTACTAGGAGTAAGGAGCTGGCGAATTTGTTTGAAACTCGTGGTTACCTAGTTCCCTCTTCCATGTGGTGGGATTTGCAATGGTTCATTGAGTTCTCAACTCTGTTTGATTACCTGCTAGCCTTAGCGTGGGACTATATCGACGACTTTGACGACCTCTGACGCAGGAGGTTGCGGGTTTGATTCCCGCCTCGGAACAAATATTTGTACGATCTGCAGATATTTGTTCTGGGTATTTTCTATGTATTTTAATATGTAATGTATTAAGTATATCAGTTATCTAGTACCCATAACACAAGCTCTGCTTAGCTTGGGGCTAGATAATGTTGAGTGTATTTGGCCAGCATTATTATTATTTCAGTCATTTATTCAAAATCTCGTAAAAAATATATTTTTCATTATTAAGGAATACTATCTACTAAAAATAAATAGTAAAAAAAATAAACCAAAACGGGGAACCACCGACCGCGGAGCAAGGCCCAAACGGTCGGGGGCTAGGGCTGCAGGAGAGGAACCTCCTGACTATGCGTGCCGAGTCCAGGAGAACCGGCTTCTGAATCTGACCCTTGATCCAACCATTCAGCGAGAGCTTCTTAAGGTATTGGTCGAAGCTCTTCGCTATCAGTCCATTCACTGAAACGACTATCGGGACGATAATCGTTGAATCCACATCCCACATGGCGGTAATCTCGTGAGCCAAGTCAAGGTATAGTGCGCGTCATGTAAAAAGAACGCTGGCGGTCAAGCTTCTACAGGCGTTCCAGCGTTCTTTTTACATGACGCGTACTATAATTGTACATTATATGTAGTGAACTAGGTAGGCACTCATTCAATGCATAGGTATACATCTCTTAAATAAGTAGAAAAGTAAGTAATCTCTTAAAAAGAACGCTGGAACGCCTGAAGAAGCTTGACCGCCAGCGTTCATTTTACATGACGCGCATTATACTTGCTTAACTTGTCTTTCTCGGCCTTCACGAGATTAGCATCGTGCGGGATAGTGACATCAACAAGTATCGCCCGGCGCGCGGCGTTCCGACAGGTCTACCTTCTTTTTTTTTATACTACTTGTATGACGGAACAAGCAGATGGCCCACCTGATGTTAAGCGGTAACCTCTGCCTATGAACAGTGCATTACCTCATAGGTCACGTCCACCTAGGTAATGCACTGCGCCCGCCACCCTGAGACATAAAGACGAAAAGTCTCATGTGCCTGTAATTTCACTAGCACCCTTACTCTTCAAACCGGAACACAGCAATGCGAGCACTACTGCTTTGCGGCAGGAATAGGTATGGTGGTAGTACTTCCCCTTACGAACTCTTTCACAAAAAAGCTCTACTACTACTACACGATATCAGGCTTATTGACGTGATGATAGACCGGTCCCAGTAGAGCGTGGCACGGCCATTTTCAAGAACCGGCTGAGGCACGTACTTATAGTACGGAAATCTATTGTACCACAAAATTTCCTACGTTTTGGGATAGTAGAGGACTCGTTTCGCTCGGCCTGACTAGCAAAATGCACAGCTTTGTAAGGGCTCGCAAGTTTTTTTTTACATTCATACATAAATAGACACACGCCTTATTCCCCCCAAAGGGTAGGCAGAGCCTCAAATGGACCTTTTTTCACTGTTACTTTGTTGCTTCTTTTTTTATTTTATTTAAACACATTAACTGTATTAGTTATTGTTTCTGTAAATAAATGTATGTGATACTATACATTAAAACTTGTGTGTTAGGTCATATAATTACCGGCAACATAGTTTTCGCTATCTGAAGAAGTGTTGATGAGCTGTGATGAGCAAAAAACACGAAAAAAAATGAATTTCGCGCCTCAAGCGAAAGCAACCACCTTAAAGACTAATATTTATTCTGTGCTTAAAGGCGTTTAAAGGTAACGTTCGAACAGAAGGCGAATCTTATTGAAAATGACGGGTGCCATGCAAAACACGCTCTTGCGCAGCAATTTTGTTCTACATTAGATTAGTTTATATATTAGTGTTTTAAAAAGGTTATTTTCTGTATTGTACTTGGGTATAATTTAGACGGTCACCAAAAATATTTTTAAGACTCTAAATATTATGATCCGAAATAAATGAAATAACATCAGAAAAATCGCAAGCCTTGCACAAATATTATTTTTGGTTCCTAAAATGGATTAACGGTCACCAAATTCTGTTCCTAAAATGGATTAACGGTCACCAAATTCTGTTAGGTTAGGTTAGGTTAAATATATAATATTGTATAATATAAGTGTATTTTAAAGGCGTCCATATATTTTTAAGGCAGTCGATAATACGAAAAAAATGGATTTATATCATAATATTTTAGGAAACGTAATTTGGTGACCATTTATCCATATTGGTAACTATATGTACTTTTTTGGGCGGTGTTTTTAAACACAAGCCGTTGTACAATAAAGTGTTTTCTATGTATCTCAGGTTCTGTCAGCCAAAGGCGGTGAGCGCGTGTGTCTCGTTACTGGAACAGTACGATCAAAACCTGCCTCACACGAACCACTGCATCGCCAAAATGCTGCACAGAATAGCGTGGGACTGCAAACGGCCCACTATGATGTTCCAAGCAACTTTGTTCCTGATATTCCAAAAGTTGCTCAACAACCCCATGCCGCAATTTAAGGTTGGTATTCTATAGGACGTAGTTTAATAGTTTAATGCTTTTAACCACGAATAAAAAAGTAACAAATAAAAAAAGTTATTAAATTTAATTTAACATCTGAATATTATCCTAGTGAATAATAAAAAAAGCGGCCAAGTGCGAGTCGGACTCGCCCATGAAGGGTTCCGTAGCAGCAAGTAACATAATATAAAAGTTCTTGGATGGATTACGATTTATGACTTATTAAAAAAAACTACTTTTTAAAAGTTACGGGGGGGGAGGGGTCACATTTTACCTCGTTGGAAGTGTCTCTCGCGCAAACGCGTTCAGAATAAAATGATATTAGAAACCTCAATATCATTTTTGAAGACCTATCCATAGACCCCCCACGTATTTATATATTTATTATTAATATTATTTACGGATAGGTTTGATGAAAAAAAAAATATGGTGAACCCCAAAAATGTATAGTTTTTTTTTCTATTTTTGTGTGGAAATCTTATTGCGGTTCACAGAATACATCTACTTACCGAGTTTCAATAGCATAGCTCTTATAGTTTTGGAAAAAAGAGGCTGTGACTTACACGGACAGACAGACAGACATGACGAATCTATAAGGGTTCCGTAATTTGGTTACGGAACCCTAAAATTAAATTGTACATCTGAATCTGATAGTGAATAAAAATGTGTGCTTTGTTGAGTCAAAACTGTCAAAATCTGTTTTATAGTTATTGTTTGTCAGTGCTAACCCACACTTTTTTTAAAATAGTTAAGTACTGGACATTTCACACAACGTTATCTAGCCCCAAGCTAAGCAGAACTTGTGTTATGGGTACTAGATAACTGAAATACTTAATACAATACATTACATCGATAGATATTTTTTGTATATGTGCTTGAAACTAAAAAAACACTAAAAACCATTGAAGTACAATCGTAGCTAAACTAATGAAATTTATGTGATACCCTAAATTAAAACTTGTGTGTTAGGTCATATAATTACCGGCAATTTAGTTTTCGCTAGCTGAAGAAGTGTTAATGAGCTGTGATGAGCAAAAAAAAAAAAAAGCGCCACAAGCGAAAGCAACCACCTTAAATTATCGCGGTCTCGTTAATTACAGTTAATTGTAAAGCGGCCGCGATAATTTTAGCGCGGTCGAGCTTTTAGTGGAGAGTGCAGAACAGAATTGACGCCATAATTGTGATTCAATGTGCACGTGTGCGCGCTCTCGCGTACATGCGTGCCAACAGTTTATGGACAAGTCGTTTATTCGTCGCACTCTATATATCTCGCAAGGATGTGCCAAGTGTGAGGATGTGCCAAGTGTGTATCCAAACTCTGTGTACGAGCCAACATCGGCAAGTTGCTGATAAGTAAATTAATTTAAAAAAAAAACTGAACAGTTCAACGCAACATTATCTAGCCCCAAGGTAAGCAGAGCTTCTGTTATGGGTACTAGATAACTGACATACTTAATACAATATATTACATAGATAGATATTTTTTATTATACATAGAAAATACCCAGAACACCCTGAACAAATATTGGTTCCGAGGCGGGAATCGAACCCGCAACCTCCTGCGTCTCAGGCCATCCTTCGCCCGACGCGCCATAGAGGATTAATTACAGATCATTGTAAAGCGGCCTCAAAAATTTTAGCGCGGTCGAGCTTTTAGTGGAGAGTGCAGAACTGAATTGATGCCATAATTGTGATTCAATGTGCACGTGTGCGCGCTCTCGCGTACATGCGTGCCAACAGTTTATGGACAAGTCGTTTATTCGTCGCACTCTATATATCTCGCAAGGATGTGCCAAGCGTATATCCAAACTCTGTGTATGAGCCAACACCGTCAAGTGCTGACACATACATAACATAACACCCAACAGTCACATACATAGTCCTGATCCCACACTACGATTGCCTGTATCGTGGGTATGAAACTACGAGTACCATGATACCAAAACACCAAGACCCAGAACAAATATTTGCAGATCGTACAAACATTTGTCCCGCAGCGGGAATCGCATAACAGCCGGATACTCGCCCGACGCGCTACAGAGGTCAACTAACTAACTTTTTTTTTTCTATGACTTTGTTGTTCTATCTTATTAGTTGTTTTTTTCATCAATATTCTATTAGCGGGTCTACAGACAGTTGCGTCTAAACTAGTTCTTCGTCGGCTCATGCCTCATACGCATAGTTTGGTAATGCGCTACCGATATACGTAAATTCAGCGAGTTCTCATATCGCGTTCCCCCTATACTCCTATACTACAGCGCCGGCCGACGCACGTGTCACCATGTTTTTAGGGTTTCGTAACCAAATTACGGAACCTGTATAGATTCGTCATGTGTGTCTGTCTGTCCGTCCGTATGTCACAGCCAGTTTTAAAAAGTCCGAAACTAGTAAGAGCTATGCCGTTGAAACTTGGTAAGTAGATGTATTCTGTGAACCGCATTAAGATTTTCACACGAAAATAGAAACAAAACAATAAATTTTAAGAGTTCCCCATACTTAGTAATGAAACTCAACAAAAAAAAACATTAAACCCATACGTTTGGGTTTTCTATGGATAGGTCTTCAAAAATGTTTATAATATATATATTTTCTAAACTGAATAGTTTGCGCGAGAGACACTTCCACTTCCCCCCTCACCGTAACTTAAAAAAAAAAAGAATGGTAAAACTAAAAAAACATAATTACCATGTAAACTTCCAACGAAAATTGGTTTGAACGAGAACTAGTAAGTAATCCATCCAAGAACTATTATATTATGTTACTTGATGCTACGGAACCTTTCATGGGCGAGTCCGACTCGCACTTGGCCGCTTTTTTATCCTTAGTTTATACGTTGCGTGGCGTATAAATGAAGCGGGCCAGATTTTATCGCCGCGCGTCGCGTTCCGGGGGTACTTAGGTGCTCGAATGTATCGCCAATCTGAACTAACCTTGTGCAGAATTTGATTTCTATCTGTGCGTAATAGAAATGTTTTTTGCTTTTTATACGCGAGTCAGCGTCTTTGTAGATTACAGATACCTATCGACATGTTTTTCTGGCGCTTCGTTTATAATAAATAGCGCTTGGTGGAAGATAATCTTGCCTTAAAATTAGATAGATAGATAGAAAGATTAGATATATTAACTCTGTATTGTACATAAACGATTAAATAACACACAGAAATACAAAACATAATTAAATAATAAAAATAACAGAAAATTAAATAACACAGAAACACAAAACATAACTAAATAATAAAAATAACAGAAAATTAAATTACACACAGAAATACGACGACGCCTATGACGTAATGCACCGTTCATAGGCAGAGGTTACCGCTTAACATCAGGTGGGCCTCTTGCTTGTTCCGTCATCCAAGTAGTATAAAAAAAAAAAAAAAAAAAAAATTACAAAACATAACTAAATGCACAATAGGCGGTATTATCGCTCATAGCTATTTATTTCAGACAACCTTAGGATGGAGACGACTATATGGATTAGATATAACTTTTCAAACTATCATGGTTATGTACATAATTTTCACTAGAAACGGGATATTTACCATGATTTTTGAGTTTTCCCGTGTCTAGTGAAAATTATATATGGATTAGGTTAATTTATACACTATTTGATACCTAATTAAAAGTGGTCATTGACCCAAAGTATGTAAGTATGACAGCGCCGTCATACATCCCATACGTCATACGTCTATTAAAAGAACAATTATATTTGTAATTACTTTCTCGAAAACAGCTTTAACGATTTCAATACAAAATTCTATATTGTTTTTTGGGTGCGCAAAATCGATCTGGCTAGGTCTCATCTCTGGGAATAGTAGTTTTTCCGAGGAAAACTCTCTTTCCAAATTATTTCGAAAAACTGAGCGAAGCTCGATCGCACCAAATATTTTTTGTTGTGTTAACCCACTGTGAAAAGAGGCCCATTGCGGCTCTGCCTACCCCTTCGGGGAAAGAGGCGTGTGTCTATGTATGTATATATTCCTATCCCTGTTGATTATCCCAACGATGGAACGCTCAGGGGTCAATGACAGATTTTCTCTCTCGATTTGAAAACCAACTAATATCATAAATTCTAAAATTTGAATGTTTGTATATTTGTTCATACACCGAAACGGCTGAACCGATTTCGGTTAAATTTGGTACACAGATAGATTATGGCCTGGATTTTGCTACTTTGTATCCCGGTATAAAGCGAGCGAAGTCGCGGACGAACACTGGTTAAGAATAATGTGAACCTATCTACAAAAATCGTCGTGTGTCCGGCCCAAGAATAGACACCTCCATCTCCTCCCGTGGATGTCGTAAAAGCCGACTAAGGGATTACCCGGACTTGTTTGTAAGATTCGTTGGTATAAGATTTGCCCTGGCTGCTAGCTTATTATGGAATGTGTTATTACTGGAAGAAAGTCCAGTTAGCAGAGACAGTCGTGGGAAGCAATGGCGGCGATGAGCTCACCATTTGTCACGTCTATATTCCACGATGGTGTAACCCACAGTGCAGAGGAGTAGTTCCTATTCGATCCCTTGGCTATGTTCCTGTAGTTTTTGATCGGCCCATTTGAGGCTCTGCCTACCCTTTCGGGGAAAAAGGCGTGTGTTTATGTACTCACGAACATCTTTGAAATTAATGCACATGTTAGTTATGACTAGTTATATAATGCGCGTCGTGTAAAAAGAACGCTGGCGGTCATACTTCTTCATACGTTCCAGCGTTATTTTTACATGACGCGTACTCTGCGTAAGTGAAATAAACTTATCTCTCTTAAACTTATCTCTCTCTTATCAATCTACAAAAGAATATGGAAGATATTGGTTACTATAATTATGGTATTTTCTTTTAATAGGAGCTGGAAAAGTTTGCGATATATATATTCAGAAAGTTCACCGAAGTCGCTTCTAAAAACCCCAAGGTTTTCGTAGAGCTTCTATTCTGGACTAACTCCAAAGACGCTATCGATATTGAATGTGGCTACGACGTAGACATCGATAATAAGTATGTATAAAAAGTGTATAATTTAGACGGTCACCAAAAAATATTTTTTAGACTCTAAGCCTAGGCACCAATTAAAAAAAACACCGCCCAAAAAAGTACTAAACGGTTACCAAAATAGATAAATGGTCACCAAATTACGATGGATTAACGGTCACCAAATTCTGTTAGGTTAGGTTAAATATATAATATTTAGTCTAAAGTGTATTTTAAAGGCGTCCATATATTTTTATGGTAGTCAATAATACAAAAAAAGGATTTATTTTATAATATTTTTTGGTGACCATTTATCCATTTGGTAACTGTTTAGTACTTTTTTGGGCGGTGTTTAAACACAAGCCGTATAAAAATTGCATTATGATGTACCCCTACGACTGATGTATGACTACCCCTTAGACTTACATCCTCGCGGTTTCGTGATTTGAGGATATCCTCCATTTGAGTTAATATGTAAATAAATAACTAATGCTGGACAGTTCACACAACATTATCTAGCCCCAAGCTAAGCAGAGCTTGTGTTATGAGTACTAGATAACTGATATACTTAATACATTATATTATTATACATAGAAAATACCCAGAACACCCTGAATATCTGCAGATCGTACAAATATTTGTTCTGAGGCGGGAATCGAACCCGCAACCTCCTGCGTCGCAGAAAACACTAGATTAATAGCGAAAATAACATCGAAATTACTTGTATAGAATACAATTTCGATGTTATTTTCCCTATTAACCCACTATTTTCTTCAACTATATGTGATTTTCCGCAAATAATGACCAGCCAACAACAGTTATTTCTTTATAAAATTATACTCTGTTCGCCCATATTTGGTAAAATACGTTAGTATGATAGAGCAACCACCTTAAGGGGGTTCCCGATTTGAACTAAAATCTTGACGGTTCGTACAAATCAATTTTTGAAAGAAAGGCACTGTGTAAAATGAGATCTATTGCCAGATCCTTTGGAAAATTCCGCTACTTACTTGCGAAACGGCAATAAACGCGCAAAATATTCATAAAACTTATTCCAGCACGTACGTTTTTTTGAGAAAGTCTTACAAGTTTGTGAAAAATATTCTTGTTATTTAGATTCTCCACAACATGGGCGAGATACCCAGAAGCCCTTTTTTTTACTTTTACAGTTTATAAGTACATTATCAATTTCCAAAGTTCAGCTAAAATTGTACAAATAAGCTGAGTTTTGAAGGCTTATACAGAATTTAGTGGTAAAAAAAAGTTTCACCCTTTCACATCTAGATATATTCTTCAAGGTACATATTTGTACAAAACATCTGACAAACAAATTGTTACAACTTCATAATCACGTACGAGCTGAGCACCAGCGTTATTATCGAAAGTACTCAAGTACGAAAGTAGACATTATACAATAAATAAATAAATAAATAAAATAAGTACTGGTGTTGGCTGCTCTTAAGTTCCGTACGTCTATAGCCCCTTTTATGCGTCGAATCGTAAAAGTTTTTCATTCATTCATTTATTTGTTCACAAACAATTAAAAAATAGTGTAGGAAATTAGGAACAATTCAAGAAAAAAAACTCTTGAACATTAAAACACATTTACAAAAATTAATAATGTCAGCTGAAATAAAATTATATAATATACCCTATTTAAAATTATCACATGTCAAGAATTCATCAACCGTGTAGAAACACCCTTTCAACAGTAGCTATGTAAGACTTACTTGGTGGTTGCTTTCGCTCGTGGCGCGAAAATCAAAATTTTTCGTGTTTTATGCTTCAACACTTCTTCAGATAGCTAAAACTGTTACCGCAAATTATGTGACCTAACACACAAGTTTTAATTTATAGTATCACATAAATATCATTAGTTTAGCTACGATTGTGCTTCTACGATATTTATAGTGTTTTTTGTTTCAAGCACATTCATAGCCAAACTAATGATATTTATGTGATACTATAAATTAAAACTTTTGTGTTCGGTCGCATAATTTGCGGCAACATAATTTTAGCTATCTGAAGAAGTGTTGATGAGCTGTGATGAGCAAAAAACACGAAAAAATTTGAATTTCGCGCCACGAGCGAAAGCAACCACCTTAAAGTAAGTCTTACAAAGCTACTGTTGAAAGGGTGTTTCTACACGGTTGATGAATTCTTGACATGTGATAATTTTAAATAGGGTATATTATATAATTTTATTTCAGCTGACATTATTAATTTTTGTAAATGTGTTTTAATGTTCACGTTTTTTTTTAAATTGTTCCTAATTTCCGATACGATTTAAACACGATTTTTTAATTGTAAAAGGGGCGACAGACGTAAATCCAGCCAACACCAGTACTTTCGATAAAAAAGTATGTATGTATTGTTTTTTTACTAAATCAACATGAACTTGTAACAGGGATAAACTTGGAAAAGGAGCCGCCTGGTCTCTCGAGCAAGAACAGGAGCTGACTAATTTGTACATGGAGAATCAAGCCAACCCACAGACCGACCAAGGTACGCTTAACATTACATTTTGAATGCTTTTAAGGGTTCCGTAGCCAAATGACAAAAAACGGAACCCTTATGGATTCGTCATGTCTGTTTGTCTGTCTGTCTGTCTGTCCGTCCGTATGTCACAGCCACTTTTTTCCGAAACTATAAGAGCTATGCTGCCGAAACTTCTGTGAACTGCATTAAGGTTTTCAAACAATTGGTTTTTAAACTTTTGGGTTTAAAAAAACAAAAAAAAAAGTATGGGGACTTAGAACTGAAACTCCAATCCAAAATCGTAGAAAATACATGGGGGTTATTCGGATGTGCCATGAGTTCCCCTACCTTGTTGCCACCGATGATCCACCCTTCCAGTTACACCCGGTATATTTATAAGTTTTATTCGGATGTGCCATGAGTTCCCCTACCTTGTTGCCACCGATGATCCACCCTTCCAGTTACACACGGTATATTTACAAGACAATGAAAAAAATTACTATCTACTACAAAAAACATGAAATTACCATATGTTTTCCTTGAAAATTGCCTCCTTTGTTGTTTTACTCGTAAATCTCTGAGCACAAAATAACTATAAACGTATAGGGTGTAGGGTTTACTCGTACATAATTTGAATGCGTGCTACTTTTAGCGTTTTTCAATATGTAGATATATCTACGCTGAGCCGCAAAGGCCGAGCGGGCTTCTATAGTGGATTACGTGCAATCCCTATCGACGTGAGAGAGAGCACTATGTCTATAGTACGCGTCTGTAAGCCGACAGTGATCGATTGATTAATGTAATACATACATACATACATACATAGACACACGCCTTTTTCCCCGAAGGGGTAGGAAGTGCCTCAATGGACCTCTTTTCACAGTGGGTTGCACCATCGTGGAATATAGACGTGACGAGTGGTGAGCTCATCGCCGCCATTGCTTCCCACGACTGACTCGGCTAACGCTTTCTTCCAGTATTATCACATTCCATAATAAGCTAGCAGCCAGGACAAATCTTATACCAACGAATCTTACAAACAAGTCCGGGTAATCCCTAAGTCGGCTTTTACGACATCCACGGGAGGAGATGGAGGGGTATATTCTTGGACCGGACACACCACGATTAATTTAATACTTGCGGCGGAAACCTTTTATACTAAAGCCTAACCAGTAATTAATTTTTTAAAATTAAAAAAACCCTCAAAGCAATGAAACGGCTTAACCGATTTTGATCAAACATAGCTAAGAAAACTCCCGACAAATTCACAATAAAAATAAAAAAATAAATCGGTTCATCCGTTCGGGACCTACGATGCCACAGACAGACAGACACACACGCACACACACACACACACACACACGCACACACACACACACACACACGCACATACACACACATTGACACAGACATGTCAAATTTATAACACCCCGTCGTTTTTGCGTCGGGGGTTAAAAACAGAAAAAAAGCTCTTCCTTACTATTTAAACTGATCCCACTTTGAAACTAAGACCGATTAGCGAAAGTACAGACCTAATGGTTAGATATGGCCATATGAGTGCCGGATGCCCATATCAACATGTCAAGTTTTATCTGTTCTAGAGCATTTCGGTTTCCTTGCAATAGGACGTTTTCCCTTATCGTTTGTGTTTATCACCTAACTCACGCGTGCTCAACCTCGGGTCCGCAGGCCACGATGTGGTTGCCAATGGGTTAGACTAGCTAGGTACGACAACAGGAAAAAAGCGGTCAAGTGCGAGTCGGACTCGCCCATGAAGGTTCCGTAGCAACAAGTAACATAATATAAAAGTTCTTGGATGGTTTACGATTTATGACGTATTAAAAAAAACTTACTAAATCTCGTTCAAACCAATTTTCGTTGGAAGTTTACATGGTAATTTTACATCATATATTTTTTTGTTTTATCATTCTCTTATTTCCGAAGTTACGGCGGGGGGGGGGGGGGGGGGGGGGGACACATTTTAACACTTTGGAAGTATCTCTTGAGCAAACTATTCAGTTTAGAAAATGTTTTTATTAGAAACCTCAATATTATTTTTGAAGACCTGCCCATAGATACCCCACACGAACAGATTCGATGTTTTTTTTTTTCAGGGTTATTTATGGGGATCCCCAGTAATTTATTGTTTTTTTTCTATTTTAGTGTGAAATTCTTAATGCAGTTCACAGAATACATCTACTTACCAAGTTTCAACAGCATAGCTCTTATATATAGTTTCGGAATAAAGTGGCTGTGACCTACATGGACAGACAGACAGACAGACATGACGAATCCATAAGGGTTCCGTTTTTTGCCATTTGGCTACGGAACCCTAAAAACGCTAAGTTAAGTCGGCGCCGAATGTTAAGTCGGAGCGTGCAAATAGTCAGTTTTCCAGGCGTGTGTGCGTGTCACACAGAAAACTCACATGCACACACTGACAAAGACTAAAGATAGAGGAGCATGGTTTTGATGCATTATCTGCGTGAGTGCAGAACTATTAGTTATACTGTGTATCGTGCGCCCAAAATTCAGTGTACAAATTCATTATTTTCCGCGGCTCGCTTTTCTGTGTTCCTGTTGACTGTTTTTTGTCACCTAAAATATATTTTACGTCTTGCTCCACTCAGGCGGCCTGGTCACACCTATATCACATATTTTTCAAGGTTCACATTATAAATAAATAAATAAATAATGCTGGACAGTTCACACAAAATTATCTAGCCCCAAGCTAAGCAGAGCTTGTGTTATGGGTACTAGATAACTGATATACTTAATACAATATATTACATAGATAGATATTTTGTATTATACATAGAAAATACCCAGAACACCCTAAACAAATATCTGCGATCGCACAAATATTTGTTCCGAGGCGGGAATCGAACCCGCAACCTCCTGGGTCGCAGGCCAACCTTCGCCCGCCCCGCCACAGAGGTCGTCATTAGTGAGCCAACAAGCAAAATAATCCTTTTACGCATAATTATAAGAGTGGAACACTTATAAGGCTGTTGTTATTGTTCTAGTGCTTACTACTGAACTCAGAGAAGTATGAAATAAAGAAGTTTGAACTACAAGCACGTTTACTCTTGCATTTAATGTTGGTATCGCTTATACGACAAGTTTTCCTGACAATTATAAGTAAGTTTGTCCTATATAAGCAAGTTACAAGAGTAAAGACACAATAGTTAAAAGAGTGCTAAAATTGTGATCTTGGGATAATTACACGACCACTTTTTACTAGTGTGTGTGTGTGTGTGTAGTGTGTGTGTATCTGGCCCACCGGCTAAACTAACTTACCACTAGTTAGCGAATCGAAACTTTGGTCCGCCCAAAAAATCGCTTGAGCACCCATGACCTTACCGAACCTATGGCTTCATTACGGCGCTGAAACGACGCCCGCAACATTTGAATCCAGGGGCGGAGTTGGCCCACAATCAACTACCATTTCTCTTGTGTCAGATTTTTTGGGGGCATTTACGAGTACATTACAAGGCCTACCGTCAATGTAAATCTCAACCCACACTACACAAGGATTCAATCTGCAATTTTTTAGGGTTCCGTAACCAAAAATCACGGAACCCTTATAGATTCGTCATGTCTGTCTGTCTGTCCGTGTACGTCACAGCCACTTTTTTCCGAAACTATAAGAGCTATGCTGTTGAAACTTGGTAAGTAGATGTATTCTGTGAACCGCATTAAGAATTTCACAAAAAATAGAAAAAAAACAGTAAATTTTTGGGGTTCCCACATACACAAAACTGAAACTAAAAAAAAAAGAAAAACAAACCCTTACGTGTGGATCTATCGATAGGTCTACAAAAATGATATTGAGGTTTCTTATATATTTTTCTCCCCCCCGTAACTTCTAAAATAACAGAAAGATAAAACAACAAAAAATATGATGTACATTTACCATGTAAACTTCCACCGAAATTTGGTTTGAACGAGATCTAAGTAGTTTTTTTTTAATACGTCGTAAATCATAAACCATCCAAGAACTTTTATAATATGTTACTTGCTGCTACGGAACCCTTTATGGGCTAGTCCGACTCGCACTTAACCGCTTTTTCTGGTATCAACTTATGTATACCAAATAATATAACGTGTGAGCTTACAGTGCCGTAAAAAACCTATTTCTCACTCAGTTAATTAAAAAAAAACATTCATACATAGACACACGCCTTTTTCCTCGAAAGGGTAGGCTGAGCATCAGCTCAGCTTTCGAGGAAAAAGGGCCTCAAATGGGCCTCTTTTCACTGTGGTTTGTATCGTAGAAAATAGACGTGACAGCTAGTGACAAGTGGTGAGCTCATTGCCGCCATTGCTTCCCGTGGGACATTCATTAGAGTTCGCAGAGTCAGTCGTATGAATGTTCACCTTCTCTATGGAAATCGAGAAAATGCAAAAATCTTTAAAACGTACTGGAAGGGTACGTTTTAAAGATTGTTAACCACATAAAACCACATAATTCTGAAATTTTGAGTGCTAAAAGGCTTTGTGACACAAATAAAGGAGAACGTCAAAAAAATACTTTCTACTTTTTATCAGTGAAATGGCTTTGTAAAGTTTCTAGGAAAAAGTAGATAAAACTCCAAAAGGGCAGGATTTTTAAATAATTTACGGATCCAAACCCTCAGGGTGCAAGTCTCACTCTCATTTGTAAGTTTTTTTATTTTTAACCCCGACGCAAAAATAGGGGTGTTATAAGTTTGACCGCTATGTGTGTGGCTGTCTGTGGCACCGTAGCTCTTAAACGAGTGACCGATTTGAATGGGGTTTTTTGTATGTAAAGCAGGTTTTCTAGCGATAGTTCTTAGACATGTTTTATCGAAATCTGTTCAGCCGTTTCATTGCGTGGGTTTTTTTTGTTTTTTTAATATATTAACTTATACAGGGTGTTCCAAGACTATGCCACATGAAGGGAAAGTACCTTAAATATTAGAGTACTTACGTAAGAGGTTTTTTTATCCATTCTTTCGATTGGCATCATAAAAATGCGGCTTGTTTTTTTTTCCATTTAAGTCGGTTCGATTCCCAGACGAAGCAAGTAATTTTTAGAAAATCTTTGAATACAGTATTACTAAGTTTTTAAAATAAAATAAAGTCTCCTTTCAGCAAAATACCCTATCTACAATATTTAGGGTACTTTTCCTTCATGTCGCATAGTCTTGGGACGCCCTGTATAGCATGTGTATTCCAGGCGTAATTGTGACAGCTATTCCTCATTATAATGAAACACGTCGAGTACATGCGTTTAGAATTTCAAAATCCTAATCCATATTACTTCTTGTACAACAAGACACGTTATTACCGTAACCCTGATATATGTAAATGCCGTGATGTCGATGTACTTACCTATTTCTCTGTACACTCCAGGTACATGTACCTATCTACATCTATCGTATAAGTAAACGTGGGTACTGTCCTGGAATTTGCTTGTGTCATAATATCGCTATAAGCCCGGGAAGGGGATATTCTATACATCGCAACCTCCTGTGTCGCAGGCTATGTGCGATACATCCTGTGTAGTTAGCTACACTATCGTAGTTGACCACTATGTCTATTTTTTGGGTCTGACGTTCCAACGAAGGAGGTTGTACACCGACAAAAAGCTAACGAATCCAACTTGGTTCTAGAAACGCGCCTTATTATGTTGTGTGAACTGTCCAGCATTATTTAGTTCGACGACCTCTGTGGCGCGGCGAACGAATGTTCGCCTGCGACGCCGGAGGTTGCGGGTTCGATTCCCGCCCGGTAAAGATAAAAGATAAAGATATATTTATTTGCTTGAACATGATGTCATATAGGTCTTAAAAATAAGTAGGTAAGTTCCAATTATGTTCTACCTTATCTAGCATGCAAATTACAAAAATACAAAAGAATGTCAGAATTAGATAGGTACATCAAATTAAAATTAAAGTCATAAGTAGCCCTAAAATCACAAAGCCGGTTGCCGGTTGCTTTCGCTTGTAGCGCGAAATTCAATTTTTTTCGTGTTTTTTGCTCATCACAGCTCGTCAACACTTCTTCAGATAGCGAAAACTATGTTGCCGGTAATTATATGACCTAACACACAAGTTTTATTTTATAGTATTACATAAATATGATTAGTTTAGCTACGATTGTGCTTCAATGGTTTTTACAGTGTTTTTTTGTTTCAAAAGCGAAAAGCGAAAGTTGAGTTCTCGAGAACTAGGAGACTTAACACACATGTTTTAATTGATAGTATCTCATAAATATCATCAGTTTAGCTATGATACCCCTAACACATTTTTACAGTGTTTTTTTTTTGTTTTAGGAGTATCGTTGCTAAACTGATAATATTTATGAGATACTATCAATTAAAACATGTGTGTTAAGTCTCCTAGTTCTCGCGAACTCAACTTTCGCTATCTGAAGAAGTGTTGATGAGCTGTAATGGGCAAAAAACACCATCAAATTTGAATCTCGCGCCGCAAGCGTGAGCATTCACCTTAAGATACATTTATTTACAGAAAGAATAGTACAGTTAAGTATGCACTTAAAATTTTAAAAAAAGAAATATGAACCAGCCGCAATGTGCTACCTAAAGACCGCTGCTAACGATATATAGGTGATTAAGGGTGACAAATCAACATCGAGCTATGCTGCGCTGTACTGCGCTGTGCTGTGAAATCTGAAGTAAACAGAGCGTAGCCTCACACAGCGCAGCACAGCATGGTTTGTTTGTATCCTCATTAAAATATTAGACGAGCGAGTTGACCAAACATAGCACAGCGCAGTACAGCGCAGCATAGCTCCGATGTTGATTTGTCACCCTAAGATTAGTATAGCCAGTATTATTTTATCTGTGGTATAGCATAGACTGATTAAGACGTCATAAAATAAGATATCATCGGTTATTATTTTAAAATTCAGTACATAATTATCATGTAATTTCATCTTGGTCTATTATCTTGGCCAAATTGACGTAATAAAATTATAATTGAAACGTGACACTTTCCTTAAAAACGAAAGAGGATTAATTTCAACTCCAGTTCAAGTTGAATAACAAAGTCTCAATTTGGGTGACACATTTCGGATAAGAATAAAATATTAACTACAAGCAGCGCCCCGCGGTTTAACCCGCGTAAGTCTCGATCCCGTGGGAATATCGGGATAAAAATGAGCCTATGTGTTATTCCGGGAGTCTAGTTATCTCCATTACAAATTTCATCCAAATCCATCCAGTAGTTTTTACGTGAAAGAGTAACAAACATCCATCCATACAAACTTTCGCGTTTATAATATTACAGTAGGATAGGATGAATCCTATAATAGGGTGTGTTTAGTCGAGCCATGTTATATAACATTCAAACTTGTCACCTCATTTTTGAACAAAGGAAATAGGAGCAGGCTCTGTATGTATATACATATTTTTTATGACGGTCTCTGTGGCGCGGCGGGCTAAGGTTGACCTGCGACGCAGGAGGTTGTGGGTTCGATTCCGGCCTCGGAACAAATATTTGTGCGATCGTAGATATTTGTTCAGAGTGTTCTGGATATTTTCTATGTATTATAATAAATATCTATCTATGTATTATATTGTATTAAGTATATCAATTATCTAGTACCCATAACACAAGATCTGCTTAGCTTGGGGCTAGATAATGTTGTGTAAACTGTCCAGCATTATTATTTATTATTTATTTTATTATTTTTATGTATGAACGTGCTTAATGACGACGAAAATGTCGATATTATTTTCGCTATTAATCCACTGTTTTCTTCCTGTTTTAATCCTAGATGTCTTATAGATCCCTATACCCATAAATTTGCTACGGCTAAAATGTTTCCTATACTGATTGTCGATTTTCTTACATCAATGCTGTTTGTTTTCAAAATATTATCCAAATATTTGTTAGAAGTAGAGGCTATTTTGTGAAAGAGTTTGTCCGGGGTAGTTCAACCACCATACATACCTATTTCTGCCGCAAAGCATTAGTGCTCGCATTGCTGTGTTCCGATTTGAAGGGTATTGGTGCCGGTGAAATTACAGGCACATGAGACTTCATCTTTATGTCTCAAGGTGGCGGGCGCAGTGCAATGCCACATAGGGTGCGTCCTAGGTATGACCTATGTGATAATGCACTGTTCATAGGCAGAGGGTACCGCTTTACATCAGGTGGACCATCTAATTGATCCGGCAATCCAAGTAGTATTCATAAAAAAAAACATTATGTTGGGTATTTTTTTCATATGGCATTAGTAGGTATTATTCAAATTAAATCTATATTGATCCACACAAATTTCAATCTCTTTATTTACGAAATAAAACTTGTTTTTCAAATGAACGTTTCGGTTACTAAATCGTGAAGTTCCTTGAGTTTGTTCCCTTGTCCTATAAATCCCTTATATTATACCTATAATTTTATTCCTAATCACCTTTGGGCAAATACCTTTCCTATTCCGACTGTCGATTTTCTTAATACAATGCTGTTTGTTTTCCAAATATCCTACTTAATATTATAAACGTGAAAGTTTGTAAGTATGGATGGATGGATGGATGGATGTTTGTTACTCTTTCACGTTAAAACTACTAGATGGATTTGGATGAAATTTGGAATGGAGTTAACTGGACTCCCGGAATAACACATATAATAGCACATTGTTATCCCGATATTCCCAGGGGATCGAGACTTACGCGGGTGAAACCGCGGGGCGCTGCTTGTTATCCAAATATTAGCAATACCGCAGAATACGTTCAGACATGTATTTTATTCCAGCTTCGGAATAGAAGTAATTGATTTTAAAATTCAATTTCCTCAACAGATGTAATAGACTGGATACTGGAGAACCTTATAGATCAGTCGCGCAGCCGGCGCCAAGTTATAAAGAAACTGAAAGAGCTCGGACTAATATTCAAAGCCCCGACTAAACGGAGCCACGTGGACCGAAGGCGCAACGTACCGAGGGAGTTCAGCGAGGAAGAAGACCAGAGGTTGAGGGAGCTTTGGAATCAGTATGGAGATACCAACGGTGAGTGAAAGAGTTTTTTTTTTAACATTGATAGACCTTTGTTTGACCACGATCTCACCTGTTGCTAAGTTACGAAGTGGCCGAAGATGGAGCACAAAGGTGTAGAAGGCACCTATTCACTCTTGACTTGAAGAGACCCAGATTATAGTTTTCAGGAAAGAGAGACGATGGCAGTGTAATCCACTCCTTAGCAGTTCGCATGTGCTGGTTTATTCACATGGTTTATGGGATCGCCGATCACAAAGAAACCTGAAGTAATCAGAACTGGCAGTGTGTGTGTCGCCTAGTATGAGCAAATTGCTCATACTCTTTAACCCGCGGTTACTAGACCTCGGGTTAAGTATGGGTTAAACTTCGTAAATACTTGACAATAAACCTACTAAGGCTCAAGTATTTACGAAGTTTAATGCCGTCTTTGCAAGGTATCGTACCAAAAACATAAGTCGAAAGAATTTAAGTGTAACAACATCAACATCGGTATCAACACAAAACATCCCGGTTAAGATGCTATGTTAAAATTTTGGAGTCGTTGCGTTACATGCTCACTCAGTAACACTAAATGTTAAAAACTTGATGTTAATACAGTAATTACTTGAGGATGTAATTTAAATAAATCATAGACAAGAAATACGATTGGTGAAACTTTACAAGACAGCTTTATTTTTTGAAATTGGCCCTCCTTAAACCCGTTTTAGGCCCATCCTTCGATTAGAGAAAATATTAAGCTTAAATTTATATACTATTCAGTAGGTAATCACAATACTTAGATTAATAGTAGATAATTTATTTTGTATATTTGCTACTTTAGAAGCAAAACGAAGTTTTATCATTTGTCGCTTACGTCAGTTACTTCCGAGCTGAAGAAATCTATATCTCATCTCTTCCCGGGTTCAAGTAAGCAATAGCGCTGACACTTTCTTGCAGCTATTTTCTTGCTAGACTCCGCCCATTCGGTATTTTAACATATCGCCTTGAGGCGGTGTTAACACTTCTCCTTATTTTAGACTTCTATGGTCGATCCCTCCCTACCTCTACCTAACATTCTTCACATACAGCTATTGAATAAATATGCTGGTATTGGTAAATTACATATTGGCAAAGCCTTCAAAATAAACGATATAGCTTCACAAATTAATGTCGGCATTAAGCTGTCTACCCACTGCGGCACACGGACACGCTATGTACGTTGATAGTTATCTTCGTATTGTATCTAAATGTAGTTTGCATCACACACACATAAAAGTCGCACAAAAAAAAAGAAAAACTGAAACAATACTAAAAACAACATACAAAACAATATAACTTTTGAATCTATCATGGTTATGTACATACTTTTCACTAGAAACGGGATATATACCATGATTTCACGGGAGAACGGAGAACTAACTAAAGTCTATGCGAGTAGATGTTATAGGGCGATATATCGATCTACCCTCTTTCTCACTCTTTTATTACGAACGCTAGCAGACTTTTTCCCGTGATCATGGCGCATGCAACCGTGCCGAAACATCGGGAAAAATCTAAAATCATGGTAAATATCCCGTTTCTAGTGAAAATTGATTCATCCAAGGATAATTTTGAATCTTCTGATAAACTATGTGAATCTCCCACTGTTCTAACGTCACCTCTTCTTACTAACTATGGGAGCGCCTGGTCGGTGTCTGTCGAAATAAGAGTAGCTGATGCAAATAACAAGTTTATTAGATTTAAAAAAACGGTTTTTTTTTAACCTTTGACCATTTTCAGAGTTCCAAAACAAGTTTTCATACAACAAATAAACATGCATACATACATAGAACAGAGAGCCAGACATACTATGACCTCAAACTTGTTTGAGACCCCTGTTTTTAGTCGTGAGATAAAAAGAGTACCTTCATAATAAAGTCGTTTCGTTTCGTTTCGTATGAGGTAGTGCTGGCCTCTGGTGTCGGAGTTTGTCAAGCCAGCCGAGGGCCTCTGACATGGCTTATCGACTGCTATTAATCAATAAAAGCTGGGACCGACAGCTTAACGTACCCTCCGAAGAACAGAGCGATGGAAATCCGCACATAACTTAGAAAAGACGTTGGTGCGGAGCCTAGTATCGAACCCGGTATCGTTGGATTCTGAGTTGCACTATTGAACCGTTAGGCTACCATCGTATTTATAATAAAGTAAAACGTAGAGACAGAAACGCACTACACCCAGAAGTGAGGTTTCCACGTGTTGCCATGCAGCTAACGTGCGTCCGGGCACAACGTTCGTCGCAGTGGGCTTGCAGCCTTATCTCTTCTGGATAATGACCAAAAATCTCTCACCGCGCAAAGTAAGCGGAATGGAAATCGTTACGCGCTATTTTGTTGTTAATTAAAAATAATGACCAGAAATACCCGCCTTCATTATAAGATCAGCAGTCTTTGTGTAAACTTCGCTTTAAAAGCAATATAGGTTTTGGTGTTTTATTACTTTGGTTGTTATCTTTCCCAAAATATACTATTTTAACCGTGGTGTGTCCGGCCTAAGAATATACCTCTCCGTCTCCTCACGTGGATGTCTTAAAAGCCGACTAAGGGGTTACACGGACTTGTTGATAAGATTTGTCCTGGCTGCTAGCTTATTATGGAATGTGTTATTACTAGAAGAAAGCGTTATCCGAGTCAGTCGTGGGAAGCAATGGCGGCGATGAGCTCACCACTTGTCACGTCTATTTCCCACTTAGAGCATTGCAGGCCTCCGTACCGGAGTGCTCGATGATTTCCCACGATGGTGCAACCCACCGTGAAAAGAGGCCCATTTGTGGTTACCCTTACCCACCCTTACCCCTTACCCTTGTGGCCTACCCTTTCGCGGAAAAAGACGTGTGTCTATATGTATGTCCTACTAATATTATAAACGCGAAAGTTTGTATGGATGGATGGATGTATCTTTGTTACTCTTTCACGTAAAAACTACTGCATGGATTTGGATGAAATTTGGAATGGAGATAATTGGACTCCGGGAAAAACACATAGGCACATTTTTATCTCGATATTCCCACGGGATCGAGACTTACGCGGGTGAAACCGCAGGGCGCTGCTTGTATGTATTTTTTTTTTTTTTTTTTTTTTTATGTAATAAGGTGACAAACAAGCAGACGGCCCGCCTGATGTAAAGCAGTCACCGCCGCCTATGGACATCTGCAACACCCACGGTATTGCAAACGCGCTGTCTACCATTAAGAACCCTATTGATATTTCTCTTGAATTTACCCATATTGTAGCCCTGTGGGAAGAAATAAATGTGCTAATTGTAATTAGCAATTATTATTAATTTTAATTTTAATGTGTATAATTGTAGTTTGATATGATTGTGCATATACAATATTTAGATCCGTTGGGCGCCTTAATCCCGCGGATGCCGCGCAAACGGCAGAAGACAAGCTACGTCGACAGACTGCTGGAACTGGGCCTCATTACAGACAAGAAGCAGTGCCGTAGAAAGAGACAACAGAAGAACGCCAAAAGCGGAGCGGATAACGATAAATCGAACGGTAAGTTAAGATAAGATAAGATAATTATTTATTTTCAGATTTCACACATTAAAAAATTCACATGTCATCCATTTTGTTTATAAATTAAATCTTATGATGAATGTTAGTTAGCATACAAAGTTACAATTATTAAATTAAGCATTAAATTAATTCAAATTCAATCATCATAAATAAATTTAAATTTGTAAATTTTGTGACATAAATTTATTTAATTTTGTAGTATTTCTGATTTATTAAGTTGTATGTAGTAGCTAAAAGTCTATGCGCAATAATGTGTTATGTTATATGGGTTTATATGGGTTAAACAACAACAAATAAAAACTTTCGTGAATCATATCAATTATTTTATAAAAACGGGAAAGGGGTTACGGGGGGGGGGGGGTTATTTTTGAGTGCTAAGCGAGACGCGGGTAGAGTCTCACCTTGAAAAAGATTCTCGAAACGGGTCGAAACTATGTCGGTGGTTACGTCAATTTAACGGTACGTAAAAATTTCCCGTTTTTATAAAATAACAACAAATAAGTTTCTTGTGTAAAATATATTTTTCAATACAAGCTTTTATATAATTATTGATTGTAACCGTGTGCTGATCAAAATGAGCCTAAACACGGCCAGTCTACTATTATCCATCGAGGAGTTACATTGTCCACCTTCCGTCTCCATCATCAGATCAGCTCGCTGTCACTATAATATTACATTGTCATCGGAACTTGACAGGTATGCAATTAAAATTCAATTAGAGATTCCACCCGGACATAGGTACATTGCAAGTTAATATAAAGCTTGTAAAACGCCAGTAATGCACTTACTTTTGGGTAAATGCATGACGGAACTAGTAAATGGGCCACCTGATTGAAAGCTGTAACCTCTTCCTATAACATTGCTTTCATAGGTCACGTCCACCTAGAACGCGCCCTACTTGGCATCGCGAACCGTCCGCCACCCTCAGACATAAAGATGAAAGTCTCATGTGCCTGTAATTTCACCGGCACCGCTACTGCTTTGCGGCAGAAATAAGTGGTAGTACTTCCGCGGCACAAAAAAGCTCTACTACTACTAAACTTGGGTTGCTGAGTTAAAATCCGTTCTATCTATTGTTAGTTCCGTTTTACAATCGCGGTGAGATCAGTAATGACTGGTATGCTCAACTCAAAGCTAGCGTGTCTCCCTAAGATTTACAGTCACTACCATGCCGTACTTTCTCCTGGCGTTGTATTACCGGCTTTATATCTTGGAACTCATAACCCCTTTGTCCGTCTCTATCTATGTCTATCCTATTACTCTTCCCCATGTCATTAGATAATTGACTCGTAGGTCTTCTTATAACTCCAAGTACGCTATTGGTGAGCTAAATCTGGCGTACGCTATTGTTGAGCTAAATCTAGCGTAATAAGAGACTGTTAACTGAGCGAGCGTAGCGAACTATGGCGCTTATATTAGTTCGAGGGTTCGCAATTGATCTTTTACACCCGTTTCTTTTACGTCACTAATGCGAGGAAATTAAAAAACTTTGTTGCGAAGTTTCTAAATTGTGAACAAGATACGTTTCCGCCTTGTTTACTGTTTTAATTTTTTTTTCTTACGGCAATGATACCAATGTGCAAGGGTTTGAAGTTTAAAAACTGCTATCCATACTTTATGAAGGACCCGATTAGATTTTCAAACTTACTTACGGCCGATATGCTTCATACAACACAGTTTTCGATTCAGCTAGATGCTACTTAGGCAAGTCATTTAATAAATATTGCTGGACAGTTCACACAACATTATCTAGCCCCAAGCTAAGCGGAGCTTGTGTTATAGGTACTAGACAACTGATATACTTAATACAATATATGACATAGATAGATATTTTTTATTATATATAGAAAATACCCAGAACACCCTGAACAAATATCTGCGGATCGCACAAATATTTGTTCCGAGGCGGGAATCTAACCCACAACCTCCTGCGTCGCAGGCGAACGTTCGCCCGCCGCGACACAGAGGTAATCTATATAGCAGTCTATATAAAATATAGCAGGTCTCAAAAAATTGTTTGTTTGGCATTAGGATAGATACCAATAGTGTAAAACCATGTTAGCAGCTTCGAAAGACCTGCGTCTTGTTTGTAAATTTTCGAAACATTCGAGGTTTTTTGAATTTTTGGGGTTACGTTTTCATAAGATGTACCTTTTAGAAGTTATAAGCCAAAACCTGAAAAATTACCGTAAATTTCGAGGTTTTCCACGCACAGGTCTTTCGAAGCTGCAAACTTGGTTTTGTATCAATTCTAACAACATCACAGAAAAACATTACAGTAAATTTTTCGCGCCCAACGCTATTTTTACAATCTTGCAATGTTTATATGTTTGGGTCAAATCTTGCAACTGAATTTTAAAGCAGAAAAAAAGCAAAGCTCAATTTTATCCTCAACAGATTGAGATGAAATTTTTCAAACCTGTCAAGTTCCGATGACAATACAATATTATGGTGACAGCGAGCTGATCTGATGATGGAGACGGAAGGTGGACAACGGAACTCCTCGATGTATAATAGTAGCCTGGCCGTGTTTAGGCTCATTTCGATCAGCACACAGCACACAGGTTCCGATCACAAATTTTATAAAAGCTTGCACTGTAAAATATATTTTTCACAAAAAACTTTTTGTGTCTATGGTCACAGCGTAGATTTCAGAGCATGAGTGGAAAAAAAAGCGACCAAGTGCGAGTCGGACTCGCTCATGAAGGGTTCCGTAGCAACAAGTAACATAATATAAAAGTTCTTGGATGGTTTACGATTTATGACGTATTAAGAAAAACTACTTACTAGATCTCGTTCAAACCAATTTTCGGTGATTTTAGATGTTACATCACACATTTTACCACTTTGCAAATGTATCTCGCGCAAACTATTCAGTTTAGAAAAAAAATGATATTAGAAACCTCAATATCATTTTTGAAGACCTATCCATATATCCATAAGGTTATATGAAAAAAAAAACTTGTTTCAGTCTAAGTCTAAGTTTAAGTTAAGTTAAGTTTAAGTTAAGTTTAAGTCTAAGTTTAAGTCTAAGTTAAGTTTCAGTTTAAGTCCCCACAAAAATAATTGGTTTTTTTCTTTTTTTGTGTGAAAAATTTAATGCGTTTCACAGTATACATCTCGGTACTTACCAAGTTTCAACAGCATAGCTCTTATAGTTTCGGAAAAAATACGGACGGACAGACAGACATGATGAATCCATAAGGGTTCCGTTTTTTGCCATTTGGCTACGGAGCCCTAAAAACAGTCTTTTGCTGTGTAGAAGTTATTATAGACGTAAATAGCCGCCCGAGGCCACGGAGCTTTATTACATTACATTTTTATAAACCCTGAGTGAGTTTCGCTCTTACACTCCGCGACAGAGCTTGCGTCTAGATCAGGGGTTCCCAAACTTATTTTGTCTACTGCCCACTTTGAGAATAAATTAATTTTTAGCGCCCCCGTAATTATTTAAGCGGATGCACAAATCGGGTTTTTTAACAAAAACTTGTTAAAACATGATTGCCTGCGGTCTATTATCTACGAAAATGACCTATCTAGGAATACTAATAACTATTAAAATGCGAAAGTGTGTCTGATTTGACGCAACCATTTTTTTTGTGGGTCTTATACCGCCCCCCTTTAGGCCTGCAGCGCCCACAAGGGGGCGTTAATACACCGTGGAATACACTACCGTCGTCTGTCTTTCCTGAAAACTATAATCTGGGTCTCTTCAAGTCTAGAGTGAATAAATAAAAATAAATAAATAAATAATGCTGGACAGTCACACAACATTATCTAGCCCCAAGCTAAGCAGAGCTTGTGTTATGGGTACTAGATAACTGATATAAATAATACAATATATTACATAGATAGATATTTTTTATTACACATAGAAAATACCCAGAACACCCTGAACAAATATCTGCGATTGCACAAATATTTGTTCCGAGGCGGGAATCGAACCCGCAACCTCCTGCATCGCAGGCCAAGCTTCGCCCGCCGCGCCACAGAGGTCGCTAGGAATAGGTGCCTTCTAGACCTTTCTGCTCCATCTTCGGCCACATCGTCACTTACCAACAGGTGAGATCGTGGTCAAACAAAGGTCTATCAATGTTTTCATCCACTTTGGGAACCCCTGGTCTAGATAATACCGCATGACTACACGTAAATGCTGTTCTGTTCGTTTAAAATACAAAGTCTGACATGGATTTCTCGTTAGTAGGTTCAGATTGTAAACTTATTTAGATCGGAGTTCGGGGAAATGAAATACCAACTTCAGAGGCAAATAGATAGAATATTCATAATATTTAAATCAGGTCTGTGGTGTATTTAATCTGAAATAAATTCGGCCAAGTGCGAAAGTTGTGGCCTATATTGGAGTATGCCTCTGAAAATACTGTTTTTTTATCATAAAATGTTTAAAGGAACTTCATTTTGTTTGTCGTGTAAAATATAGAATCTTCTATTATTGGCTCCACCAAAAAATAAATGGGCAAAAAGGCAGCGGCTATGTTTATAAAAAAGACTACATCTCCAAAGATTTTGCAGGCTTTAAGTTTAAAGTATAGTATTCGTTCATAAAAGTATTTTTTTTATGAACTTAATTAAAAAAATAGGTTATGAAATTGGCCGTGGCGTGTCCGCCTTCTCCGTCCTTTGGATGTTGTAAAAGCCGATTTAGGGAATACACCACGGGATGGGCAGCTGCGTCCACCTGAGTACTCGGCGCCAACACTGCGTTACCAATCCGCCTGCCAAGCGTGGTAATTATGGCAAATCCCTCCATTGCATTCTATGGGGAGACCTCCACCTGCACTGGACGTCTAAATACTGCTTATGAAGGACGATTATGACGAAACATTAGTATTAAAATAAATAAATTCGGTGATAAATTAAATTTAAAAAATATATACATGAAAAGTCTTCAGTTTAATTGTATTGATTTTATTTATCTCCTGCGACGCAGGACGTTGCGGGTTCGATTCCCGCCTCAGAACAAATATTTGTGCGATCTGCAGATATTTGTTCAGGGTGTTCTGGGTGTTTTCTATTTATAATAAAAAATATCTATCTATGTAATGTATTGTATTAAGTATATCAGTTAACTAGTACCCATAACACAAGCTCTGGCTTAGCTTGCGGCTTGATAATGTTGTGTGAACTTGTCCAGCATTATTATGATTATTTATTTATTTATCTATTTAATGATCCAGTAATCCGCACCGTTTGAGAAACAATCGAATATAGGCAAAAGTTAGAGGTAACTTTGTGATTTTTTGCTTTAGAGAAAATATTGTTTTTTTTTTTTATTGTTAAATTTGATATAGCAAAAACAAACAAACAAATGTTTGTTTTTGCTATATCAAAACAGGGCCTCGGTTTATTTTTTGTTTTATTTCTTTTAGCTACTATGTTTACTAAAAATCTATAATCTATATATCTATAACTATAGTACTTGTACTATTATTTAAAAATAATATTATAATAATATTAATATTATTAATAAAAAAAACAGCGTCACCCGCACTTTTGCAAGCACGGATGTACATCTTGACTCGAATATTAGTTTTAATAGTTGTTATTAATTTAATAGATATAATGTATTCTGTGACTATATGTATACCTAATTCAATAACAATGTAGTATCCATGCATATTTTTTACCTGAATCTTGTACTTGATTTACTGAGGTAAAAATAATATCTACCATTGTCAATTTGCTGAGGCGAAGCCACGAAAGTAATGAAACCCTACACAGACGAAGCTAGCTTGCAATTACCAAAGCTTTTCTCGACTTTCGTCCGCCAAAGTGATCTCCGTAACATTGCATGACTTTCAAAGCAAGGTCGTTTTAGTAATCCTTTTCAATATTGTAGAGAGTGCATCTGGCTCAGACTCTGCTCAGTCGGACTCAGACGCGAGCTCTGAGCCGTCACCCGTCACACAGAAGCCAGCTAAACAACGAAAGAAACCAACGAAAGTCGAACTTAGTGCTAATGAAATCGGCCGACTTCTGATTAAGGCCGTCGATAATGGTAAGAGATTCCACAAGTAATTTATTTTTCAACAAATTAGAATAGTTTTTATAAATTCTTTCAGGGCGTCTGATGGTTGAAGCGACCCGAGAGCTGGCTCTTATCTGGCTCAACACATAAGTACCTATTGCCATTCAGCGTGGGAATGTAGCCAGCGTCTTACGCTTGCGTAAGACGCTGACTTTGACGTCTTCCGTATTGAAAATATGAATGAAACAGTTGAACTATCTAAAGACCGTTTCAAATGATCCAAAGATATCTTAACTTATCTTTGGATCGTTTGAAACGGTCTTAACATAGACCTATGCCTACTTGTGCTGTTGTATTCTTATTTCTTGAAATAAGTGTAATTAGAATAGAATTGAAATAGTTTATTCATATTAATGTCGTGAGTGATGGTTGATTTAAGGCACTGAGACGTGGTCGTTAACTATTGGCCTCAAAAAAAAGCCCAGTTGCCCGGCGAGCTATGGAGAGAGCTATGCTTGGAGTTTCACTCGTTTTCACGAGTTTTCCTCGTGGTCCATAGACGAACCTAAATGAATGATATAGCTCTCAGAATTAGCTAGTTAAAGACAAAGTGGCAATGGGCAGGCCATATACCCGTGCGGTATAGAGTGCCACGACGAAGGGTCTTGAGCCGCCTCCAACCACCGACTACATACGTCTCCTATATCAAAATAGTTTGGGCTCTATTGTCGCCTTAAATTTAAATTTAATTGGCAGATTTATCTGAAGCTCTCAAATGGCTGGCGGAAAATTTGGAAGAAGTAGCCTTGGACCAGGAAGCGGAAGGATTCGATCCGACGTCGGATGGCACTCCGCTGGTCACCATCTCTAAGGAGTCGGTCGAGGCTATGGAGAACGACTTGTTCAAGAACGTACTACTAGGAGTGGGGGTCACCCCCCCGAACGACGAACAGGTAATCAGTGTAATCTGTAACCAGGTGACTGACTTACTGACTGACTGACTGACTGACTGACTGACTGACTGACTGACTGACTGACTGACTGACTGGCTGGCTGGCTGGCTGACTGACTGACTGACTGACTGACTGACTGACTAACTGGCAGACTGACTGGCTGGCTGGCTGGGCGGCTGACTGACTGGCTGAATGACTGACTGACTGACTGACTGACTGACTGACTGACTTACTGACTGACTGACTGACTGACTGACTGACTGACTGACTGACTGACTGCATGACTGGCTGGCTGAATGCATGACTGACTGGCTGACTGGCTGGCTGGCTGACTGACTGACTGACTGACTGACTGACTAACTGGCAGACTGACTGGCTGGCTGGCTGGGCGGCTGACTGACTGACTGACTGACTGACTGACTGACTGACTGACTGACTGACTGACTGGCTGAATGCATGACTGACTGGCTGAATGACTGACTGACTGTTTAAGTTTGTATGGAAAAGTAGACGCGGGCGAAGTCGCAGGCATTCCACTAGTGATCATAATATAACACCCAACTGTCACATACACAATCCTGATCCCAGTTGTGGTATGATGCGCGTCATTTAAAAAGAACGCTGGCGGTCATACTTCTTCATACGTTCCAGCGTTATTTTTACATGACGCGTACTCTACTAGGATCCCCGTGTCGTGGGTATCAGCAACTACGAATGCCATGGTACCAGGCCCGGAACAAATATTTTGATTTCAGTGTTACACCTTATTTAGACATGGGAGATAAAAGTATGGGAGAAAATTTGTTTGTTTTGATTGTATTTTTAATTTACTCATCATCATCATCCGATGATGTCCACTGATGGCTGGATATGGGCCTCCCCGAAAAAAATACCAAATATTTATTATTATTATTATTTATTTAGTTGCCTCCATTCTCAATCCTACACTGTGTCGTCCAAATCATGATCAGCACTATACAATCTTTATTCACCAACGTTTGTCCGTTCTGCGAGCTATATGGCGATTGCCACTTTAACTTGTTTATTTTATGAGCTATGTCGATGATCTTGGTCCTTTAATGGATCTCCTCATTTCGGATTTTATCATGCAGTGAAACTCCTAGCTATCTCCATTGCTCTTTGAATATGAAGCCAACACCAAGCAAGCGACCATATTATGTCTACAGAGTTGGATTAGTCAGCAATAGGCAACATAATACACCATTGATATGTGGACGACCTCTGTGGCGCGGCGGGCGAAGGTTCGCCTGCGACGCAGGAAGTTGCAGGTTCGATTCCCGCCTCGGAACAAATATTTGTACGATCTGCAGATATTTGTTCAGGGTGTTCTGGGTATTTTGTATGTATAATAAAAAATATCTATCAATGTAATGTATTGTATTAAGTATATCTGTTATCTAGTACCCATAGCACAAGCTCTGCTTAGCTTGGGGCTAGATAATGTTGTGTGAACTATCCTATTAACATGACATGCATGTATTATTTGAAAGGGAAAAAATTCAAGAATGTCAATTTAACATCGCGAGGTCAAGTTCAGGGCGAACTTTAGTATTTTTATAACGGTTAGAAAATTTGATTATATTTTATGAATTATTAATTTTCTTTGCTTGATATACATTAATTAATCTTGGTTCTCAGTAGCCTTAATAAATCTCAATCAACGAGATATTGTTGGAATAAATTAAAATTTAGCTAAAACACTAATTAATATCAATTAAACTTCGTTATTCAGTCGTAATTACTTTGCATAAAAAAAGTTACGAAACCGCATCTAATTTAAATGAAAAACGGGATTTACTACTGCAAAAAATTAAGCCATCAGAGAATTATTAAACTTTTGTCTGTTGGAGTGTGCCGCTAGGGGGTGTTTGAGCCCCCTGCATACAAACGAAGCTTGCTCCGTTTTTGGATATTATCAATATTACCGGTGAATTATCACAGTTTTTTCCCTAATTGTTGCAAGCTTTTTTTTCTTCATACAAATAACGTATGAAAGTAATGACGTATCAAGCAGAGCTTCACCGGTACCCTCTGCCTATGAACAGTGCATTGCCTCATAGGTCACGTCCTCCTAGGACGCGCCCTATGTGGCATTGCACTGCGCCCGCCACCCTGAGACATAAAATAATAAAAATAAAAATAAATAAATGAATAATGCTGGACATATCACACAACATTATCTAGCCCCAATCTAAGCAGAGCTTGTGTTATGGGTACTAGATAACTGATATACTTAATACAATACATTACATAGATAGATATTTTTATTATACATAGAAAATATCCAGAACACCCTGAACAAATATCTGCAGATCGCACAAATATTTGTTCCGAGGCGGGAATCGAACCCGCAACCTCCAGCGTGGAAGGCGACCCTTCGCCCGTCGCGCCACAGAGGTCGTCATAAAGATGAAAAGTCTCATGTGCCTGTAATTCCATCGGCATCCTTACCCTTCAAACCGGAACACAGCAATGTGACCACTTCTTCTTTGCGGCAGAAATTTGTATGGCGGTAGTACTTCCAAGAACGAACTCTTTCACAAAAAAGCTCTACTTCTACTACTACATAATTATACTAGCAGCGCCCCGCGGTTTCACCCGCGTAAGTCTCGATCCCGTGGGCGTGGGAATATCGGGATAAAAATGTGGCTATGTGTTATTCCGGGAGGCTAGTTATCTCCATTCCAAATTTCATGCAAATCCGTCCAGCCGTTTCAGCGTGAAGAAGTAACAAACACACTCACACACACAAACTTTCGCATTTATAATATTAGTAGGACGTGACGTTATCTGGTCACGTGGTAGCCTCAGAGTAGCAGACCTTGTTTTCTTAGATCAGAAATCGCTTATGTACAGTACTTTTAAATTATGCAATAAAAAACTTCTTCTATCTGTAAATAAAAAAATGTTACAGGAAAAATACTGGAGAATTCCCAGTAGCCTTCATTTCGAGACGATAAGGAAACGCCGGGAAATAATAATGAAAGCGGTGCATAAAGAACTCATTATAGACGCGAGCGAGTCCGTCCAACGAGCGAATGAATCCAGCGACGATGACGATTTGTTTGACAACTTGAGAAAAATGCGCGAAAATAGCGATGGTATAAAAATGCGCGAAAATAGCGAGGGTATAAAAATGCGCGAAAACAGCGAGGGTATAAAAAAGCGCGAAAACAGCGATGGTATAAAAATGCGCGACAATATGAACAGCTCTACAAGCGCGATGCGGAACCACAAGCGGAGTCGCAGCGTGGAGGATGATGGCAACAGGAGGGAGAAGATGCAGAAGATTGATGAGGGTGATGAAAGCCGTGGTGGTGATGATGATGATGATATCCTCTCGTTCGCTAAGAAGACGCTGCAGCATGAGGACTTGCCAGATACCGAGGATATTTTGAGCCGTATACCCACGAATGACAGCGGTAAGTTAATTCATACACTATTTTTAACCCACGACGCAAAAACGAAGGGGAGTTATAAGTTTGACGTGTCTGTGTGTGTGTGTGTGTGTCAACGTAGCTCCCGAACGGATGAACTGATTTCCATTTTATTTGTTTGGTTGTAAGGTGAATTTGTCGGGAGTGTTCTTAGCTATGTTTGATCAAAATCGGTTCAGCCGTTTCATTGCGTTGGGGTTTTTTGAAATTTTCACAATACTAATTACTTGTCATCTATTATCTCAATTCATTTTCTTTCAAAAATCTTTCAACTCATTCTAGGAAATTCAATTCTCCAAATATTAAAACGCACAAGTGCGAGTGAAACTCGTGCCTTGAGGATTCCGATCCGTAACATATTTTGAAATCCCTTTCGAGCCCTTTACTTACAAACGTCACCAAAGCATTTAAGGGGTAAAACATAGATAAAAAAAAAAACAATTACCATAATAATGAACCAGGAATCATATTGTGATGATATTATAGTAAAAAAGTATAGATAATATATTCGTCTTTCGAGATAGCTAATAAAAACTAGGTTGGTTCATACAAAAAATTCACATCTGCAAATTACGAAAAATGGGGTCTGTTTAGGTACCAGTATAGCTAAATCCACTGTATATTTTATTGTGAAAATAATAAGAAATAGTAGCTTTTATATTCCTCTATTCGTCTAGCTTATTATCTTGTGCCCAAATAAAAACACACACACACACACACACACATCATAGACACGTGGGTATCTCGTAGTGCTCGCTTTACGAGATCTTTTCTCCCCCATACCTGCAAGTTGTGAAATGGGCTCCCTCCTGAGGTGTTTCCGCTAAACTACAACATGAACCGCTTCAAAAAAAAAAGAAAAAAAAGTCCTTCAGGGCAGGCAACGCATTGGCTCTCTGTGTGTTCTCCTCTGGTGTTGCAGATGTCAATAGGCGACGGTAACCGCTTACCATCAGGCGGGCCGTAAGCCAGTTTGTCGAGCAATTACATTAAAAAAAAGTATAAAAACCCACTCCATACATTTTTCTATGTAAAAGAGAAGGGATGCAACAAAAAAAAGGGGGAAGTCTTGCCACAAACACTGAAAGACCTTTACGAAGCCACTGATAATGCCATAGCCGTGGTAGAGTACCTACCATGAAGTTATAGGTAAATCTGGAGGCCACACTCGTCTAGACCTATATCATGAATGTAGTAGTACATGGATTGAGTGCTAAAATAGCATAGAGTGTTCCTTCTTACTCCTATCCTAGAAGATAGCTTGCTATCCTATGTTAGAGAGAAACAAATATATTGTCACACGACAGTCGTTTTTCCGTTCCTTACCCTGAATATTGGCACCATGCATATACATCATCCTAGATTGTTACCATGAATGTAGTAGTAATTTTACATTTGGCCTGGTACGACTTACACAAATAAGAACAGATAGATTTATGCTTGTCTCATTCCAACACATGAATACATTCATATAAAAGAATGAGACTGGTATAATCGATACCGTTTCGTTTTTAGCCTTAGTTCCATGCTTTAGTTCTTATTCCGAGACCTATATGAAGCAAATCGACTGAATTCTATCTCGCTCCACATAGGTCCCCCTCCTCTCATTCTAGTAGGGTATCCACACAACTACAAAGTAAAAGAGACCTATATTTTTTTTTTTTTTTTTTTTAACATTGATAGACCTTTGTTTGACCACGATCTCACCTGTTGGTAAGTGACGATGTGGCCGAAGATGGAGCACAAAGGTCTAGAAGGCACCTATTCACTCTAGACTTGAAGAGACCCAGATTATAGTTTTCAGGAAAGAAAGACGACGGCAGTGTATTCCACTCCTTAGCAGTTCGCATTATAAAGGTAGAACCGAAACGAAGCAAATCGACTGAATTCTATCTCGCTCCACTTAGGTCCCCCTCCTCTCATTCTAGGAGGGTGTCCACACAACTACAAAGTAAAAGAGACAAGTTCAAAAACGATAGGTATAGGTGAAAAGCTAACAATATATATTCGTGCCATTCTTTTATAAGTAGATAATATTGTAAACTGAGAGACGTTTGAATGGAAATAATAATTAATCATAGTATCCTACCAGCAATTAATTCCCTGTCACATTCCTCTTCCTCCACTCTTATAGATGTGGTTTTCATTTTGCAGATAAAATAAAACAATGTATGTAATATAATTATATAATCTGTAGGTATTAGTTGTAATATTCTTTCTGTAAATAAATGCATATCTGTAGGTACAAAATGATTAGAGATCCACCAACTTATCTGTAGAATGAAATGTATGTAGATGATAAAAAAACTACATACATTTCATTCTACAGATAAGTTGGTGGACCTGTACTGCATATTTTTACTTTGTTTTGAAAGCCGGTCCCCATTTTGTTAATTTCATTCGTTTCTCCTCATTTGCCGAATACGAATGTGCTTTTCGCACAGTTTTACAATGGAATGGTCATACTGTATCAATAGGTAAGAGTTATTTATAACATTTTGCCGTTTACACATTGACTTGTCAGATAAACTTAGGTAGGTAGTGGGTTTGTGTTTATTTGCCGCAAATTGAAGGTACATGCCGCGCGAGCGAACCCGCTGGCGGATATTACAAAAAATTTATACGATTGGTAAGACGTAGGAGAAGCCGCGGGTTAAACATGATCCACGCAAAAAAATGTTTTTACCACTGGCTTGTCTCTTTGATAGTGACATTTGTTTGTTTTAAAAAAATATCTCGAATTCTGAACCAGGTTATAAGTAACATTAGCCTCTAGTCTTACCCAGTTCGTAGTAACATGTTTTCGCAATGAGTTTATGTAATAATTCGCAACAAATATTTATTTGCAGACGACAGCGAAGGCGAACAAATAGTTTTGTCGAGAAAACGTGACAGCGGGAGGCGCCGAATTATTATTGAAGACGATTCCGACTGAGATTATTTTCTTTTGTAAGCGTTGATTTATTATAAGGAGAGTAAAAGCAATTACATGAGTAAAGGTTTTTTTTTCATATACATTGAATCTGTTTATGACAACCTCTGCGGCGCGGCGGGTGAGTAGCTGGATGCGTGAGGTGCGGTTCAATTCCCGCTGCGGGATAAATGTTTAGAAGATTTACATTTTTTTTTCTTCATCTTCATTGAATCTGTTTATGACAACCTCTGCGGCGCGGCGGGTGAGTAGCTCGATGCGTGAGGTGCGGTTCAATTCCCGCTGCGGGACTAATGTTTATAAGATTTACAAATATATTTTTTCATCTTCATTGAATCTGTTTATGACAACCTCTGCGGCGCGGCGGGTGAGTAGCTGGATGCGTGAGGTGCGGTTCAATTCTCGCTGCGGGACAAATATTTATAAGATTTGCTAATAGTTTTCCGGATCTGGGAGTGGTGGTGGTACCGTGGTTTAGGGTTCCGTAGCCAAATGGCAAAAAACGGAACCCTTATGGATTCGTCATATCTGTCTGTCTGTCTGTCTGTATATGTCACAGCCACTTTTTTCCGAAACTATAAGAGCTATGCTGTTGAAACTTGGTAAGTAGATGTATTCTGTGAACAGCATTAAGATTTTTACACAAAAATGAAAAAAAAAACAATACATTTTTGGGGTTGCATACTCAGAACTGAAACTCAAAAATTTACTAAGCCCTATTACTAAGGTTCGGCGGTCCGTCCGTTTGTCTGTCTGTTCATCTGTCACCTCATCTGGATGTATCTCATGAACCGTGATAGTGAGACAAATACAAAAAAACAGAATAAAATAAATATGAAAGGGGTTCCCATACTACAAACGTGTTTTTTTTGCTGTTTTTTTAGATAATGGTACGAAACCCTTCGTGCGCGAGCCTCACTCGCACTTGGCCGTTTTTTTAGTGTTTTTTTTTAACCCCCGACGCAAAAACGACGCGGTTTTATAAGTTTGACGTGTCTGTGTGTGTGTGTGACTGTGGCATCGTAGCTCCCGAACGGATGAACCGTTTTCTTTTTTAAGTTGAATTTGTCTGGAGTATTCTTAGCTATGTTTGATCAAAATCGGTTCAGCCGTTTCATTGCGCTGAAGGTTTTTTAATTTTTAAATTACTTGTTTATGTATGTAAATTAAAATGTTATGTTGTATTATTTCTGTCGCAAAGCAGTAGTGCTCGCATTGCTGTGTTCCGGTTTCTGCCGCAAAGCAGTAGTGCTCGCATTGCTGTGTTCCGGTTTGAAGGGTATAAGGGTGCAGGTGAAATTACAGGCACATGAGACTTTTCATCTTTATGTCTCAGGGTGGTGGGCGCAGTGCAATGCCACATAGGGCGCGTCCTAGGTGGACGTGACCTATGAGGTGATGCACTGTTCATAGGCAGAGTTTACCGCTTAACATCAGGTTTTAGTAGTAGTAGAGCTTTTTTGTGAAAGAGTTGGTCCGGGGAAGTACTACCACCATACCTATTTCTGCCGCAAAGCAGTAGTGCTCGCATTGCTGTGTTCCGGTTCGAAGGGTATAAGGGTGCCGGTGAAATTACAGACACATGTGACTTTTCATCTTTATGTCTCAGGGTGGCGGGCGCAGTGCAATGCCGCATAGGGCGCGTCCTAGGTGGACGTGACCTGTGAGGTAATGCACTGTTCATAGGCAGAGTTTACCGCTTAACATCAGGTGGGCCTCTTGCTTGATCCGTCATCCAAGTAGTATAAAAAAAAAAAAAATTTTACCTCATATCTCCGTCATTTATGAACCGATTTGGAAAATGTTTACTACAATACTTAGAAACACACCTGTCAGTTACTTGTTAGACCGTTACAGGTATACATATTGTATTGGACAGAGGTCGAATTGTTTCCTAGATATTGTCAGCGAGAGTCCTTTGTGTTTGACATACTCGTAATTCCCAGACATCTTATACATAGATAAATAAATAAATAAAGATACTATATCAGGTACTAGATAACTGATATAGTTAATATAATACATTACATAGATAGATATTTTTTATTATACATAGAAAACACCCAGATAATAAATAATAATAATAAATAATGCTGGACAGTTCACACAACATTATCTAGCCCCAAGCTAAGCAGAGCTTGTGTTATGGGTACTAGATAACTGATATACTTAATACAATATAATACATAGATAGATATTTTTTATTATACATAGAAAATACCCAGAACACCCTGAACAAATATCTGTGATCGCACAAATATTTGTTCCGAGGCGGGAATCGAACCCGCAACCTCCTGCGTCGCAGGCCAATCTACGCCCGCCGCGCCACAGAGGTCGTCAAATAGATATTTAAGATAGATACGTTTATTCATAAAAATGGTTCAACACATATTTCACTGTTTTGTTGTAACTGCGTAAACCAAGGTAGGTGTGGAACTACTGAACCGGTTGGTAGTTCTACTTTTTTTTTACCCGTAGTACTACTGGTAGTAGTAAAAGTAGTACCACGGGCAATAAACGGGTTTGTGATGGTTACTCACATTCGCTTGACACTATTAACTAACTTAATTTAAAAGATACATAAATGAGGACATCTCACCTCCTAGGTAATAAGCAACATGGCTGATACCAATACCAACCTTGATGAAAAATGTGCGCTACCAACCTCTCAGAAAAATGTGCGCTACCAACCTCTCGGAAAAATGTGCGCTACCAACCTCTCGGAAAAATGTGAGCTACCAACCTCTCGGAAAAATGTGCGCTACCAACCTCTCGGAAAAATGTGCACTACCAACCTCTCGGAAAAATGTGCGCTACCAACCTCTCGGAAAAATACGCGCTTCCTGTTACACACTTCCTTCCATTTCACGAAATCACTCCCACAGATTGCAGCAAGGCGAGAGGAAAGATGTTACACATAAAAACCGGCCAAGTGCGAGTCGGACTCGCGCAAGAAGGGTTCCGTACCACTATATATAAAAACAAAAAAAACAGGTTTGTTGTATGGGAGCCCCCTTAAATTTTTTTTTTTTCTGTTTTTTAGTATTTGTTGTTATAGCGGCAACAGAAATACATCATCTGTGAAAATTGCAACTGTCTAACTATCACGGTTCATGAGATACAGCCTGGTGACAGACGGACGGACAGCGGAGTCCTAGTAATAGGGTCCCGTTTTACCCTTAGGGTACGGAACCCTAAAAAGCAGCAACTAGACTGTCAACTGTTTCTTTTATAAAATAGCTGATTGAGTCTTATAAACATACTAGCGACTCGCCCCGGCTTCGCACGAGTAGCCACTGGTGAAAAACAGCCCCCTCTACCTCCCCCCCCCCCTTCTCCTGGTTCTAAGCTACCTCCCCACCAATTTTCAGCCAAATCGGTTCAGCCGTTCTTGAGTTATAAGTGGTGTAACTAACACGACTTTGTTTTATATATACGAGTATAGAGAAAAGTATGTACATAACCATGATAGTTTCAAGTTATATATGAACGCGTCTAAAACAGACTAAAGTTTCACGTTACCTTCAGCGGCGGCCGTCACAAACACTGAGGGATGTTTCAGTTATTCTATAATACATACAATTCTTATAGCCCCATGTTTATTATACCACATAGGAATTCCAATAAGCCCGTATCGGATAGCAATACACTCGTTCAGCCGGGTCCCTCCCATTGCATCGCCGTTGTAGCGCGCGATATTGCATATCATTGTGCAGTATTCAACAAATAGAAATTGTACTGAGTAAAGCTTTCCATTTATTTCTACTTTAATTCCATATATTTAAACTTACAAGACATCGAGACCGGATTGTATTTGCGCATTGTTTTGCGTTTAATTTATATAATTAAACAACTTTGCTTTCGATATTGACGTTAAGTGTTAGTTCTAAGTATAAAATATTAGCCCCCGGTGACCCCCCCCCCCCCCCCCCCACTCCTACCCCACCCCCGTATATCAATCTCCTGGTTCTAAGCTACCTCCCCACCAATTTTCAGCCAAATCGGTTCACCCGTTCTTGAGTTATATGTGGTGTAACAACTAACACGACTTTGTTTATATATATTGTAGTGTATGCTCTATGGCATACATGCGCTGTCTCGTGTGCTCCTGTGTGGGTAAGGAACTGTCACTGTAACGCGAGCCACGGGCGAGAGTACAAGTGAAGTTACTACCAAGATACACGTGGGCATTGCCGAGCCAGTGAGGGACTTACGGTGATGTAGGAGGAGATAGAACATCCTCTACAAGTGGCGACGAGGAGAAAGGTACCTAACACATTTTTGAACAAGATCCGACGTGCGATACTGTCGTAAAATCGCCGAGCGTCATCGGTTTACAAGGCGGGCCGGGTTGCTGCCTAGGTCGCCTAAATCTGGTGTGTTTATTATTGCTGGAACTTCATCACATATTCTATCGTGGGGCCTCATGTAATCCTAGACAAAAAATTACAATAAATACCGATCCTAGATTTTGCATTATAAATGTAATATGTGATGGTCATCATAGAAAAAATAAATACTACGTATTCATTTTGAATAGAGTATAATAGGTACTTAGTCAAAGAGTAAATAATCTTTTTGTAAAAAATATCTAAGGAGTAAAGCACAGATAACTTTATACAAAGAGTATATAAAGTAAGTATTTAATTATAATAGTTGACCGGCCTGATAAGAGAATAGTTTAATATATAATTCGAAGAGTTTTTTTTGCAAGTAATTCCAACACAATGTAGACAGTGAAACTAGTTACATAGCCTTGCTTCGTTTGAGGAATAAAATATATTTGCACGAAACTAAATACCGTGGAAAGGAAAATTGATTATTTAGCACGGGTTTCGTAGGCCCCGATACCCAAAGGGGAATACTTAGTAGTCGGCTTGCGTAGTTACTAGTTAATATTTATCGAACCTCTGCTTAAAAGATAATTTAAAGCCACGCTAACTAATTAAGCAAAGTCTAGTTATGAGTAACTAGACTTTGCTTAAATTAAACTTAAGTAATTATGGGATCGCGGTCAATCTCTGGACTAGGTATATAAGTACCCTGTGTGCTAGGGGGTTTATCTAGTAGAATTAGCTTCATTTACTTGAAATGGGTTGACAAAACCGCCATTAAATTGGAAATTGTCTGGCAGTTCAAATGAATGCCTCCATTAAATTGGAATGGGTTGACAAAACCGCCATTAAATTGGACATTGTCTGGCAGTTCAAATGAATGCCTCCATTAAATTGGAATGGGTTGACAAAACCGCCATTAAATTGGAAATTGTCGGGCAGTTCAAATGAATGCCTCCATTAAATTGGAATGGGTTGACAAAACCGCCATTAAATTGGAAATTGTCTGGTAGTTCAAATGAATACCTCCATTAAATTGGAATGGGTTGACAAGACCGCCATTAAATTGGAAATTGTCGGGCAGATCAAATGAATCCCTCCATTAAATTGGAATGGGTTGACAAAACCGCCATTAAATTGGAAATTGTCTGGTAGTTCAAATGAATACCTCCATTAAATTGGAATGGGTTGACAAGACCGCCATTAAATTGGAAATTGTCTGGGAGTTCAAATGAATGCCTCCATTAAATTGGAATGGGTTGACAAAACCGCCATTAAATTGGAAATTGTCTGGCAGTTCAAATGAATGCCTCCATTAAATTGGAATGGGTTGATAAAACCGTCATAAAATTGGAAATTGTCTGGTAGTTCAAATGAACACCTCTATTAAATTTGAATGGGTTGTTAAACCCGCCATTAAATTGGAAATTGTCTGGTAGTTTAAATAATACCTCCATTAAATTGGAATTGGTTGACAAAACCCCCATTAAATTGGAATTGTCTGGTTGTTCAAATGAAAGCCTCCATTAAATTGGAAATTGTCTGGTAGTTTAAATAATACCTCCATTAAATTGGAATTGGTTGTCAAAACCCCCATTAAATTGGAATTGTCTGGTTGTTCAAATAATAAAATTCATTAAATCTAAATGAAAATGAATGAATCGTGTCTAAATGATAGTCTACAGATAACTGATACTTTTAATGATAACTAAAGGTGTTTTTTTATATGTATGTTAGTTTTTAAGGTATTTATGTTGCTATGGGCTTATTGTTTAGGTTTTTGTTAATTTTTTAATAAGCCTGAAATAAAGATATTTGATTTGATTATATTGGATATCGTCTGCTAGTTTTGTATAGACTTAGAAGTATATTGACTAAGTATTAACGTGTCTAGTATAAAAATACTTTAACAATGCTGTTGGGTCTGCCTCGTTTTTGTGGTGTCTCAGAGATATTTTCCAATAGTAGAACTGATAGTTTCAGCGCCATAATTCGGTAAAAAACCGCATCTCTGATATGCAGGTTACGTGACACTCACAACAGCATTTGGACGCGTCCGAAATTGAGTCGTCGCAGGAAAATGAGCGACGCTGTTGCACTTCGGAGGGGCACCTCAGATTCTGCGATCAGATTACTGTGAAATATAAATTTACATCGGTCGCGTAACGTAAGAAAATTACGACGGTTGGTGACAGCATTACCCTGAAAAAAAAACCGTGACTGAGGTAACGCCTTGGATGTTATCAACAGACCTTGGAAAATCATAGGAGCCATAGCAATCAACCAAGTCAAACGAGACTCTTCTGGCATACATAAGTCGCACTCCAGTCAATATTAAGGAGCATTCGAGACCACAATTGGAATAAATGATGAGGGAGGACCAACAACTGTCGACCAGTGTAATTACCTATGGTAGCCCAGATCGGAATCAGCGAGCGAAGTCGCGTTGATTGAAATAAAAAGCTTGTATAGTACAACACTGAAATTATTCAACTTACTCACAATGTATGAACCAAGCCATTCGACACCGTGCGTTTTCGTCAGCACGTTTTGAAACATATCACAACCATACCGGAGAATAACGCTGCATATTGAATGAGGATTCAAAAACAAGTTCCAAGACCTACTCGATCAGGGTATAATTTGAAGAATTTGGTTTCTCGAGTAGTACCCATAATGAAAGACAACGGGGAGCTGTGGTGATTATGTGTAGATTTTTTGTGCGTTTGCTGCTATTGTGTAGAAGAAACATCCGTTGCGCTGCCCTGCATGGATAAACTTTTACTGAAAATTTGTAAAGCTAAATATTTTATTAAGTTGGACATTAAGAGCACCTACACCCTAATTACACCTAGATTGCAGAGATGTAACTACCTTAATAACGGCCAAAAAAAAACAACAAACATAACAATGAAGAGCAGCGTGATACACGACTGCAAAAAAGTGTTGCAACAAAGAAAGAAAGAAAAAACATTTATTTGTGCCAATAAACGCAGATACAAAACGACATACACACACACATAAACAAAGAATGATAAAACTAATTTGTACCTCTCAGTACCAGTCACGCATGACTGTCATAAATTGGCGTCCAGCCCAGCATTTATTGTGTTGTAGCAACACAACGCTGATCTTCCGCTGGAACCATGTAAGTGAAAAACACGGATGTCTGCTCAATCTCTGCAAGATTTGCACTCTACTTTGTAGCGATGGATCTGTTGCGTCCACTACATAAAACGACTACCAGCTCGAGATCTTTGACTAATATAATAGTCACTACAAAGATGTTAAGATCACCAAGACAGTGAATAGCTCCCAGTTTATTTTTGTGAATTTGTATGACATATTGAATAATCTTGGAAAATGAATTGTATAAAGCTTTGGTAGATGATAATTCTTATGTATAGTTTGTCATTGTTATTTTAGTTGTAGGTATGTTGTGTTATTTTGCACCAAACATTCAAACACGATTATAAATAAATAAATAAAATAAATAATGCTGGACAGTTCACACAACATAATTAATAACATAATTAAACGATTATAAAATTAAGGAAACTTCCAGCAAACTAGGTTACTCCGTCTCAATTATTGCGGATAACCGGAGACAATTTGACAACGACGAGTTTCATTAATTTTGTGAGGAATGTACCATCGTCCGTTACAATAAAGTGCCCGTATTGTATTGGCCCTAGCAGAATGGAGAGGTCAAAGGAGAAAACTGTGACATTATAAAGAGCCTCAAGATATAAAAAGTTTTAGAAAAAGGACATGGAAAAGAGCCGGATGGAGTATAATATATATTAATGTACAAAAGCACGCCTCGCTCACCTACTAGCAAGTCGCCAAGCAAGTCAAGTGATTTTGAGGTGGCAGAACAGAGACTACCCCGTCAATAGATAGGCTGTAAAGTACTGAAGTTGTTCTTGATGTGCGAGATAAGTACAAAATTTAGAAGGAAGAGGGAAAGAGATAGTAGTAGAAGAGCTGCTGAATAAAACTAGACTGAAGGAGAAAAGTCTATGTTCTGGAATATGAATAAAATCAACAAGCACAGCTCATTACTACAACCTCAAACCCCACACTACATACGTACTAATGTAGAATATAACTCAGGAAAAAACTACCGAACGAGACAAGTGCTGAGAAGGAATAATGTTCACAGCTGGAAAGAGTCTGACAATGGACGACGTTCAGGAATATGGTCAGGAAGAACAGGCCGAAGATAAAGGGAAAGTTAGTGAAATATATTAATAGAACTGTCATTTATTGACTCTAAATTCTTAACTTAATCGAATTATTTAATTCTAATAGGTTACAATTATTGTTAAACCATTAATTATTCCTCATTATTGTAACAGTTACTTAGACACCAAATCAAGGGAAGTTTATAAACTAGTACCAAATTAGATATTATCTAATGGTCAATAATGTGATATGAATAACTTGGAAAGGTTGAATAAGGACCAACTAACTTGTTTGTTTTCTCATTTATCCTCAAGGGAGGGATGTAGTGTATGCTCTATGGCATACATGCGCTGTCTCGTGTGCTCCTGTGTGGGTAAGGAACTGTCACTGTAACGCGAGCCACGGGCGAGAGTACAAGTGAAGTTACTACCAAGATACACGTGGGCATTGCCGAGCCAGTGAGGGACTTACGGTGATGTAGGAGGAGATAGAACATCCTCTACATATATTATAGATGTTTTTTTTTTATTTTTTTAGGAGGACTAACAGCACAATAAAAATCCTAAATATAAATAAATTTAGAATCAAAACGCTAAAACAAGTCTTCACTTTTAAAAAACAAAGTAACAGAGCAAGTTATAAGCACAAGTTAAACATAAACATAAAACGAAGTTAACAAAAAAAAACACTAAACAGTTCAAATTCAGTTTCAATAAACACATTTTCACATTGTTTTTTTTTTTTAGTGGTGTCGTAGCTAAACTGTTGATATTTATGAGATACTATCAATTAAAACATGTGTTAAGTCTCCTAGTTCTCGCGAAATCAACTTTCGCTATCTGAAGAAGTGTTGATAAGCTGTAATAGGCAAAAAACGCAAAAAAAAAGATTTTCGCGCATCAAGCGTTTATCCACCTTAATTAAATATGGATACCACATGATCTACTGCCGCGGCTTGAAACTCGGGCGTAGATGACTCTGTCCACATAAGCGAGTACGTTTAAACTCAGGCGTAGATGACTCTGTCCACATAAGCAAGTACGTTTAAACTCAGGCGTAGATGACTCTGTCCACATAAGCGAGTACGTTTAAACTCAGGCGTAGATGACTCTGTCCACATAAGCGAGTACGTTTAAACTCAGGCGTAGATGACTCTGTCCACATAAGCGAGTACGTTTAAACTCAGGCGTAGATGACTCTGTCCACATAAGCGAGTACGTTTAAACTCGGGCGTAGATGACTCTGTCCACATAAGCGAGTACGTTTTAACTCGGGCGTAGATGACTGTGTCCACATAAGCGAGTACGTTTAAACTCAGGCGTAGATGACTCAGTCCACATAAGCGAGTACGTTTAAACTCAGGCGTAGATGACTCTGTCCACATAAGCGAGTACGTTTAAACTCAGGCGTAGATGACTCAGTCCACATAAGCGAGTACGTTTAAACTCAGGCGTAGATGACTCTGTCCACATAAGCGAGTACGTTTAAACTCAGGCGTAGATGACTCTGTCCACATAAGCGAGTACGTTTAAACTCAGGCGTAGATGACTGTGTCCACATAAGCGAGTACGTTTAAACTCAGGCGTATAGATGACTCTGTCCACATAAGCGAGTACGTTTAAACTCAAGCGTAGATGACTCTGTCCACATAAGCGAGTACGTTTAAACTCAAGCGTAGATGACTCTGTCCACATAAGCGAGTACGTTTCGTATTTAATTGTTAGTGTAAGTATTAACTTGTAGCTGTGTAAAACGCGTGTCGCAGTGCTGCTATGTCACTCACTGGCGTCACATAAAACCAGCTTGAGACATAAAGATGAAGTCTCACCAGGACGGCAATTCTCGGATTGTAGAGATTATCTCTAAATTAGAAATAATGTCGAAGCATGAATGTCTACAAAAAATGTCACGAAAATTTCACAATAACCATCAAATCGTATGCGATTTGAATGATTTTGATCGACTTATGTCTATTTGTGACATCACGAGAATAGCAAATTATGATTTTATTCGACATTCGCCATCTTTTTTCGACATATGACTAATTCGACTTAATCTCTACAATCCGAGAATTGCCCTCCTGTAATTTCACCGGCACCCATACCCTTCAAACCGGAACACAGCAAACACTGCTTTGCGGCAGAAATAGCACTTAGGTCCCCCGGACAAACTCTTTCACAAAAAAGTTCTACTACTACTAGATTTTAATGATATTATGATACATCAAGCATCTAAATCGGTTAAGGCGTTAAGATACGGTGGAATAAAGAAACATGCATACACAAATACATGAACCCTGAAAAATACACTCCTTTTTTAGGGCAGGCGTTTAAAAAGGAAAAAGTAGAATCCTACTTGTAGTAAAATATTTAAAAGTCTTCTCTCTCGCATGGAAAAACTTTTATCAACCATTAAAAGTTCCAACACTTTCTGTAGACTACGGGTACGTACGTCGTGTACAGTTTTTTTTAATTTATTTTTTTACTACTTGAATGACGGAACAAGCAGATGGCCCACCTGATGTTAAGCAGTAACCTCTGCCTATGAACAGTGCATTACCTCATAGGTCACGTCCGCCTAGGACGCTAGTTTCACGTGCTCGTAAAGTTAACTCGTAAGAGCAAAGTTAAAATTATAAACGCCCCGTCAATACCAATTACAATACACTGTTTTTTTTTACTTTGTAAAAATATATTTTATTCTTTTATTTGATTCTACGAACTCAAATAAAGTGGAGTTTCAATTTGAAGTCACAACGGGAACTTTTCCACTAGCCGACTCGGCACGGCACCGGCTGAATATTTGAATGCCGTGCCGTCGCCGCGCGTCGCGTCGCCCGTCATTGATAATACGCACTAGGTAAATAATTTCATACATATTTAGTTTTTAAGGTGGTTGCTTTTTCATACAAACGTATTTGCACAAATATGGGCGAACAGAGTATAATTTTACACTGAAATGACTGTTGTTGGCTTTTATATTGGTCATTATTTGCAGCAAATCATATTTGGTTGAAGAAAACAGTGGATTAATAGTGAAAATAACATTGAAATTTTAGTCCATACAAGTAATTTCGATGTTATTTTCGCTATTAATCCACTGTTTACTTCAACCAAATATGATTTGCTGCAAATAATGACCAATATAAAAACCAACAACAGTCATTTCAGTGTAAAATTATACTCTGTTCGCCCATATTTGTGCAAATACGTTTGTATGAAAAAGCAACCACCTTGACTAAAAACTAAGTTGTTATGTTTCCCCTCTACGCAACATACTCGCGCATCTTATAATGAACTGGACTGGAGTATACTCTAGTCGAGCGTCTGAGATGAGACACACCTTTTTTTGATCCTTTTGGATCCTATGATCACTGAACACAACCCTGTTGTCAGAATTGAAAACATGTCGCCATTTTAAACTTTTTTTGTTTCTAACAAAATTCTCACTCAGGTTATTTCACTTCTGTTTCCCGGAGTGTTAGGCAGATACCGAATTTCCACTTGCGATGATCCTGACTGACATACCTCTTTTTCATTATATCACATTCACTAACATACTGGTTACTAAAGTATTTATGTCAATCTAGATGTGCACAGAAGACCTAACGTGGCAGAAGCGCGCCGCTGCCAACTACAAAAAACAATCGGAAAATCTCGACTCCGAAGTCATGGCAGTCTGGACCAAGTGGCGTGAAAGTCGGAACAAGTTCAGTAACACTTGCAAACAAGCACTCTCTGACTGCCCCGAGATAGAAGAGGCTGTCGAAACCATACAGCTACTGAACGATCTACGACACGGCAGTGCTTGTGATGAATTAAAAGAAAACAAATCGATACAGAATGATGACACCAAAGTGTTCACAGAATGTACAAGCCACGTATATTTAATGCTCGAAGAATCCTTCCTAATTCTCGAAAGGTACGATGAAGCACCGCCTGCATTGACGGCTGATTACCTCGAAGTTACGTCAAAAGCCAAGTCTGACAAAGAAGTTGAAGCCTCCCAGTTCAAATTATCGAACACAAGTCAACCCTCCACTGGTACAGAATACAGTTACATAAAGAAAGATGATGGAAATGCGACAGTAGACAGTAGTGATAGCGACGACTTGACATACGTGGAAAACAGAGAACTGGCCAGAATGGCCCCGAAACGCAAAGGAACTCCCATTATACTTGTAAACAATGAGATTATAATCCTCATTATTTACAAGTATAATGGGAGTTAATTGCGTTTCGTTTGCCTTTGTTTCGTTGGAAAGCATAGACATGACTAGAAATTTTGGTTCAGCGAAAAAGGTTAAGCTAGAATTTGACATGGGAACCGATGTGGAAAATTACGGAGTTTCGGAGCCAAACAAATTGAACTCAACGTTTCTTGGGGCGGAAAAGATCAAAGAGAACAAGAAGCCAATTAAAATAGAACAAAAAAAAAAGAACCGGTGAAGAAAGGACTCGCAGACAAGACTAATACTATGAGTCAGAGGACCACTACGTTCAACAGTGATAAAGGTAGGTGTATACTAAAACTAGATATATGTGTACACTGATAATGATATATAGATAGATAGATATATATTCATACATATATGTATGAAAAAGCAACCACCTTAACCCCCGACGCAAAAACGAAGGGGAGTTATAAGTTTGACGTGTCTGTGTGTGTCTGTCTCAACGTAGCTCCCGATTAGATGAACAGATTTAGTTTTTTTTTTGTTTGAAAGGTGAATTTGTCTGGAGTTTTCTTAGCTATATTTGATCAAAATCGGTTCAGCCGTTTCATTGCGTTGGGGGTTTTTTAATTTTTACAAAATTAATTACTTGTTTAATAAATTACCTGACCACATTTCACGGCTTCTGTGGTACGGCGGGTGAGCTGAGAGAGGTTGCAGGTTCGATTCCAAATAAATCATTGATTTTAATACATTTATTTGCATCCCTGGCTGCCGTGCCGTCGCCGTACCGGCTAGTGGAAACACGCCCATTGAATATACCTACTATTATGGAAGCGTAATAACAAACCCGCATTTGTGTAAGTAGGTTTATCTACTGTGCTTCTGTGCACGAGGGATTATAAATGACAAACTCGGAAGATTAATATCGCAGGGTGAGCACTAAATCTTTTCACTCAGCATCAGATTAGCAACCCCGACCCACCCCTAAACGTATCGTTGTTTTTCTAACATTATCTTAACATTGTAAACAAGCTACCCTTGCCTGGGGCGGAAAAGCTACCTGAAATAACATTTAAATTTACGTGCACACTGGTCCCTACACAATATTATATTAATTTACCGAAGCACCCGGGCCCCTGCTTGATTAGCAATACGTGCTAACAATGCTCTCGCAAAATGTCGAAGGTAGCATTAAATTATGTAGTCATCAATAACTCGAGGTTAATAGAGCGAAATTGCCGATTCGATGTTCTCTGGGTTTCATCAATAATGCTAAATGCGATCGCAAATATTTATCGGCATAAAAAGCTAACCCCGGCCTCGGTGACCCGCCCAAATCGCTGAAATATCTTCGCCGCGCTCTAAACACAATATTTACTTAGTGAAATTGATTCTTACTTAAATAGTGCGTTAAAATGAGGACTCTCAGAATCACACTAATATTATAAATGCGAAAGTTTGTGAGTGTGTTGTGTTTGTTACTTCTTGACGCTGAAACGTTTTTTTTTTGGCTGGACAAACTGGCTTATGGCCCGCCTGATGCCCGATACGATGACGACTGGACGGATTTGGATGAAATTTGGAACGGAGATAACTGGACTCCCGGAATAACACATAGGCTCATTTTTATGCCGATATTCCCACGGGATCGAGACTTACGCGGGTGAAAACGCGGGGCGTTGCTAGTACGTATATAAATGGCGGCAAAAAATACAAACGATCGTTTCATCGCGTAATCCCGCGGGCAATCAAGTATCCGAATATTTCTTATTCAAATGCTCAGCGAGCTATTTTAATGTTTTAACACAGCACGCCATCAATCTTTGCCGAGGCCGAACGTGGCCCATTACTGCCACCCCTTGCAATTATCCACTCGAATAAAAACGCTTTAAGTGTTAAATTAACGATATCTCGGAGCGCGAGACGAGAGACTTGTCTGAGTGATTAATTTCGAGTCAGAACAGAGAATAGTGATAGTGAACCGAGTGCCTTGCAGCAGATAGTGTCTCAGGAAGCTCGTTTATTCCCGCGGCAGACGGCCCCAGTTCATCTGATATTTAAATCAATTGCAATTCAAGGCGCGATAAGACCTTTCGCAAAGAAATGATGCGTACGTCGCTTATAAAGTGAATAAAGTCGTCGTATCGATTCCGACGAGCAACAAAATCCATTGGAAAATAAGTTTGTATTAATAACATCTCTTTGAGAACAAGCTTTTATTAAATTAGCGTTCGAAACCAAAGAAGTTATTCTAAGTTCGGAACCGGGCGCTGATCAAAATGAGCCGGAACACAGTCCAGTCTACTATTATCCATCGATGAGTTCCGTTGTCCACCTTCCTTCTCCATCATCAGATCAGCTCGCTGTCATAATATTATATTGTCCTTGGAACTTGACAGGTATGCCAAATTTAAGCTCAATCGGATATTGGGAAGTGGTCCAAAACTCGATCGCCGGCTTTGTCCCCAGACTGGAAAGCAAGTTAAATAAAATCTTGAATCATTCTGTAATTCGTTCGAATCTTCTTCTCTTAATTATGGCCTCTGAGAGAAGCCTCAACAATTTGTCTAGTGTATAATATTACTAGCGACTCGTCCCGGCTTCGCACGGGCTGTTTCAGGATAAAAAAACAGCGCCCCCCTTTGGTAGCCTATGTCACTCAGGGTGAATATAGCTTTCCAATGGTGAAATATTTTTTTAAATCGGCATAGTAGTTTTTGAGTTTATTCATTACAAACATGCACACACACAAAAATACAAAGCTTTCCTCTTTATAATATTAGTCATATAGTGTAGATTATTTTCAAGTCAAGAGTGAATAGGTGCCTTCTAGACCTTTGTGCTTCATCTTCGGCCACATCGTCACTTACCAACAGGTGAGATCGTGGTCAAACAAAGGTCTATCAATGTTAAAAAAAATAAAAAAAAAAATATAACTTTTGAAACTATTATTTCTAGTGAAAATTCGTGTAGATTATGATCAAGTTAAACTCGATAAAGTCTCAGTCAAGTCATTCCGTAGCAAAAAGGTGGCAGAGATTTTGTTAGACAATTTCCACACATTTGAAAAGACACGCAATACACTTCTATCACTTCACTACACTTGCTCTTTAAATAAGCTACACCGGTTAAAATGCCATCAAAATTACACGATATTACTAAAAAAACACTAGAAATTAAATTAACCAAAAATAGACGCGACCTTTCCTTTCGACAGAGCCACGTTCGAATCTGTGCATTATGTAGACACCTTTCAAGTTCTCAGATCCTGGTAGGTTATGGCCGGTTTACATTATTCCAGTCCAGCGATCCAGTCCAGTAATGGATTGCTTACTGGAAAAATGTATACCGGCACTGGAATGAACTGAATCCAGTAAGCATTCCAGTCCAGTAACTGGATTCGCGGTCTACTTTTGAATCCAGTGCGATCAATCCAGTCCAACTGGAATAATGTAGACGGCCAATCCAGTGCCATTCCAGTGCTGACGAAGTACCTACACACGTGTTGGTTGTTTCTGCGGACTTTTTTTTGCGAAGAAAAATTTAACAATGGTGAAGAAGTTATCTGAAGACGAAACTGTAAAGTTTGTCACTATATACAGAGAAATCCGTGTTTATGGGATATAACATCAGAACATTATAAAAACAAAGCTATGCGCCAAACTGCTTTGCAAAATCTGTGCATTGGTATGGAAATTGAAGGATTCACATTGGAAGATGTGAAAAACAATTAATAACTTCTTGTAGCAAGAGTGATTGAGCACGTTTGAAACATTTTCGAAACTGATCTCTTCTTGAAATCATTGTCACTGTAGTGTTCACACTTCAACGGCTTCTAAATAACTGGAATAATGTAGACGTTACAGAACTAGTCCAACTGGACTGGAATCTCGCTAGATCACTGGACTGGAATAATGTAAACCGGGCATTATTTCAAAGTTGGAAACAGCGGCGTGAAAATCTCGTTGCCGCGAATGTTTCTTATTTGTGCCGTAGTCACTTAGCTGCGTAAATATAAACAACCTTCATTCTTCTTCTTTACGCGCCCGGGGCGGAGAGAAAAGAATGACAAACGAGTTAAAGAATAATGGAAAGTAAATGAAAACAGCAAAATCGCTTTTGTCAACTGTTTTTCTTTCTCCATTGTCGACATCCAGGAATGTTAAAAACGCCTTAAATACACAAAGAGTCGAAGTAAGTATGGTACGTTGCGTACCAGAAGATGAATTTATAACGGGCCATTTTTAAAGGACGTTCGCTCAGGAAATGTATATTTTCCCTAAAATGTCTACGATTTATGGGAGGATTTTTCGTCCTGAAAAAATATGTAGGGCCCTTATTTAATTAATTTGTTATGCGTTATAAGTAGGGTACGGGAAAACACATGTTGTCTATGAGTACTACCGATTATGGATTCATAATCATCATAGTCTTCAATTAAAAGCTATTACGCTCCTTATTTGTTTAAGTTCAAAAAAAAAAGAGAGAAAGAAAAAAAAAAGAAAGAAAGAAAGAGTTCGTCCGGGGAAGTACTACCACCATACCTATTTCTGCCGCAAAGCAGTAGTGCTCGCATTGCTGTGTTCCGGTTTGAAGGGTAAGGGTGCCGGTGAAATTACAGGCACATGAGACTTTTCATCTTTATGTCTCAGGGTGGCGGGCGCAGTGCAATGCAACATAGGGTGCGTCCTAGGTGGACGTGACCTATGAGGTAATGCACTGTTCATAGGCAGATGTTACCGCTTAACATCAGGTGGGCCATCTGCTTGTTCCGTCATTCAGTAGTATAAAAAATAAAAAAATAAAATAAAAAAAAGTTCACACACTTGATTAAAAACTATTAAGCTTGAGATTGCAAAAGCCAAGATAGCTTTTTACACCTTTCAGTTTAACTAAACGCTTTTAAAGAAAAAGATGAGACAAAAATGATATTGAATCCAAAAACATTCTCATAAAGAAACTTATAATTTGCAGTAAAATAGCGCGTTTATGTTTTCTTGCGAAGAATCCAACAACATTAAAGAGAGGATGCGAGGGTTCGCACGAAGCACCCTCAGGTAAAAACCAAATTGAATTTTCTCTCGGCCAAATAGAACGGTATCGCGTAGATAAATCTCGAGTCTACCTCATCCCGTATCTACAGAAAACAAAGTTTAATAGGAAAGTAAATAGAAAAAGTGGAAGTGAAAACATTCAATGTTTGAACATTTAATTTGTGCCGGATCTATTCCGATATCCGAACACACGCTCATAACTTCTGAAATTGTTGCTCCATACTAAAATGGTTTATACCGATAGGCGATTTCATATTCAAAATGTCTACCAAATAAACCAGTGGTGTTGACACAACCAGGTTTTTATTAGTCGATCACCATTCACCAACCAATAAAATGCAGTGGAATAAATCGAATATTCCTCCGCCGATTTTTATTTGGTAATTAGTGGCAGGCGGGCGGCCACTCGCGAGACATTACCCGATATCACGCCTAATGAGGCCACGTTCACGGGTTTTCTGCAGAATAATTATCTCTATATGGGCCCTTTTAATCGACTCTTCCAAACCGCGCTTTTCGCCATATAAAGCTAATGTCATTTTAAAACGGGCCTTGGGCGTGCTTTTAATTTAAGCTGTACGAAAGATGGTGCAGTTTCCGCAAATGGTTTCGGAAACATTTCCAAATAATGATTCGTGGGTTCCTTTAAATTTACGAAACATCATTAGATATTACCCTGCCTATGCTTTTATTTTTCGCGCCTCTGTGGCGTGGCGGGTGGACGTACGTCAGCGACGCAGGAGGTTGCGGGTTGGATTCTCGCCTCGGAACAAATATTTCTACAATCTGCAGATATTTTGTCCAGGATGTTCTGGGTATTTTCTATGCATAATAATTTAAAAACTATGTAATATATTGTATTAAGTATTAGTTCCTTATCTAGTGCCCATAACACAAGCTCTGCTTAGCTTGGGGCTAGATAATGTTTTGTGAGCTGTCCAGCATTATTTATTTATTTATTTTCGAATCAGAACTATGTTGAAACTGGAATTGTGCTGTATTTTATTTTCTGCGACGGATATGACAAGGTTTCCGCTCTAAGCTCATTCTAGCAGAATCAGTGCAGACTCAGCGGTTCGTTTAATCGCGCGAGAAACTCGCGTAGAGCTCCCACATCCTCTGTCCGCCTTTGTGTTTACGCTCACACTTCCCGCTTCTAATAATGCTCACTCGCTAAATAAAGCTAGCTCAAATTCGTTTCCGATTACTCAAGGGCAATTGACGACCTCTGTGGTGCGGCGGCGGGCGAACGATCGCTTGCGATGCAGGAGGCTGCGGGTTCGATTCCCGCCTCGGAACAAATATTTGTGCGATCTGCAGATATTTGTTCCGGGTGTTCTGGGTATTTTCTATATATAATAAAAATATCTATCTATGTATTATATTGTATTAAGTATATCAGTTATCTAGTACCCATAACACAAGCTCTGGCTTAGCTTGGGGCTAGATAATGTTGTGTGAACTGTCCAGCATTATTTATTTATTTATTTATTTATTTAATTTACTAATATGCATAAATTATACACAATGAATGGAGCGGCATATAAATTAGAAAGTGTGACAGTTTGTTTGTTAGAGCGGGGCATGCGAGGCCGATCCTCGCCTCCGGTGACATATTTGGGACATTGTCGCGGCAAATAATTAAAAAGTTTAGATTCATTTCAGCGGTGTCAGGAGGTCGAAGCGCTCCGACGACCGCGCCTGTCAAGAACTTGTGCATTAACTTTTCATTTGCAAGTTCGAAACGAACCTCCAGCTCTCGCGGCAACTTCGCCATTTCTACTTGCGATAGGTATTTTGGCGAATGTGGAGCATTGCTCACTGTTAGTTCTGTAGATAGATATGCAGCCCTAATCTTCTCGGCGAAATCAAGACAGCATAAACTTTTAATAATGGCCTGTATGCCCTCGTTCGTAGACTGCAATCGTTCGATCGCTGCCGGTTCATAAGACGTTGCACTATAATTTAGTAGAGGGCTAATATCGCGCTCGGATAAGCAGGATAATTCGCTGTCAAACTAAAATCGATTGTTATCGTAAACGACATCTTCCCCGGGGTTCCCATAACTTCATTTAACTTTCCTAAATTAATTTTCATTTGATCATTTCATTGAGAGATGAGTTATAATTGAAGGGGCGCGTCGCAATCGCTCGGGATCCACAAACTGAATAATGACAAATCAATTAAAAGTTGAATTCGGCGGGCAGAGAGCCAACCTCTAGTAAAGTTGATTCATTAGTATTGGGCGCGCCGCCGCCGCAGACTGGCTCTCTTGCGAGGCGAGTACTCCACAATATTACGAGTTATCAGCGCGGCCCAGCCACCTCTCCACTCCTTCAATCCACCGCCGCTGCCAGGCGCTCTCGTACTACTTATTAGACACTCGCTGACAAACAATACTTTATATCTGTAATCGGAAACTCAGAGGGTCTCGGAATTAACCAAAACAAACAGTATTCGGGAAATAATAACAGTGCGGCTCCGCAAAGTTTCTCATTACGAATCTGTGCATCTTCATCCACCTGATACAAAGGGGTACATACATAGTCGTGGTACCCTACATGCGGAATTCTAGTCAAATACCGAGACAGAGCATCTCGGCGGCAGCAAATATTTATCTAGTCAAAGAGCTGTCTCGTCTCGCATGATACTCTAAGAAGGCACCCCTCTAAGCTTCCTCGACATTTTTGCAGTCACTGACATAGGAAATAGCATGCAAATAGTAGAAACTGGAATCTTCTCTAGTCTTAGGCGGGCCCTAGACCTGCAATAAATTTGTACAATATTTGTAAGGCGCAATAATACCTATTGAATCACCCCTTGCACTCAAACGATCAATCATTAACTTGACGGCCCATACCCGTCAGTGTTTTCGCGTGAGCAAAGCCTGCCCAGAGTAAAGTGTTCTGTTAGGAAGATGTCAAACCAAGATTTAGGTGCAGCTATCGTGTTTTCGTGATAGGTATTCCTTGCTTTTGTCATTACACAGAGTCGCCAATTCTCTAAACCTAAGCTGTAAAAATACGACGATGAATTCCCTTTCTTTAATTTTTGTCGAACTTTGACATTTGTTCGATTGCAAACGCACGTGAAGTTCTCGTCCTTCATAGACTTATAAATATTGTGCAATAAAAAAATATGGTGCAAGTATATTTAAACTCGCACAAACTTTTGTTCAATCTTTGAGTAAAATTCAATACTAACCCTATACTACTGTCAAAAACATTGCGCTATTCGCATATTCTGCAATATAATTTCAATCGAGCGAAATAATACAAGAATTAGATAATATCCTAAACGTCTATATAATTTTTTTCTGAATGTAAATGTCTATTATGCAAAACAAAACTTGTTTTTAACCCCCGACGTAAAAACGAAGGAGTGTTATAAGTTTGACGTGTGTGTGTGTGTGTGTGTGTGTCTGTCTGTCCCATCGTAGCTCCCGAACGGATGAACCGATTTCAATTTTTTTTTTGTTTGATAGTTGAATTAGTCGGGAGTGTTCTTAGCTATGTTTGATCAAAATCGGTTCAGCCGTTTCATTGCGTTGGGGGTTTTTTATTTTTACAAAATTAATTACTTTTTCAAATAAACGTTTGGGTTTTTAATCACCTACATTTAATTTATCTTTTGGATAATTAGTAAATGAGAAAAGACAATTTCTAAAATTATCAGCAATTTACCTAATGGCTGCAGAGTATTCATCAAAATGGACACTCATCATTTTTTGAAGAACAATGTCAACCGAATAAACAACGTCGATTTCGTTTCATCCCTCGTCAATTAACAAACGAAATTTTTGAAACACGCATCAACACTCCTCGTTAACATACAATAATTTATACTGTATCGCGATGGTCCGGGTTTATGTATACCTACTTAGAATGTTTTTGTTTTCACCAGTATGCTGGATGAGGAACTGGGGCAGTCGTCGGCGATGTTTCCTCAGTAAACGCAATAACATTTGCATAGGTCCCGTCAACTGCTGGCGTACTCATAAAAGTAATACGAAAGGGATCACACTCGCGCTCCGTAATAGTGGAACTTTTCCGGGGATCAGCCAAAGTAATTCCGTACTCGGAGTTTGCTAAACAGGGGTTATTTACAATGGGCTCTCACGGTAACCGCCCGCAGTAACGCACCATCTGCTACCGACGTCATTACATTTTACGAACTGATCTGAAAGCCGATCTTCGATCATTTGCCGGGATCCGACATACGCCTACATAACGTAAAAGCACTTCACTACGGTACGTAAGTATGACAAACGTGAATTTTGCATAAACATTGTAACATACGTGGTTCAGTAATCGACAATCGTTTTGTATTGTAAGATATCAGTTGAAAATTGTATTCAAGAAACCAGCATTTATGAAATTCTTTCTATCTCTCTTATAATAACGGCTTCTGAGGAGTGCTCCAAACGATTTCGCCAAGATCAAGTGATATAAATATATTTTTTATAGTCAAGTCGTCAGGTCAGTCAGTTTAAATGGTGGGAGAAAAACAGAAAAAAAGAGTCAAAGACTCAAAAAAAATTCAAAAAGACACGCAATACACTTAAATTTGACTACATCATCTATATATGCAAGTTATAACGGTTAAAAAGCCACCAAAATTACACGAAATAACTCGATAAAACACATTAAAATGCAATTAAATAAAGATTACGAAGTTTCTTTCAAAAATGGTAGTTTCAATCCAATGAAATTCATTATTAGAACCGTGAGCTGATCAAAATGAGCCCAAATACTGTCAGGCTACTGCCATTTTAATCATCCAACAGTTTCGTTGTCCACATTCTGTCTCCAGCATCAGATCAGCTTGCTGGCACCATATTGCATTGTCATCGAAAGTTGACAGGTAGGTATGCAATATTAAGGCTCTTGCGGTTGGGTGGAACTGCTTTAAAATTCAGCTGCAAGGTTGGACCTTACACTTCCGTCGTCTGTCTTTCCTGAAAACTATAAGCTGGGTCTCTTCAAGGCTAGAGTGAATAGGTGCCTTCTGGACCTTTGTGCTCCATCTTCGGCCACATCGTCACTTACCAACAGGTGAGATCGAGGTCAAACAAAGGTCAATAAAAGTTTTAAAAAAAAAACCCGCACACGGTCATCTTTTTTTTCTCTATTATAACAGCTAAATATTAAATTTAAATGTAACCCAAAAATTCCGTTCCAGCGTGACTCGAACCCGCAACCTCGCCTGTGATCGGCGATGCCTTTACCAGTTCGGCCATAGAACACTATGACGCTGAAGACGAAATTTGTGGGCACTATCAACTCGGCTATAGCGCCGATGGGTGCAGGTGTTTCATTAGAAACTTTCTGTTCAAAGTCCGAAATATGTTGATATATGTTGTCATAGTGTTCTATGGCCGAACTGGTAAAGGCATCGCCGATCACAGGCGAGGTTGCGGGTTCGAGTCACGCTGGAACGGAATTTTTGGGTCACATTTAAATTTAATGTTATCCATAAAGTGTGGTTTACACTTGAAAAATAATAAAAGCTAAATATTGTTAATAAATAAATAATAATAATTTGAAATAAGATTCTTTAATTTATGATGAACTGCGTGGAAATCGAAATCGCGTGGAATTGGAAATCGTTACCTCTCCACATTGATTTCAATGGAAAGCTCAAATAGAAAACCAAAAATTAGCGGTAGGAAAAATGAATATATACAAGTTAAAGGCTTATCCGCTGCGGGCGATTTATTCAAACGACCAATAAATATTCAAGACTAATTAACCGCCGCGCCGCTGTGTCGATACGGAGCAGAATATTTTTCGCTGCCGTCGATTCCACGTTAATCCCCGCACAGGTAGATTACGAAGTGTTGCTAACTCCGTAAAAGCCAACGGAAAATACATATTTTATGCAAAGTGAAAGAGACAAATGAGCTTCCGAAATTAATTAACTTTATTTTTTGGAAGCTGCCATGAAACAAATTAACAACACGAGAGAGCAGATTTTTCAGAGCTATGTTTAACTAACGTCAAAACTTTTCAACTTAAAATTGCTTTTGAATATTATTCGCGAAATGTCAAATCAATAAATAAATAATGCTGGACAGTTCACACAACATTATCTAGCCCCAAGCTAAGCAGAGCTTGTGTTACTTGATAACTTATATACTAAACACAATACATTACATAGATAGATATTTTTATTATACATACAAAATACCCAGAACACCCTGAACAAATATCTGCAGATCGTACAAATATTTGTTCCGAGGCGGGAATCGAACCTGCAACCTCCTGCGTCGCAGGCGAACCTTCGCCCGCCGCGCCACAGAGGTCGTCAACAAATCAATGGTGTATTATGTTGCCTATTGCCGACTAATCCAACTCTGTAGACATCCTCTAAACGACCTCTGTGGTGGGGCGGGAGAACGTTCGCCTGCGACGCCGGAGGTTGCGGGTTCGATTCCCGCCTCGGAACAAATTTCAGGATGTTCTGGGTATTTTCTATCTATAATATAAAACAAAGTCGTGTTAGTTACACCACTTATAACTCAAGATCGGCTGGACCGATGTTAGTTATCTCTTTTTTGGTGGATTCTTCTCCGCTCCGAATAGCAGAATAAGTTATAAAATATCGGGGGGGGGGGCTGTTTTTCACCGGGGGCTACCCGTGCGCTAGTGTATAATAAAAAATATCTATCTATGTTATATATTGTATTAATTATATCAGTTATCTAGTACCCATAACACAAGCTCTGCTTAGCTTGGGGCTAGATAATGTTGTGTAAACTGTCCAGAATTATTTATTTTATTTATATTTAATATGGTCGCTTGCTTGGTGTTGGCTTCATATCCAAGCTGAAAGATAGCTGAGGAGATAGCTAGAAGTTTCACTACGTGATAAAATCCGAAATGAGGAGATCCGTTAAAGAACCATCATCGACATAGCTCATAAAATAAGCAAGTTAAAGTGGCAATCACCATATAGCTCGCAGAACGGACAATCGTTGGGGAATAAAGATTATATATGCTGATCACGATTTGGACGACACAGTGTAGGATGGAGAATGGAGGCAACTAAATACTTGGTATTTTTTCGGGGAGGCCCATATCCAGCCATCAGTGGACATCATCGGATGATGATGATGAGTAAAATAAAAATACAATCAAACCTAACAAATGTTCTCCCATACTTTTATCTCCCATGCCTCAAAAGTGTGTAACTCTGAATTCCTTAAAATGTTTTCTACTATTTTCATTTGCTGCAATGCCACTTATAATTTATTTATCAATTATGAGTTTTTTGTGAAAAATATATTGTTCAATACAAGCTTTTATAAAATTAGTGATCGCAACCAAAAAAAACAAAATGAGCCTAAACACGGCCAGTCTACTATTATCCATCGAGGAGTTCCGTTGTCCACCTTCCGTCTCCATTATCAGATCAGTTCGCTGCCACCATAATATTGCATTGTCATCGGAACTGGACAGGTATGCTAAATATAATCTCAATCGGTTGAGGATAACTGCTTCAAAATTCAGTTGCAAGATTCCACCCGGACATATATTGCAAGTTACAAAAGCTTGTAATAAAAAGCTATAATTTTATGGGCCATAATTAAATAAATAAATAAATAAATAATGCTGGACAGTTCACACAACATTATCTAGCCCCAAGCTAAGCAGAGCTTGTGTTATGGGTACTAGATAACTGATATACTTAATACAATGTATTACATAGAAAATACCCAGAACACCCGGAACAAATATCTGCGATCGCACAAATATTTGTTCCGAGGCGGGAATCGAACCCACAACCTCCTGCGTCGCAGACCAACCTTCGCCCGCCGTGCCACAGAGGTCGTCAATTGTTCACTAAATCGAATTTTCAACTTTCATAATACTGAGGTGTGTCCGGCCTAAGAATAGACCCCTTCGTCTCCTCCCGTGGATGTAGTAAAAGCCGACTAAGGGATTACCCGGACTTGTTGATAAGATTTGTTGGTATAAGATTTGTCCTGGCTGCTAGCTTATTAAGGAATGTGTTATTACTGGAAGAAAGCGTTAGCCGAGTCAGTCGTGGGAAGTAATGGCGGCGATGAGCTCACCACTTGTCACGTCTATATTCCACGATGGTGTAACCCACTGTCAAAAGAGGCTATTATAACTAACTATAACTATATAACTATGTTATATTTACTATATTATGCTACGATTTGAACATTATATAGTATTAAATTTAAATGTAACCCAAAAATTCCGTTCCAGCGGGACTCGAATCTGCAACCTTGCCTGTGATCGGCGATGCCTTTACCAGTTCGGCCATAGAACACTATGGCGCTGAAGACGAAATTTGTGGGCACTATCAACTCATCTATAGCGCCGATGGGAGCCATCTACAGGTGTTTCATTAGAAACCTTCTTTTCATTAAAAAAAAAGAAATATAAGTGTGGTTTACACTTGAAAAATAATAAACTATTATATAGTATTATTTTACCAGATTTCAAAATAAAATTAATTTAAATTAAAATATATTGCTGCAACTTTCAACAAATAAACGTTTTGGGCCCCTCTGTATATAATAGATTGCCAGAAGAAATGAGAGGCAGCTTCCACAGCGATCTATAAAAATAAAATTAAAAAGTGGCTGTTGGAAGAGATTTTACAGTGTAGACGAATTCTACGAATTACCTGAACTGTAGAATGTATTATTTGTCGTCACTATATAATTAAAATGTCTATTGTTATGATTTATATTTCTTGTCGTAGTGTTTAACTAATTAATATGATGCGATCAGAGAGTTCTGTATCTTTTATCAAAGTTCATCATCATTGTCTTGCCCTTTTCCCAAATTATTTGTGGTCGGCGCAGTACGTCTTTTTCTTCCACTCTCCCCTGTCAGCAGTCACCTTATCATTCACTCCCTTCTCATTCATATCATCTCTCACGTAATCCATTCATCTTTTCTTAGGTCTTCCTCTTCCTTTCCATCCACTAACATTCATATTCATAACTTTCTTAGTTACGTGCGTTTCATCCCTCCTCATAACATGCCCATACCAAGCTAAACGATTTCCTTTCAACTTCTCTGTCACTGGTGCAATTTTCAAACTTCCTCTTATATACTCATTCCTTATTTTATCCATTCTTGTTACTCCACACATCCATCTCAACATTATCATCTCTGCTGCATGCAATTTTCTTTCATCCTTCTTCTTCATGGCCCAGCATTCCGATCCATACATAACGACCGGTCTTATCACGGATTTGTAAATTTTACCCTTCAACTTGAGTGGCATCCGTGGGTCACATGTTGTTGCTGTGACCTGTCGCCATTTCATCCACCCTGAGTTGATCCGATGCGTTACGTCCCGGTCAATCTCACTATCCCCCTGTAAGAGTGACCCGAGGTACCGAAAATATTTTATCAAAGTTAATATGCGATAATATTTAAACTTGTAATATTTAAAATGTATATTTGTAATTGTAAAATTTGTATTTTATTAATAAATATTTATATTGGTATTTGTTTTTTGTTTTTTTTTATACTACTTGGAAGACGGATCAAGCAAGAGGCCCACCTGATGTAAAGCGGTAATGTGGCATTGCACTGCGCCCGCCACCCTGAGACATAAAGATGAAAAGTCTCATGTGCCTGTAATTTCACCGGCACCCTTACCCTTCAAACCGGAACACAGCAATGCGAGCACTACTGCTTTGCGGCAGAAATAGGTATGGTGGTAGTACTTCCCCGGACGAACTCTTTCACAAAAAAGCTCTACTACTACTAAACAAATATCCATTATTTATAAACAAATATCCATGTTATTACTCCGAACACTATACAGATCTCTACAATATGTTGGTATGCGTTGGAGTTTTATAATAAACCAAAGAAGTACAAATAGTTTTATGGAATTCGATAGAGAACCCTCAAAAGCAGTATAATATTAAAATTTGACTTCTAAGCACTTGGCACAACATTGCACACGAAACCTCGCGTCTCTTCCGTCTGAAGGGAGCTCAAAAGATTTCAGCTAACGTTCCTGTGAGCTCGGTTACGTAGCATCTCTATTGTTCGTAGACAGCCGTCTTCGTAGAATCGTAGAGGCGCTACGGTAGGTCTACGGCGTGCTACGAGGAAACTACGTGCATAATTAATGTTGCTGCACTATGCTTTATTATGCTTCCTGCTGCCGAAAGTTTTTTAAACCTCTTTAAAATCAAAATTGAATCCCACTTATATCATAATGTCAAAGTTACGATGCCTAGATGTTTAAATGATTATTACTCAATCACGCCGAAACAGCTTAACCGATTTTGATGAAATTTTGTACAAAGATAGTTTTTTTTTTAAACTTTGATAGACCTTCGTTTGACCACGATCTCACCTGTTGGTAAGTGACGATGCGGCCGAAGATGGAGCACAAAGGTCTAGAAGGTACCTATTCACTCTAGCCTTGAAGAGATCCAGATTACAGTAGTGTATTCCACTCCTTAGCAGTTCGCATTATAAAGGTAGAACTGAAACGTTTAGTACGAATAGAGGGTATACTAATGAGGTAAGGGTGGTACCGAGCCGTGCGCCTGCTCGTCCTATGATGAAAAGGAGATGGTGGGATCAGGTCGTGAAGTTCCTGGGAGTATTCCCCGAAATGTAACCTATATAGAAGATCGAAAGGCATGCAACCTTAGGGTGGTGTTCGATTATAACCTGGATTGAGCTATAGGCACTTTGCGCGCGGAACTGTTTTTTGAACATTGCTATTGTTTCGTGTGGCAAAATGCAAACCAGAATCGTTATATCTTTAGTCATGCAAAACGCTGTACATTGTACATTTCCGTGGCATGTCCCTCGAGGCGGTTATCCGGAAATCAAACTATCGCGAAAACATTTCACTATTTTCGGTGGCATTGTTTGGCAATTTGAAATTGTTCATTCGAATCGTTCTCAATTGCCTTATTAACAGTTCAAAATAGTATTATTGTAATTGGTAAGACACATTCACCTTCATAAACATTTATGTTGAAACGTGTTTTTAACCCCCGACGCAAATACGACGGGGTGTTATAAGTTTGACGTGTCTGTGTGTGTGTGTGTGTGTGTCTAACTGTCCCATCGTAGCTCCCGAACGGATGAACCGATTTCGTTTTTTTTTTGTTGGAAAGGTTAATTTTTCGGGAGTGTTCTTAGCTATGTTTGATCAAAATCGGTTCAGCCGTTTCATTGCGTTGAGGGTTTTTAATTTTTACAAAATTAATTACTTGTCTAATTTTGATCAAACATGGCTAAGAACACTCCCGACAAATTAAATTTACCAACAAAAAAAACTGAATCGGTTCATCCGTTCGGGAGCTACGATGCCACAGACAAACACACACACACACACACACACACAGACACGTCAAACTTATAACACCCCGTCGTTTTTGCGTCGGGGGTTAATAACTCTTATCCATCCACCTATAAGCACCTATACACATAAATGGTGTTAGTAGTAGAGCTTTTTTATGAAAGAGTTCGTTCGCGGAAATACTACCATCATACCTATTTCTGCTGCAAAGCAGTAGTGCTCGCATTGCTGTGTTCCGGTTTGAAGGGTAAGGGTGCCGGTAAAATTACAGGCACATGAGACTTTTCATTTTTATGTCTCAGGGTGGTGGGCGCAGTGCAATGCCACATAGGGTGCGTCCTTTTAGGACGTGAACTATGAGCTGTTCATAGGCAGAGGTTACCGCTTAACATCAGGTGGGCCATCTGCTTGTTCCGTCATTCACAAAGCATCATTCGAATTCAGTGGCATGTTAATTAAAAGAAAATAGCGGGTGCTATCATATTCTATAACGCAAGTACCGAAGCATAATACTTGATGTCCCTAACTTGCATGCTATGACGAAAAGAGATTATTCTGCACAGAATACGTGCTATCGAGAAGACGGCTGAGAGTGAACTGATTCGAAGTTTGCTAGTTGGAGCAATGCTCAAACTACGGACACGTTGTATTCTTGATCGAAGCTGGACACGCGAAGTAGGTGAACTCGCGTTATGCGTGTCTGTCTGTCAAACACTGCTCAGCTATCAGCTCAGTTATTCGTTATGGCCAAACGTGACATAACGAGGGCTCGTTACGATATCTGCGTGGAATCATCGTTCAGAATCATGGACGTAGTATACAAAAGGACTGAGCGCTCGCAGCTGAATAACGAGCCGAGCAAGATATGTACTATAGAGACAGTGTGTCTCTTTCTAATACGGTGACCATAAAAAAAAACATGTCCTGGAGATTTTTTCCATAGACACTTATGAACGTGGAGTGGAACAAACATTATTTAAATCTAATTATTTATCACAGTTATTTATGCAGCCAGATTCATACTGGGGGCTTGGTAATTGATCAGTGTCACGAATCGATAACACTTTTTGTTAATTTCGTAAAATAAAATATTGACCTCCCATAATAGATGACTCGGGACTGGGCTTGCGTTTGTAGGAAATACGTTTTTTTTCCAATATCACAGTAAGTGTTATCGAACCTTGTTACTGATTACTTACCGAGTGTTCAGTGTCGGCAAACGGCGTGACTCGTGACGCAGCCATGCCGTGATGTTTCTCGTCTGCCGGGCGTCCCACGACGGCCAACTTTTAAATTTGTGGTATCGATGACCTCCTAGTATTTACCTATACAATGGTCATGGTCACCCTTGCTATCATAAAGCTATCATTTCAAGTGTTAGAAAGGGATAAACTGCCTCTGTTCTAACTATCTCTCTTGGCTCGTTTTTCCTCTATCTATGACAGTAATCTAAATTGAGTCTTAACCTAATGGAATAAGGTCTTGTTTTGGTATTATAATTTTTTAGAGCGCTCAGTCCTTTTGTATACTAAGTCCATGTTCAGAATACATTGTGACGTCACACGTTGTTGTCAAGTAATCTCCTATGGTCATAGCGAATAATAGCCCCGATGTCATTGACCTTTGTGTTTTCTTGATAGTTGATTTGATGCTTTTTTCATAATGTTTCCATTTCCAGCCTATGTCAGCAAGGTTGGTTTATCTCGAAGGAAAAAGATTATGAAGATCCAAGATGTTTAAGAAAATATAATTGCATTACCCTCAAACAATTGTCGCATTGTGGTCCGATTTCAACTCAGACTATGTATTTAGTTCAAAGCCTACCTCGAGGGCTTTTGTCTTCCATGGCTTATTTCGCAATCAAGTCGTCCCTAGTGATTCTCACCGAAATAAATTCAGGCCTGCTCGTTTCCCAGCGAAAGTTTTAATATATTATTTGTTGCCAAATTTAAATAGAATTCTTGATAGCTCTTTTCAATCGACCCTTTTCATTTTCGAATTTAATATCGGGTTGTAAAATATTCTGTTTATCGAAAGTCAATCTAAAAATATAAAAAATGTTTCTCTTGGAAAGACTTATATTAACCAACCTACTCTGAGTATTAATTGGGCTTAGGTACGTACTCGTACCACCCTCAGCAACGCAACCTACTTTTGAGTGTGTATAAAGAAGAGACCCTAATATCCAGTGAGATTCAATAGCTCGGAAAATTGGGATATTAGGTGAATTGCTTATAACTTTTGTAGACAATTTCATACCGTATTACGTACCTATGAAACACGTTAATTACGTTCCTTTGAAAGGTAGGCAACGACATTTATTGATTATCGTGGCGTACCAGTCTTGAATGTAATATGAATATTGCAAGTAGGTAGTCTCTTTATGGACATAAAATATAGTAGAAAGTGAAAACTGAGGTGCCACTGAGGTGGTGGAATACATCAGGAAGAAAGCCGGAGTGGGTTTGAGGGTCATGAAGTTGGACTCTCGTCATAATGTGAGCTTTAGCTCTTTTATGGTGAGGGTCCCTACGGGAAATGTGAAGACTTACTTGAGCCCTGACTTCTGGCCGAAAGGGGTGAAGTTCCGTCGGTTCAAGGGACGCCTGTCACGTGATCCCCCGGGCCGCGACGCGTCGGCGATCACACGTGTGTTAGATTAAGTAATAAATAAATTTATGTGTATGTTAGTTTCTAAGGTATTTATGTTGATATGGGCTTACTGTTTAGGTTTAGTGCATTTCTCAGTAAGCCTGAAATAAAGAATTTGAATTTTTGAATTTTTTGAATTGAAAAAAAAAAGAAAAAAAAGTAAAATATAGTTTTAAGTGTAGTAGATTTTTTTTGTGAAAGAGTTCGTCCGGTGAAGTACTACCACCATACCTATTTCTGCCGCAAAGCAGTAGTGCTCGCATTGCTGTGTTCCGGTTTGAAGGGTATGGTTGCCGGTGAAATAACAGGCACATGAGACTTTTCATCTTTATGTCTCAGGGTGGTGGGCGCAGTGCAATGCCACATGGGGCGCGTCCTAGGTAGACGTGACCTTTGTGATAATGCACTGTTCATAGGCAGAGGGTACCACTTATCATATGGTGGGCCAACAGCTTGTTCTGTCATCCTACGTAGTATAAAAAAAAAAAAAAAAGTCTTGAACTTTTCTTGTCTCAAGGGCTTTGAAAAATTACGTGCTTCAGTCAAAAAGGATGCCTTTTACGTTATAACAACTCTTGTTATGTGACTGGGGACTCTTTATTCAGCTAAATTAAACTCTGTCTTCTTATCTGCTGCTCGGAAATCCCTTATTTTATTTTCAACTAATGTGCGGGTCCAATCCAATCAACTTAATAGTAACAGTGGGTTCAGATTCATTCAGAGCGGTCTCTATTCATAATAGTAGTTTTAAATTAGGCTCAGGGGACACTAATGGACAAGCCTAATTAAATGGATGTCGAAGGCCCTCAATAGAATGTTGCCAGCGACATTCTGTTTACATATTCAACGATTGCCCGTCGAATCCAGATTAACATCTTGCGCCGGTCAACTGATGTGGCGGACGGTGTGTGTCAATTGTATATGATAGATAGGTAGATAAAGCGTTTATATGTTTTTTCAAAAACACACGTGCATTCAATAACACAACTGAAAGACAGCACTTAAAAACTAGTAAGTTAATGTGGATGCTTTCGCTTGTGGCGTGAAATTTTAGCTACGATAACCCTAACACATTTTTACAGTATTTATTTGTTTATCGTAGCTAAACTGATGATATTTTATGAGATGCTATCAATTAAAACATGTGTGTTAAGTCTCTTAGTTCTCGCGAAATCATCTTTCGCTATCTGAAAGAGTGTTCATGAGCTGTAATGGGTAAAAAACCCAAAAAAAAAACCCAAAAAATCGTGTGAGCATCGACCTTAAACCATCAAACACAGAAACAATGAAGTGCTCTAAAAAAACATTTAAACCGTATCCAAACTAAAAGTAAAAAAACGTGTATGTTGCAGTATCAAAAGGGTCATAGCTCAGCGAATGATATTGTTCAAAGAGGCTTTCACTGGTTTTCAGCTAGTACCTACCCTCGAGGGACAAGTCGAGACGAGCACTATACGAGTACATATCAGTGTTAAAGGACACGAGCTTTTCAATCCACTACTACTACTTCATGCCACCGGTTCTGTCTTGGTCCCCCAACATTAAGTCAGTGACCACCTTGCGGTGAGGTAGCTCTGAAAGGGCCTAGTGAGTGATAAGGTGAAAGCACCAGTGTGGTGAAAGGATTTAGTACTCAGAGGCTCCTTCATGCACATGTCACAATGTTGGTTCTAGGATATTTCGACTTCCTCACGATGTTTTCCTTAACCGTTTGATTGAACGAATATTGCGCACATACATTTTTCGAGTGGTAAAATTAATTAGTGCATGACTGGGATTTGAATCCACGACCTTGGGATCAGAAATCGAGGGATCCATCCACTAGACCATCAGTGATCAAATCAATCCACTGAAAATACATATTTGTATCCAATTATTTTATAAAAACGGGAAATTTTCACGTACCGTTAAATCGATGTAAGCACCGATATTGTTTCGACCCGTTGTTTGTTTTTATAAAATAATTGATATGATTCACGAAAGTTTTTATAGTAATATTTGTATCCCTTTGTAATTAAAACTATTCTGTTTTCCCAAGACTACAATTTATGCTTTTTTGTAGTTGACTTCGTAACTCCTGAGCGTGTGGTCCAATGGAAATTGAATGCTAGTGGCTTAAGGCGCGATAGGTTCTCAAATGTCTCTAGAATTTTAAAGTTTTTGATAAGAATTTTCATAGTTTTCTATGAAGAAAAAAATATATGATATTCTTGAGCTTTTTATCTAGTGAAATCAATAATTCAATACAATATTTGAATTACTTCACTCGATATTTTTTTTTATCAAAGATACCTCCTTTTTAAAATTGTAATGCTATTTTTCACTCACTTCTCTCACGTTTTAATTTTTGAAACATTTGGTTACATGTTAGTTATTATTTGAGTTAGTGAATACATCAACAAAATTAAACAAAACTTTGAACGACATTTTTATATAAATTTTTTATACATAAAAACACGGTATCAGATCTTGCGCTCGCCTTCTTCGCCTCATACAAAAATGTTCGTTGAACCTATAGCGCCTTAAAGCAGACAAGAAAGAGGATATCTGTCTGCCCTCTTTTTGTCTAGATTCAGTTTGAGATTCTTACCAATGTTTCAGAGAAAAGAAGAATTGCTTTATTTTTATTAAGCCCCGACGCACAAACGAAGGGGTGTTATAAGTTTGAAGTGTGTGTGTGTGTGTGTGTGTGTGTGTGTGTGTGTGTGTGTCTGTCCCATCGTAGCTCTCGAACGGATGAACCGTTTTTTTTTTTTTTTTTTTGTTTGAAAGGTGAATTTGTCGGGAGTGTTCTTAGCTATGTGTGATCAAAATCGGTTCAGCCGTTTCATTGCCTTGTTTTTTTTTTAATTTTTACAAAACTAATTGCTTGTTTTAGATACTTGAACGATTCAGGCGCAGAATTTCCACTCCGCACAATGTATATATTTCTCAATATGACTACTTTTACTACCCATAACACAAGCTCTGCTTAGCTTGGGGCTAGATGATGTTTTGTGAAATGTCCAGCGATATTTATTTCTTTATTTCTTTATTCTCAAAATGTCTTGGTCGCATAATATACCTTTCTCAAAAGGTATCTGTCTCAAAATGACTACTAACCAGAGCCGTTGCTTGTAAATTGCCCCACAAAACACAGAAGACTGCTGCTGCTCTTGAGCGGCTGTGGGTCGGCGAGATCCTTCATTCGGCGCGCGACGTGACGGGACTGCCGACGACTAGTGCTGTGCTATTCAATCTATCGATCACGCGTAAACAGCCACCACAGTAATCCCGGTAAGAGCCTTTAGTGCGTATTTGCTGCGACAATTTGTTACACACAGATCACGTAGATCGAGCTTTGGTATAAGAGTAGCAAGATATTTCTATTTTAGTTCGCCTTTCTATGAAATGATTTCAGAATATGTAAGGATTTTGTTGCTGTAAATATTTATAGATCTTGAATAATATTGACTGAAATGTGGCATCAGATACTCGTAATGGTTGGTCTCGTAATAAGATTAATTTTACAGAAATTGACTGCATTAAATTATCTGCCCGCTATTGCGCGGCGAGCGAAGGTTCGCCTGCGATGTAGGAGGTTGCGGGTTCGATTCCCGCCTCGGAGCAAATATTTGTACGAACTGCAGATATTTGTTCAGGGTATTTTTTTTATTTTATTTTTTTTACCTAAAATAGGTTTGCGTTTGGCTACATCTCACCTGATGGGAAGTGACGATGAGGCCTATTTAAGCACGCTCGCCTAGAAGATGCCTATTAACTACTCTTCGTTTGAAGACGCCCAAGTTGTATGATAAAGGGAACAAAGAAGCTGGAAGAGAGTTCCAGGCCTTTGATGTCCGCATGATGAAAGAGTTTGAGAAACGGTTTGTACGCGACGGTGGTATGTCAACAACAAAAGGGTGAAACGCCTCTCCACGTCTGGTCGTCAGGTGGCGGAATGGAGACGAGGGGATCAAATCGTGCAGCTCCTGAGCACACTCACCGAAATGTATGCGGTAGAAAATACACAAACACGCAACTCTTCGACGATGCTCTAAGCTTTGTAACCTTTTCGCAACCAGTGCCTCGTCATTAATTAGTTTTATGGCACGGCGCTCTACGTATAATAAAAATATCTATCTATATAATGTGTTATCTAGTACCCATAACACAAGCTCTGCTTCGCTTGTGGCTAGATAATGTTGTGTGAACTTGTCTAGCATTATTTATTTATTTATCTATTAAAAGATTCAGTTGATAATAAAAAATCGCCCAAACTTTTTATGCGAGCAAAGTATACAATGCGCTAATTCGTTGCCCCAATTGACTGCATAAATCATTCATTTGATTTAAAAAAACTGCCCAAAATGTTTATGCGAACTAAGTACTACGAGTATATTCAATTTAAAAATTAACGATACAACGATCAATCAAGATTCTGATGTAGCAAAAGCATTCGAATGCTTTTTTACTGACATTCCAGTCTCTACCACAAAGTCCTTAAACTCTTCTCACATAATCGCAGAGTCACTGTTAAAAGATAATTTACCAGAATGCAACGTACAGTTCAGGTTTACTTATGTTAATACTAACGACATCGTCAAAGCATTCAAATTAATTAATGTTAAAAAGACAACAGACCTCTGGAGCATTTCTGTTAGCGTCGTAAAACCATTGATTGATATCATTGCACCCGAACTAGCTTTAATATTTAACGAATGCGTTGACTGTGGTGTGTTCCCTGATTTAATGAAACACAGTAAAATAACACCTCTGTTTAAATCGGGCAGTAACTCTGATCCTACTAACTTAAGACCTATATCAGTACTGCCTACATTTAGTAAAATTTTTGAAAAGCTTATCCTAAATCAGTTGCAAAGTCATTTTAATGTGAATAACTTACTTCATGACAAGCAATTTGGATTTACAAGGGGTCGCTCAACTACTGATGCAGGTGTTGAGTTGATATCACATATTTTCGATGCCTGGGAGGAATCACATGACGCTTTGGGTGTTTTTTGTGATTTGTCTAAGGCATTTGATTGTGTTCATCATGAAACATTGATCAGGAAACTACATCACTATGGTATTAGGGGTGTTGCTCTTGACCTCCTCGCGTCTTATTTGTGTGACAGAATACAAAGAGTCGACATAAATGGAACGCGTTCTCCGGGGTTAATGGTTACAATGGGTGTACCACAAGGATCTATACTGGGACCATTCCTTTTTTTAATTTATATTAATGATCTACTTCAGCTTGTAAGGGATGATCACGAGATCGTATTGTTTGCAGATGACACGTCTCTTTTATTTAAAATGAAGCGACGTCAGGCTGTTTTTGACGATGTTAACAATGCAATCTCTAAAGTTGTGAAATGGTTCAATGTCAACAACTTATTGCTGAACGAAAAGAAAACAAAGTGCATCAGATTTGTACTACCAAATGTTACACAAGTAAAAGCTAATGTTCAAATCAAAGACGAAGAAGTGGATCTTGTGAACACCGCTGTATTTTTAGGCATAACCTTAGATAATAAGCTTCAATGGGGCCCACACATAGATGAGTTGTCGAAGAGACTTAGTTCTGCGGCATACGCAGTTAAAAAGATCCGTTTCTTTACAGACGTAGATACAGCTAGACTGGTTTACTTCAGCTACTTTCACAGCATTATGTCTTACGGCATATTGTTGTGGGGGAGTGCTGCAGATATAAACACCATATTTGTGTTGCAGAAGAGGGCTGTTCGTGCAATTTATAACATGGGCCCCAGAGAATCACTTCGAGAAAAATTTAAAGAAATAAATATCTTGACATTTCCATTTCAATATATTTATGAAAACCTGATGTATGTTCGCAAAAATATAAACTTGTTTAGTAAAAAAAGCGACAATCATAATGTAAACACTAGGAACAAAGATAAACTCGCTGTTCCCACTATCAGGCTTCATAAAGTTAGTAAATCGTTTAAAGGACAATGTGTACGCTTCTATAACAAGATCCCAAGCGACGTGCTAAAGTTGTCGATAAACAAATTTAAAAACTTAATTAAAAATAAACTTTCTAAAACAGCGTACTATAAAATCTCAGATTATTTAGATGATAATAAAGCTTGGGACTGAACTTGCTCCAACACAGCCAAAACAAATGTATATCTATAATATATAAAGCTGGATTACGGTGACTCCAAGTTCCTGTATTCCGAGATGTACCTGTTGCTATAGGAGATCACCTCGAGCTCTTAGGTGTTTCGCTCACGCCTACTCTCAACTTTGGCTCCTACATCGAGTCTAAGGCAAAAACAGCTGCCATGAAGCTAGGCATCCTGAATAAGGTAAAGCGTTACTTCACACCAGGACAGCTTCTCAGTTTATATAAAGCACAAGTCCGGGCTGGTATGGAGTACTGCTGCCATGTTTGGGATGGCTCGGCCAAACACCAGCTTGCTGCCTTGGACTCGATCGAACGTAGAGCTTTCAGGCTTATAGGTGAGCAACATATGGCGGAGACTAAGATCCAGAGTCTCGAGCACCGCCGTAAGGTTGCATGCCTTGCGATCTTCTATAGGTTACATTTCGGTGAATGCTCCCAGGAACTGCACGATCTGATCCCACCATCTCCTTTTCATCATAGGACGAGCAGGCGTACGGCTCAGTACCATCCTTACCTCATTGGTATACCTTCTATTCGCACAAAACGTTTCAGTTCTACCTTTATAATGCGAACTGCTAAGGAGTGGAATACACTACCGTCGTCTGTCTTTCCTGAAAACTATAATCTGGGTCTCTTCAAGTCAAGAGTGAATAGGTGCCTTCTAGACCTTTGTGCTTCATCTTCGGCCACATCGTCACTTACCAACAGGTGAGATCGTGGTCAAACAAAATCTATCAATGTTAAAAAAAAAAAAAAAAAAAAAAAAAAACTCACTGACTCATCTAATAATAAGACTGCAATCTATAATTATTTTATAAAAAGTGACGTGTCAAAGAGATTTTTTTAAAAATCCTATTGAATAAATGAAGTTTGAATTTTGAATTTTGAATTTTGAATTTTGAATAACATCGAGTATATCACCCAACAGTCGCATACATAGTCCTGATCCTACTACCATTCCCTGTGTTATGGTTATTAGAAACTATGAATACCATGGTACCACAACACCCAGACCAGAACAAACATTTATATATCGAAGGTGAAATCGAACCCGCAACCTCAGCCGGCTCGCCCGCTGTGCCACAGAGGTCTTCGTTAAAGTAATCAATCATTGATGATTGAAAGCATTGATGCTTTGAATTAAAATGTGACCCAAAAAGTTGTTCCGTTTCAGCGGGACGCGAACCCGCACCTTCGCCTAGGGGAATTCTACACTTTTTTTTTAGATTCCACTTTTCCCCCCGGTGTGGGATTTACAGAGGGAGTAGTGGAATTAGCCTAATCAGGTTCGGTCATAGAACGAGCTATGATGCTGGAGACGAAAGTGGGTACTATCAACTCGGCTATAGCTATAGCGCCGATGGGAGCCGGGGGTCACATTGAAATTTAATGTTATTCATAATAGTCCAGTCAAGTTAAACATAAAAAGTGGGTCGTGCTTGCAAAAGTTCGGGTCACGCTGATTTTTTAATATGTTGTTAGGACCTTAACCAACATAAAAAAACCAGATTTGAAATTTTTCAAGTGCTGTGCTTTCGGCGGTGTGCCCATAAAACAATGAAATTTTGGGGTTTTTTTTTCAGTTTTTGCTCAATACCTTAATGAAGGAAGGGCCTGACCGGTACAATCACTCAGAATACTTTTAATGTTGACTAAATTTGCTATAATTTCACACTAGCGCGAGGTCTATAGAGCCATTGGTTCCCAAGATACAGTTCTTCAAAATTAGGTATTTTTTTCCTAAAAGTGTTTTTATTTCGAAATAATGACTTATTTTGTAAAATATCTTCTTAAATACGCATCCCACGTCAATTATTATACAGATGAAGTTGTAGGAAATTTTATTAGCTTTCATTTGAGACCATATTAGTACCTAAAGGTACAGTGGTTCTCTCAGAAACGGATCTTCTATCTTAGATGGCCTGGGCTTGGGCTCGCACGTAGATGGTGTCTCGATGGCCGTGATGGACGCTGGGAGAGGCGCCCAGTCTGTAGTAGGGTCATCTTCATCGTCCGAGTATTTGAGCTCCACATCCGGGACGTTAATACACAATTTGCCACCGCATGACTGGCAGAGGACTGAGCAGTGGAGCCCAGCCTTTCTGCACGAGCAGCTCCCAGAGCACCCTTTCTTGCATTTATATAAAAAAAATCGCAGAAGGGCTGGAGGTGCGAGATACATGGTGGTTGGGATGGGGGTGAGCCCCTGATAAGACAGCTTCCAACCCCAATCAGTGGGATTCAAGTTGACCTACTCGTTCTTCTCAATGGTTTAGGCGCTGAAGAGACAAACGTCTACCTTCAGAAGAGCATGAAGGGCGAAGCTGGTTTCTGTCACTACTCTACGACCTCCTACAACCACCTTGACTCCCAGCGATTACCAGGGACGGTACTATTCACCCACGCGTTTACCGGGTGTGAAACCACCTCAGCACCGTGTGGCCAGAGAAAAAATCAGCGTGACCCGAACTTTTTCATCGTGACTGGACTATAAAGTTTGGTTTACACTTGAAAAATAATAAACGTCAACGCTTTGCCCTGATAAAATCATTTGTGCTGCATATATTCTGTGTGTCGAGTAATGGTGTGCTGAACAACACTAGAGCTGCCCAAGTGGAACGGTGCACCAGAAGGATTTTTATTCCGTTGAAGTTACGCTAGCCAATTAGTTTAGTACAAGTGCATCGAGAATGGTCAAAACCTCATTACTACACTCTTCAGGAAATTCAAAACTCAACCGAGGTCCATTTAACCGGGCAAAATAAATTCACTACGTGGAATTTATTTTCGCGTATACTATCTGTTAAATTAACAATTCGGGAAAACGTAATGTTGTTCGGTATTTAAACCAATATAATAAAGTTGAAGTGTCTGTGATTTCGTAATTAATGCAATAAATTTAAGCGTTTTTTTTTTTATACTACTGAATGACGGAACAGTCAAATGGCCCACCTGATGTTAAGTCTATTTATACGATGCTGTTTTTTTTTGATGATGCTTGTTTTTTTGTTGTTGATGCGATGATAGTATTTATGTCTTTTTTTAGCATTTTTGTCTGTCTGAAAGTTTGTCAAGCAGAGCCGAAGCAGCACAATTTTTTTTTAAATATAAATCTTTATTTTTACTTAAATTTTCCTGTATTTTCCATTTCGGTATCTTGCTGGGATCAGAAGATATGAATGTACCGCGCAGACGCAGTAGCGGGCACAACTAGTATTTATGTTTAAGTATCAATTTGAAATCGTTAGTTATGTGTTTTCGTTTTAACCATATCTAGCAGAAGCCCTTAATTAAACCCAATTTAATTCACAATGTATCGCAAACTAAATTGAAAATTCCCAGAAAAGTAGAACACTGCCCATTGTTGATTTTAATTAAAGCCTAATAGTTCGAATTTAAAAGCTATGTATGGATTCATGTCATAATTTAGTTAGTAAAAAGGAAAAACTGAACAAGCGCATGTCGGACCAGGCAGTGTAGGCTCCGTAGACAAGTCACGATAACCCGAAAAGTTTTAATCTTTCGAGGAAGTTTCAATCGAGTTTACCGTACCCAGCTTTATCCATACAGCTTTTCAGATATACTTTAATACCACCCCATTTCACCCGTATAATGGTAATTTATCTGAATAAAAGGTATCCTGTAGCTCAATACAGGTCATAATCTATCTGTGTAAGTACCACATTACATTGAAATCGGTACAAGAATCGCCAACACCTAAATACAGTGGGATGGGGATTACAAACCCGCCTACTGCTCGTAAACAAGTAAAGCCTGTGATATTTTTTCTTGCAATTGATATATATATATACTACTATTTCAAAATACTTTTGAAGTGTTCCCAAGTAACAGTTTATCCAAGAGAGGAGACACACTTGACTTTAACAATAATGAACACTTCAATGCTTTTTAATCCCCGACGCAAAAACGACGGGGTGTTATAAGTTTGACGTATCTGTGTGTGTGTGTGTGTGTGTGTGTGTGTGTGTGTGTGTGTGTGTCTGTCTGTAGCATCGTAGCTCCCGAACGGGTGAACCGATAAAGTTTTTTTTTAAGAAATGTTAATTTGTCGGGAGTGTTCTTAGCTATGTTTGATCAAAATCGGTTCAGCCATTTCATTGCGTTAAATGTTTTTTTAATTTTTACAAAGTTAATTACTTGTTATTATTCGACTTCGTAGGCGTCAGCAATTTGTATTAGGTACCGTACAACATTTCAGCATTATTGTATTAGTATGCTGAAATTTTACAGCATAGCAAAACGGTTCTGACTACTACGGACAGACAGACATGGCGAAACTATAGAAACCTTGTCGGACTTCAGAAACCTAAAGACTGGTAACGGCGCCCACATCATATTTTTTACTTGACGCAAATTATATTTACTAGCTCTATAATTGTTGTTTTTTTGCTTCATAAGAGATTTAATTATGTTTGTGAAGAATAGGTATATAATAATTTAAGTACGTGATACAATAACACACATTAAGAACAAAAATACTTTAATACCTACAAAGCTTTATAATAAATATCACGCGTCTTACTCACTAAAGTTTGTTAGCTACTTTTTCTGGGTGTTTTTTATTCAAAAACAGATTTAAAAAAAGCCTGCATTTAAATGTGAGGAATTAAGTACAATAAAAGTACACTACGATAGTTGTTTATTCGCCTTTAAACATCATTTTGTAGTGCGCCTATATGGTTACCCGCTGCGCTCCAAACCCGCACATTCAGCTCGTTTGTGGAGTCTCGTTTGCGCCTTCTACGTGACAGGAAATAGGCCACGCCACTCCACAATACTTGCTCCTTATCCACGACACATTAGTAGGTATCCCCTGTGTTTACTCGGCAAATGAAGCCGCTTTGACTCCCTTATTTCCACGTTGTTAGCCGAGGATCAACTTGAAAAGCCAACTCGTATAGCATTTTTGTTTACCTGTTCGCTTGATCTCCCAATCCTACACGCTAGGGATTGATTTGTTCCTTTAGGATTTCATCCTTGTCTCGCGGTTGCAAGACGAACTTATCTGTCGGCTTAGATGCGGCTACCTGAGGGGTGAATTTTTATCCATCCCTCTTAGTATTCAGGCGCTGTAGGCTTATAATTCGCCCGAGGGCACGGCGCGAGGGACCGGCGACGGTGACGCGCACACGTCTTAAGAGCCTTGCGAGGCCCGGCCTGTCAGCCCTTGTAAAATAGCCCGCAGACGGACTTAACAAAGCATTGTTCCTCAAATATAACTCCGCTTGACATAGGCCTACAACAGTAGTTTATAAAACGTACCTTTCATATTGAATTACGTATCGCAGGTCTCCGAGGATTTATCATAAAGACACTTTGGTTTATTGCATCAATTCCGTAAAGTAGGTCCTAGTTCTCGGCGATATCTATCGGAACCGGAACGAATTTCTGCGACTTTTCATTTTTATTGGCATCGTGGGCATGCCGCTGAGTCACTGTCAGGGAGTAGTGGAGTTCCCGATATAATAAATGTGATACTAGATAAATTTAACTTGCAACATTAGCACCCTCTGCTTCGACACAACGATTACACGGCGTGTGCAATTTTTCACTGGCGCCCACCCCTGCTGGTACGCTACAATTTATGACGCGCAGAATGATTTTTCAACATCCATAAGTTAGATTTATATTTAACAGCCGAAAAGAACCTGAGCTAAATCACCAGTGGGGGAGTTTCTTTCGTACAAGATGCTGACTCACAGTTTTGGCGTGCTTGGATTTTGGACTTACGATTAACGTTGTTGGGGGAGGGGAACTGATTCAACAAATACAGAATTGTGTACCTAAGCACAGATAACATAATACACTTAAGTAAAGAAAGAAAACACGTGTTTTTGAATGCAAATACGAAAAATTACAATTAAGAATAAGACTCGAATCAAATCTCAGACCAAAATCCTTCATTGAACTAGAAGGTTTTGGCGTTTTTATTTATCCATCGCAACCTCTGTGGCGCGGCGCGGCGGGTGAAGATTCGCCTGCGACGCAGGAGGTTGCGGGTTCGATTGCCGCCTCGGAACAAATACTTGTGCAATCTGCAGATGTTTGTTCAGGGTGTTCTGGGTATTTTCTATGTATAATAAAAAAATATCTATCTATGTAATGTATATTGTATTACGTATATCAGTTATCTAGTACCCATAACACAAGCTCTGCTTAGCTTGGGGCTAAAATAAATAAATAAATAAATAATGCTGGACAGTTTACACAGCATTATCTAGTCCCAAGCTAAGCAAAGCTTGTGATATGGGTACTAGATAACTGATATACTTAATACAATATATAATGTAGATAGATATTTTTTATTATACATAGAAAATACCCAGAACACCCTGAACAAATATCTGCATATCGCACAATATTTAATTAAATATTATCGCGCAAAATATTTGTTCCGAGGCGGGAATCGAACCCGCAACCTCCGGCGTCGCAGGCGAACATTCGCCCGCCCCGCCATTGAGGTCGTCAAGGCTAGGTAATGTTGTGTGTACTGTCCAGCATTATTTATTTATTTATTTATCTCTGAAACTTATTTAACTAATTCGTGAATTATATCATGTTTTTGTAAATCGATAGGAATTATTTGAATAGGACGCTAGTACGGCGTCCACACACGGCCAATTAATCGAACCGCGCGAGATAAATGTACGGTAATTTATTACAATTCGCACCAAACGGCCGCCCATTACATTTAAAGTATAGCACATTCACGCCTCTAAAAAATATTGTTGATAAAATAAGTGCTACTACATTTTTCTAAGCACAAATTGGCCTTAAGTGGTGTAACTTTATGTTCGCTCTGTTGTGTATATGGTTATATGCCTTCGTCTACCTCATTTAAAAGCGTAATCTAATTTATTTTATTTTGACGACCTCTGTGGCGCGGCGGGCGAAGGTTCCCCTGCGACGCAGGAGGTTGCGGGTTCGATTCTCGCCTCGGAACAAATATTTGTGCGATCGCAGATATTTGTTTAGGGTGTTCTGGGTATTTTCTATGTATAATAAAAAAATATCTAGCTATGTAATATATTGTATTAAGTATATCATTTATCTAGTAGCACAAGCTCTGCTTAGCTTGGGACTACAGAATGTTGTGTGAACTGTCCAGCATTATTTATTTATTTATTTTAGACGCTCATCAATAGGATAGAATATACAAGTTTCTTTGTTAGAAAGGTTTGCTAAGCAATCCCTCATGTAGGCTCGCTCATAAAATATTTCACAGATATACCGCGGGTTGGTGTTCAATCACATTAGGTATGCGCGTGCCATACGATACATACATTTCAAATTCCCGACACTCCTTACAAACAAACTGTGTATTCTCTAATTCTACATAGGTACCTACTAGCAATCCCACCGCACACACAAACGGGGGAAATTAATTGTTAAATCTTAAATATAAGACACCAAATTGACAAATGTGGTTATGAAAGAGCGCAGCTCTAGAAATTAAGAAATCTCCTTTTAAGTACTTCCATTAGTAATATTTTGTTGATAGGAACATGCATCAACAATTTTTCCTTTACCTACACCCGAATAAATCCCACTAATATCATAAATGTCAAAGTTACGATGTTTGTATGTATATTTCTCAATCACACCGAAACGGCTGAACCGATTTCGATGAAGTTTGGTACACATCTAGATCTTATAACCTTTATTGAGCTATAGGCTACTTTTGCGTTTTAAATTGCGTGCGACGCTTCGGGCAGACACTAGTAGTAGTATATGTTATAAAAACAGTGCCCATATTCAGAGCAAAAACATACCTGATATAAGTTAAACTTAGACAAACCCTGACTGCAATGTTATGTTATATTATTGTAATAGTTTGTGTGGCGCGAGCAAGTATGGGATACGTCAGGCCGTGGCAGCCTCGAGCGCCCGAATTGAGGGCATGCACGAGACGCCATCCAGACCAGCAAGCGTTTAGCGTGATTTATGATGATATATGGCTAAATGATAGAGCACAGAACTAGGCAGTACAGTAAATGATTAATGCGAAATTCGGTGGCTACCGGCTATTTATAGATATCACCATCACATTGCTTGCCTACTTATTATGTTAACCTAGCCTATAAGGTGGCCACGGACGTCTAGTTTTAAGTGTTCAGTTTCAACTGACGGTTTTAACTGCGACGTCCATAGTGTCTACACATGCTCAGTTTTATCTACAGGTGCTTCAGTTCTAATCTGTTTTTGCTTGGAGTCACTTATTCGTAGAATCATAGCTTCGAGGGATTATGCTCTGGCAATTTTAGGATTATTGTGTTTTGGAAAATAAATAACGAAGCAGGAAGAACATGTGCACATTGGCAAATAAAGATAAAATATTATTCGCATACTAATTTGTTGAAGGAGCTCAAGATTACTACATTACAAAGGACTACAACTTTTATCTAACAATGGATGAAAATACTTATTTGCATCTCTTTGATTTAGTCACACACACATTCACACCTAAAGTGGAGTAAGATTAAGTCGCTTAAGACAACACGTGCTCTCTATTCTCAAAATCAGTTAAACCAGAATGCTTGTAACACTGATTACAGTACTTCAGAGAACTGTCCAACTGCGCAGTTTTTTGCTACAGACATTCAGATTTAACTGCACAGTTTCAACTGTACAGTTTTATCTAATCACTAGCGACTCGCCCCGGCTTCGCACGGGTAGCGCCCGTTGAACCCCTCCTACCCCTACCCCCTATGTCAATCTCCTGGTTCTAAGCTACCTCCCCACCAATTGTCAGCCAAATCGGTTCACCCGTTCTTGAGTACAGTAACTAACTAACAGTGGTGTAACTAACACGACTTTTACTATAAAAACTTTTGTGAATCATATCAATTATTTTATAAAAACGGGAAATTTTCACGTACCGTTAAATCGATGTAAGCACCGACATAGTTTCGACCCGTTTCGAGAGTCTTTTTCAAGGTGAGTGAACGCGACGCACTCCCCCCGCGTCTCGGTTAGCACTCTCGAAACGGGTCGAAACTATGTCGGTGCTTACATCGATTGAACGGTACGTGAAAATTTCCCGTTTTTATAAAATAATTAACACGACTTTGTTTTATATACTATATAGATAATTTGATTATTTGTCAGTTGAACTGTGCAGTTTTCAGTATTGTGTACACACTAACGATTGAACTGAACAGTTAAAAGTTCGGGCGCATTTTTTATTGCTACTTCCTAGTTTAAAGTTCAAGTAATTTTCTTCCAAAAATGCCTAAGCAAAACCTCGCTGTTTAAAAGGACGCTAACTAACCTAAAGCGCACAACATGTGCCTTAAAAGTATAGAATCAAATGCAACTAGAAGCTCTAATTGGAGTTGTTACTGTACTTATTACAATGCATTGCTGTTTGAGGTCACAGCCAGTGCGTCGTTGGGATCGCCACAGGGCATTACGCCGCATACACTGCTATAAGTTTTAACGACTATTCATACTCATCCGTACCGTGTTCAGGAAGTGGAGCCTTATTGCGTCCGGAGCGTAAAAGTGATATGATGCATGATAGATGCACAAACAGGAGTAGGTAGTTCAGAAACACAAAATAATAAAACACACCATTTAGAGTTTATTTTATAAAGGTTTTTGGTTTTAGCTTTATAGCCATAAAAGTCATGTTGGTATTTTAACACGGTATATCGGTATACGTATATCTATAGTCATCATCATCATCATCTGCTCGGCATAAGCTTCCTCTATAGATTGCCTCGACGTACGGTTCCGAGCCGCCTCCAACGGTAGTACCTTTTCACATGACTGTCCCAAAAAAGGAGTGTATTGTTTTCTGGGTTCATGTTCAGCTCACCACTTGTCGCGTCCATATTCCACGATGGTGCAACCCACTGTCAAAAGAGGCCCATTGAGGCTCTGCCAACCCCCCTTCGGGGAAAAAGATGTGTGTATCTATGTATGTTTTTTTTTTTAACTTTTCACTTGTGTAATAATTAGGTACAATCGGATTTAGCCACAACCGACAGGACCACTATTTGAGTAGCCGAGCTGTGTTGTGAGAGCTAGCTGTGCTAGGCCTGATATCGATTGGTGCAACATGTGCGGCGTGCACAAGTTGCGCGTCTCCTTTGATTGCCTATGGCTAATGACGCCAATCCCATTATTTATTGCACTTTAGGCACAGAATACTTAATAGTGCAGGTACTTTGGACACAGAACTGACAGAACAACAGTGGATGGTACGTGTATTATGAATTGAGGCTTGGGGCCTTAGGTTGAGCATGCATTTACGTTGTGCAATGTGCATGTCACAGAACCACACACATCAAATAAATCATAAATCATTTATTTGACCAAATTAAAGTTACACAGATAAAGTTGAAGCCCTGTCTCCCGGAAAAGCGTAAACAAGCTGTGGCCCAGGAAACAGTTCTCTCCCAATTAAAATAGCACAATTTATACATTTGCAATTTGATGTAAATTGGTGGTAGTATGGGTGGCGGTGAGAGTGAGTGTAAAAGTTAGGGTGTATTATGTTAGTGTAGTGTGTGAGTGTGTTGTGTCTGGTGTGTGGGTGTAGCGTGTGTGAAAAGTGAAGTTGAATGTGTGCGCAGGCTCTCCTGCTACCACCAGTCTCTTAAGAGTCTGGGTATCACAGGAGAACCCGCAGGGTGTGCGGGTGAGTGTGTATGTAGGTGTGTGTATGAGGTTGACTGTATAGACGGACCAATTTTAGAAATAAGACTAGCTAATCAAACCAAGCAGGTGCCATCACTGATGCAAGAGGATATACTCATAGGTATATACATAACTATTTTGACGACCTCTGTAGCGCGTCGGCCGAATAGCCGGCTGAGATGCGAAAGGTTGCGGGTTCGATTCCCACTGCGGGACAAATGATTGTATGATCTGCAAATATTTGTTCCCGGTATAGGTGTTATGGTACCACGGTACTCGTAGTTTCTGATACCCACGACACAGGGAATCCTGGTATGGGATCAGGACTATGTAGGTGACTGTTGGGTGGTTATGTTATGTTATTACTCACGATCGTCGACGAGCTCTATCGTCGGCCACATCGTCATTTACCAACACGTGAGATTAAGGTCAAACGAAGGTCTGTCAACATTAAAAATAATACAGGTTTAAGGTGGTTGCTTTTTCATACAAACGTATTTGCACAAATATGGGCGAACAGAGTATAATTTTACACTGAAATGACTGTTGTTGGCTTTTATATTAGTCATTATTTGCCGAAAATCATATTTGGTTGAAGAAAACAGTGGACTAATAGCTGAAATAACATCGAAATTACTTGTAATTACAAAAATTTCGATGTTATTTTCGCTATTAATCCACTGTTACCACCTGTTGTGTCCTACCTGTCCATACCTATTTCTGCCGCAAAGCAGTAGTGCTGTGTTCCGGTTTGAAGGGTAAGGGTGCCGGTGAAATTACAGGCACATGAGACTTTTCATCTTTATGTCTCAGGGTGGCGGACGCAGTGCAATGCCACATAGGGCGCGTCCTAGGTGGACGTGACCTATGAGGTAATGCACTGTTCATAGGCAGAGGTTACCGCTTAACATCAGGTGGGTCATCTGCTTGTTCCGTCATTCAAGTAGTATACTGTTTTCGTACTACTCTGCTCGCCCATATTTATGCAAATACGTTTGTATGAAAAAACAACCACCTTAAACGCTGCTCATGAGTATGATGAATATTATATATCGATGCCATCAAATATGTTTGTATCTATATGTGTACAACATGTCAAAATTAAACCATTGTAATTAGCTAGTGGTGTATGTGGTTTTGCTCTCATTAACTAGCGGGGTAGCTGAATGATAGCAAATTATAATGTACATAATTGGACTGGTTGGAGCGCCTTGATTGAAATAGGTCATGTTAATCAAAGCAACTCATTAGATACGAATGATTTAGGTTGCTAAATTAGCTAGATAGATAAATAATAATAATAATAAATAAATAATGCTGGACAGTTCACACAACATTATCTAGCCCCAAGCTAAGCCAAGCTTGTGTTATGGGTACTAGATAACTGATATACTTAATACAATATATTACATAGATAGATATTTTTTATTATACATAGAAAATACCCAGAACACCCTGAACAAATATCTGCGATCGTACAAGTATTTGTTCCGAGGCGGGAATCGAACCCGCAACCTCCTGCGTCGCAGGCCAAGCTTCGCCCGTCGCGCCACAGAGGCCGTCAAGATAGATAGATGACATTCGATTAATACAGAAAACCAACATTGATCTTTATAAACTAAAGCATATATGGAACGATTAAATTCAACTGGCGCAATTCAATTCAATTTAATTTTTCTGGTGGCGGGCGCAGTGCAATGCCACATAGGGCGCGTCCTAGGTGGACGTGACCTATGAGGTAATGCACTGTTCATAGGCAGAGGTTACCGCTTAACATCAGGTGGGCCATCTGCTTGTTCCGTCATTCAAGTAGTATAAAAAAATTAAATAAAAAACGAATGTCGTCATCATCATCATCAGCATCAGCCTACAGAAGTCCACTGTTGGACATAGGCCTCCCTCATAAAATGCCACGAAGAACGGCCTTGAGCTGCCTCCATCCACCGCCATCCTGCGACCTTTATAATGTATTTGGTCCATCGAAAGGGGAATATTCCTCTTTTGCATCGTCCTGTCTCTGGTCCATTGTTCCCGAACGCCTTCAGTTCTGCGAGCTATATGGCCTGCCCATTGCCACTTCAAGTTGCTAATTCCGAAAGCTATCAACCATTGTAGATGACCCTGTTTCCGATATATTTATAAAGTTTATTACCTGTAACAATAGAATGGAACGGTCCCAGTAAATACGAGGTATTGTAATTGAGATTTCCGAGCAGTGAGCACCAATTGTAATATGCAGAAATAGTGAACGGGCGGAATGGTGGCGCGTTAATGATACCCGTTCGTACCTACGTTAAGTGTTAAAGCCTTATTTATCTCCCCACGTTATGAAGCTATGGAAATCGAATTTCCAATAAAGTAATGAACTTCGCTCGCCCATTCTGTTTTGGTGCCTTTATTTTATCTACACTATGGGATTGTCTGTTGCGATAAAATACAGGTACTTATATAGGTTGAGGTAGGTATATTAAATCGTCCTCGTTTCCTATAAATACGAACAGATATAATTTTAACATCTCAAGCTCATAAAACAAATAGAAGGTGAACGAAGAGGCAACAGAGAGTGGAAGCAGAAATCGTAAAATTTTGCATGTTCCGTAGATCGCGCGGCCGCTCAAGTAGAAAATTTCACTCGTACAAGCCAGTATACGTAACATTTACGAGTTTTTGATGACGCCGTACAAGACTGGCTGTTTGCAGGCGACCGTAAAACCTCTCAAGGCTCTAAATTCTCAAATAGGTACCTATGCTGTTCACAAAAAGTTTGAAAGAGATGCTGTCGTGAAACATTTCCCCCCGGTAGCATTAATTTTGCAGCGGCCGCGGCCGCTCGCAGCAATATCGGAAAATTCAACGAATTTAATTTTCCAATTGCGAAGATCTTTAGTTTATTTCTTCGTTCCTAACTACCGCAGGCGCTCTGCGGTTTCGTAGACTTTACGCTGGACATTCAGCCGTCCATTAACGTCGCGAGAGGAAAATAAAAATGAAACTAGATCGTCTTTCTTAAAATGAAGTCGAGCTGTGCGAGGGCGGGGCTGGGACGATAAATCTCGGGTGGGGGACATCGACAGGGCTGCGCTTGCCAACGCACAACCAGGCAACACCACATTAGGGACCCGACTAATGTCCCTGTTACAACATCCAACTCTGGGAGTAATGACGTACATAAACATCATTTATAAAGTTATTCGTGGAAAAAACGGTAATGTTTCGAATTGCGGAAATGTGTCGTTAACAGAGTGTAAGCTCCGCTCCGCACTCTGTACGCTGCCAGCGTTATATTGCATAAGCAAGCGTGCATTCTGATTTCAAATAATCGATCAGTGCCTTGTACGTATACATCTGAAAGGAGTCTACCGCTAGCCCGCTCCATACAAAAGCGTATGCTTTCTCCTTATTTGGATATTAATAAGTTCATGTGAATGGGATTTTGTAGACACATCTAGACAAATCTTTATGTTTCCCATAAAATTGTATAGAATCGAACTAGCATTGTTTAATATTTCCATACAAATCTTAAGTCAGTGTGATTTGAAAACCTTTTGAAATTTGTAAATTTTATAAGAAACTGATAACGGGTCTAGATATTGCAGGTCCAGCGTTTAACTGAGTCAGTCCCTGAGGTATGGGAGCGGTACGGGAGGGGTGTATTCGTTACGTCAAAATGAAGTGTGGCTTCATGTCATCTGATATTTTGAGAGACGAAATCACCCCTCCCGTACCGCTCCCATACCTCAGCGACTGACTCGGTTAAGCGCTAGACCTGTAGTGTATTGATCATGTATATAAAAAGATGGAGTTTTATAAGATAATATCCAAAATAGGAGCAAACTTAGTTTTTATGGAGGGGGCTCTAGCACCCTAGCAGAACACTCCTCTTAAGAGGCTGTCAAGAGTCAAATTAGGCTTCTCTTAAAGGTTATTCAAAAAATCTATAGTTTATGAGAACAAAAAAATATCTGTTAATCTTCATCATATTTCCAAGGGCATGACAGCCCAAAATGCGGTGTCTATAAATATTCCCGATAAAAAAACTTGCCTAACCTCTACAATACGCTTATAACGTAAATATCAATATTACTTGTACGTTAGTATTATTCCTTACTCTGTGATATTACCAACCAACGTAAATCGAAAAAAATTATAAGAGTAACAAATAATATTAGTTTAGAGGGTATAGTATATTTATATCTTCTGACACAGAATAAATATTAGTACTTCGGTTGCTTAGCAAATATTTGTTCAAATACTGATTTTCGAGATGTTCCTTCACTTTTTGTTGCACGAGCGCTATTTTGTCACTTTCTAACTTATCTGAACCTTACAGAGTGACGGAATATGACTGTTTTCGTAAGGTATTTGTACTGAGTTGTAGAAGTGTCATTGCAAGAAACTCAAAAATGAGTGAGTGAGACAAGTATTATTATTTATTTATTTATTTTATTTAAATACCCGATCTTTAACGAGTTAGTGAGACATGTACCAGACCTTTAATGAGTTAGTGAGACATGTACCAGACCTTTAATCTAGATCTTTGATCTTTTTTCTTTGGGGCTAGATAATGTTGTGTGAACTTGTCCAGCATTATTTATTTATTTATTTATTTAATGAGTGAGAGAGACATGTACCAGATCTTTAATGGCATGCAAATATGTCTACGGGCGTAGACGTAGATCGTAGAGGCTCTACGCACTTAGCTTAACTTTACTTATGAAGTCAATTATACATAGATTATTTCCTTGATTGAATGGTTTATTCGAATGGATTTCATGACTTTGGGTAGGTAATTCTCAAAATGGAATATCTTATCTTCAAAATACGTCCCAATTTTCCGTTGGACCATTTCGATATAGGTCGGTGGAGACGGCACTATTGATCGTGGGCTCGCGACGCAACCCCATATTTTACAGTAAATAGTTGTCCTATAAATGCTCGTTTGAGCATCGCCTCCATTTATCCTGGAATCGGTCTGCGGCAAGCTACTCCATCCCTTACGAGCCTAACATAGTGGATAACGCGACATGACAGCGCATTGGCAACCACTTCAAATAGGCTCAGGCCCTCCGTGGGTACCCATCATCCTTTATTGGCATTGAATTATTTTGTACCTAAGTATCTATCTGTCGAGTCTGTGAAAGATAGATTAGTGAAATGGTGTATCAGCATTTGAATTGGGGGTTCCATCCAATTTAGACTCATTCGTCAATGCCTGTTACATTCGCCTTTGTGTCAGCCTTCGGGTGCGTTCAGTAGTTAGCCTTTCATTATATCTTAGGCAATCTATTTTCTGGGATCTTAGATCAAGATCAATTATGGAAAAAGAAACATTATGTACGAGGGTGCACGGTTATTCAACAACTTACCTGATGATATTAAAACTTGTGAATCCTTACCTTTATTTAAAAAGAAGTTAAGAAAATATGTATATGATAAGATTTTTTAAGTAACCACCAGATCTCTGGAATGTTAGTACCTATAACTAATACCTAGTTAGTCATGATCCTAGTTTTTAAGCTCATTATAAGCGAACAACCGACAAGAACTCTGTAATATGATATATTTTTTTTCTTTTTAACGATGTCTTATCGGCTGAATCTTATGTGTAATTTCACTAGTCCTTTTTATTATTAGCATTATCACATAATATTTACAATTTTTAACGATGCTATTGCTGATTTTTCTTTAAATGTTGGTAACATTAATCATTTTACAGTCTGTTCTGTTTTGTCGTTGTTTGACTTGTTTGTTTGACTTTCGAGTATGTAATGTGTTCATTGACATTTTAATTTTAATTTTTCTAGTTTATTAATTCCATAGATTTAGTATTAGCGAAAAAATTCTACGTCTATGATTAATTCACAATCTCTATTTGCTTTTTTCATTGACATTCCTGTATTTTAAATGTAAGTCTGTAAGTTAAATTTATTTAAGTAATAGGTAATTCAAGTATACCTACCGTGTTTTATATTGTCTGCATGTTTTCAGTACCTTTAGTCTAAAGATAATTGTTTTTTGACATGTCTAAGTGCATATATTGTGCCTATAGATAAATAAATAAATGAAATTAAATGAAATGAACCATGTTTCATGTGAACCATTCTTTTTTTTTTACCACAGATCTCTTAGATTAGTTCTACGAATACAAAGGCGAGTTTATTGAATTATATCGATTTTTTTAAAGGTATTTTGGAGTAACTTAATTTGCCTGCCCATAATACTTTGGTGGCCTTAATAAAAGTAACTTACATATTTTCTTGTTTTTTGAAGAGCAGCTAAACATGCAGGTGTCTCGTGCAAACGAAATGGGCCTACGTGATAAAACGTTTGGCATTTGGCAAATATTCCCGGTAGACAAACATTACTGAATTCGTGACGAGTTTAGATGTGACCTTTCCTGGATTTTGCGTGTTAGGACAATGGCAAACAGCGTATACCATTCTCTTATACCAGCAGTTACAGTTGTTCTATCTCACGAATCCACTCTTTTTTTGCCTTTTTTATTGCTTTCTAGGTAATTGCGCTTAGTTGGCATGCTGACGGTACTCATTGCAAAATCTGACATGAACCCAATAAGCACTAGTGACCCGGATCATGTCACGGTTGAGACTAATTGCTCCTGAGCTTTCAAACACTAAATGAATGTACATGTATTGAGCATGCTCTATGACAAATATAGCCAAACTAATTTCGTGAAATAGAATATCTGTACCTAACACATTTCTGATGAAGGACAGATCTGGCTCAATAGTAACTAATATCTCACTAAACAAAGAACGATGGCTTACTAAGAACTGCCTTGGTTAACAACCTTGCCTGAAAACTTCTGTACGAAGGTACCTAAGTAGGTACCTAGTTAGGAATCGCATGCCCGGTAAGTACCGATCAAGTTTAAAAAGTGCTTATCTAAAGCCATGGATTAGTAAATAGCTCTAGGTAACAAACAGTTTACGTCAGCTCAGTTTAAAACATTGCTTTCATTCAGCACATTAGCGGGTAATTTATCCTACTAAGTACAAACGCAAACTTTGGGGAACTAACAGAGTGTTTTTCACAAACTGCACCTCCCATTTTTACCCAATTAGAGTTGAGCAAAAAATGTTTGGTTTGGAATTATTCTCGAGTCGGATACAGGTTTCTTGATGGCTGAAGCCCTTCTCCCATTATGATACGCACAGGCGATTCAAGTATACTGCAAGTCTCGGAGACAGCGACGCCTGCATACAAATGTATGTGAGATACTTGGCGGCGACTAGTCTCCGAGACTTGCAGGATACTTGAATCGCCATCGTAATGGGAGAAGGGCCTAACAAACAAATAGGTAGGTACTTTCGGTAGTATAATTTTATCTATGCTTTCGGTAAAGCGCTCAGACAATTACAGATTATGCTATGGCCAAATAAAATGCCCGAGTGACATGTTTGGTCTATGCGTCTTCATTTCAATGACCATTCATTTGCCATCGTGCGGCGGCGTATACCCGTCCTCCCAACAGATTAATGGCAATTCGATTTTGTGCTTACGCAAGAGCTACCTTCAATATATCCCGTCTTTGACAGCAATATTTCACGGCGTTCCTTCAGGATAGCAACGTAACTTAAATGTTAAGGATACCAAAATAGGGACAAGTACCTAAACATAAGAATAGAAAGTTGCCTATGTTGGGATGCCTGTGGGATGTCATCCCTTATTATTATCGTGGTTGGGGCCTCTGATAAATGCCTTTCAATTTCCACCCAGACTACCACCTAGTTACCAACTATTCAAGAGGCGTACCTACCTAGTTTTTGGGACCCATATGACGATTAGGTAGGTGAATTCCTTACACCTAGTACCTAGGTAGGTACTAAATGAGAGCTGCACTTCTCGCGGCTACCTACTAACTTGGAAGGTAGGTAGGTATTGGAGAACTTAGTTTGATGCCGTGTTGCTGTACCTACCTACTTCAACAAATCTGCGCTGGTTGTTGTCCAAACTTTCTACGAAGGTACCTAAGTATATAGAAATTTAACAAATTAATCAGTAATTTCAGCACATGCTACGGTCTACATCGTGGTGGAAGACGTTCAATAACAACACAAGGTTTCGTTCTCGTGCATTTCGAAAGCCGGTGAAATTGCGAGAAAGCAAATAAAAATATACCTATTTCGGTTTATCCCGAAGCAAACAGGCGCAATATTATTTTTAAATCCGGACATATTGCAAGCGACAAGTTTTTGGGACAGCTTGTGTAGAACGGGACATGTTTGTTTGTCGCATGAACTTTTTGTGTAGATGAAACGTGCGATGAACGTGTTGTGCAACAGCATCCGGGATGGATTTAGTAGTAGTAGAGCTTTTTTGTGAAAGAGTTCGTCCTGGGAAGTACTACCACCATATCTATTTCTGCCGCAAAGCAGTAGTGCTCGCATTGCTGTGTTCCGGTTTGAAGGGTAAGGGTGCCGGTGAAATTGCAGGCACATGAGACTTTTCATCTTTGTCTCAGGGTGGCGGGCGCAGTGCAATGCCACATAGGGTGTTAGTTATGTTTAGTTTGTCCGTTTTCTAGCTCCGTTTTTCGTTATATCCTATCGTAGTAAGGTTGCGATTTGCGGCTACGATCGTCAGTTGCACATACAGTGTGCTTCAAAATGGACGTTGAGGAAATGGCAATGCTTTTGCATCTTTTATATGATGATCACAAATCACGCTGTAGTTCCACAATACGTGCGGCCGCCGCGGCTAGTGCGCGCACACTGGTGATTTAACTACAATGCAATTGATCTCAGTGGCCGGAGCGGCCAGCGACTGAACACGGGCCGCAAATGCGTCGCTTCGATCTCGCTGGCCACTGCGGCTTGGTGTTGCCGCTGGCCGCGTGTGGTCAGGTGCGCGTGCTCTATGGCGATTTCATACTAATGTATCTATCTCGAATGGCCGCCGCGGCCTGGCCGCTAAATCTCTTCCTATCTTCAAAAAGCTATTGTTTAATAATTTTTTGTCCATCTCGTAAAGCTGTAAATTTTAGTAATATGTTCAGATATTTTTATTTATTTATTTAGTATATTTTGTGTAGTTATATTATATATTTATGTTATTATAAGTTAGATTGTATGTATACGTATACTTTTATTTATTTATTTATTTGATCTACACCACCGTCCTTTATCGTTCTCGTCAATTCCAGTCCATCCCAAGGTTGTCTGGAAGAGATCGCTCTCAGCGATAAGACCGCCCATTGTACTTCCATAGGTACTTATTTTTCTGATTGTTTTTAATGTTATTTTTATTTTTGTGGTGTGCAATAAAGTGTTATCTATCTATCTATCTATCTAGTGCGCTATTACTCTTAGGTTTGACTCTTTGAGCAATATCATTCGCTGAGCTATGACCCATTTGTGATAATGCAACACACACGTACTTTTAGTTTTTATTTATGGTTTAAATGTTTTTTAGAGGACTGCATTGTTTCTGTGTATATAATGGTTTATATGTTTTTTAGAGGACTGCATTGTTTCTGTGTATATGATGGTTTAAATGTTTTTTAGAGGACTGCATTGTTTCTGTGTATATGATGGTTTAAATGTTTTTTAGAGGACTGCATTGTTTCTGTGTATATGATGGTTTAAATGTTTTTTAGAGGACTGCATTGTTTCTGTGTATATGATGGTTTAATTATCTAGTTTTTAAGTGCACTGTCTTTCAGTGGTGTTATTGAATGTACGTAGGTATGTGTTTGGAGAAACAAATAAACGTTTTTATATCTATCTATCTAATAGTACCTAAGGTCCAGTCCATCCTGTGGTTGTCATCATCAGTAACTGGAGACTGATATCGTCGAAAATAAAAAGTTTGAGCTCAAACTAAGGGTTCTCGCTGGAAAGAAAACGCTGTTTGAGTTTTTTTTTGCAAGCTGGTTATCCTGGAAACGGCTGCACCAATATCCACCCAAGCACAGCTAAGAACCATCTCGCAAACACAGTCTTTCATACAAAAAAACCGCATATAAATCAAAACATCCGTGGGGTATGCCGCAAAATTCCTTATCTTAGATTTGATTTTTAACAGACTAATAATACTCGGGGGGGGGGGGGGGGGGGTTACTGTAGAGGTATTGTAAAATTATCTATATTTTACGAGATATTCAATTAAAACCGCTTTTTCGAGCGGCGCGATGCGTTTTTTTGTATGAAGATTTCTGCCTGGGGTTAGCGCAGTCTTAAGGAGCAAAAACAAAAAACATGCATACAGACAGACAGACAAACGATCGACTTATAACACCCCTGTTTTTAGTAAGGGGTCAAAAAGATATAAAGATGATTTACGGAAAAGATAAGTAAATATAGCTCTCAGCTTTTATCATCTGCTGTTATCTCCATATAGTAGCGACCTTGCGGTACGCACACTTGCGCATTGTCACTTTGTCGTCAGGTCCTGGGAAAAACTGACAGAGTAGTGCGGTACGTAGTTTTACATAACAAGAGTAGGTAGATGATACCTATAGGTGGTATCACAACAATACGTTGAAGTAGGTACCTACCTAAATCAGACAGAAACTATCGGAAAATGCCAATTCATTTTGACAATCGGTTCACTGGCTACCGAAACTTTCAGTGCGTCAATAAGTCGTGAAAGCAATAACTTCACGGACCATAGGGCACGCAGCTTCGCGAGTAACGGCCGAGGAAATCTTTAAACTTGCCAACCGGAATTTGTTTACTGTAACTACACCACCATAAAAAGATACGCTGAATAGGTAAACCATTTCGATATCTGCATAGCAGAGGGGGTCTCCTTAGTTTGGTTATCGCAATGTTTATGTCTTCCTTCTGACTGAAGTGTAAGTATTCAAAACGTCATTGATGTATCTACTACATCAAAATAAGGCATACTATGTCGCGTACAAATCGACTCTACTCTTCTACTACTTCGTGTCAGCCTATCACACGACCGACCCATTTAGTCATCCTGCTAAGGAGTTGCCAACAACCAATAATAATAAAACCAATATTTCGTTAATCTCACTCACTCGACCATCATTCCAATCAGGATGGCTACCCTTGAAAACAGTTTCAATCACAATACAATCCCAATCCCAATCCAGTTTTCACAAAATTTAGCACTCTTGAACAAAATCGAGATTGAAATTGAAATCGAGTATGCGACCGACTTCTTGTGATGATTCCTGAAAGAACAACATGACGTAGGTGTGGCTACACACAACGCAATAAAACTACCATTCATTACATTTGAAAATAACTTGCTTAATCCTTATCATTTCACCTAATTATTACTTATTTTCCCAAATATCTTGGATTCGAGTACAGTCGATTTCGTTTAGTTCCTTAAAATTCCACCGGGTTCGCATCCAATCGTGTGGCAGGATTGGATTCAAGAGTACCAAATGGCACAATTTGACAGCAAATCCCAAATTAGGATTGCGATCGAGTGTCAAGGGTAGCCACCCAGGGGGTCGCAGCATTTATGTGCGTTAGGTCAGTGACATTGCACAGAAGCCATTACCTAAGACAAGAAGAAGTAGGTAAGCTGGTTTTTTTCGTATACCTACTTCTTGAATGACGGAGCAAGCTGGTAGCCTACCTGATGTTAAGCGGTAACCTATATGCCTTTAACAATGCATTACCTCATAGGTCACGTTACATAGGACGCAGGTTGCATTGTATTGCGCCCGCCACCCTGAGACATAAAGATGAAAAGTCTCGAGTGCCTGTAATTTCACCTGCACCCATACTCATAACCGGAACACAGCAATGCGAGCTCTACTGCTTTGCGGCAGAAATATGTATGGTCTAGTATTGCTTTATATGTGGTATGGTGGTAGTACTTCCGCGGACCACAGATAAAATAATACACCGGACCATCGATATAATATCCCCGGACGAACTCTCTCACAAAAATGTTCTACTTCTACTAAAAATGGCGGCCCTGAAAAGGACTTGGTTAAAAATATTAAATATTAAACCAGTGTAGTGAAAGGTATCAGTGCGCCTCGCAGCCTCTACCTCTAAGACGCCAGATACTCTAAGAGCGACCTTCATAAAAACACTATCAGTAGGTACCTATAAGCCTAGCGTTACGGTTCCACCTTCATAATGCGAACAGCTAGGGAATGGAAACACTATTACATCATCTATTTTCCTGAAACTTATTCTAGGTCTCATTAGTAATGCGTAAGCGCTGCACATCCCTGGTGCGCAGGGTTCGGGCCAGCTCTAAACACATTCTGAAGATGTTTGCTGCTAGGTTTGATTGTCAGTTTCTGAATAAATGCTGTATGAAGCATTTATTGACGATCAAATCTAGGTAGGCTTGTATGTGTAATGTTGAAAAATGTAAAATTGTTTTATATAAGTTGTTATTTTGTGTAACCTGTGTGTATTGTCTAAATGTGTAGGTACCTAATCCTAATGATGCTATGTTGGTCGAATAAATAAAAATCGAATTACGGCAAGAGCGAATAGGTGCGGTTCTAGACCTTCGTGGTCCATCGTCGGCCGCATTGTCACTTACCAACAGCCTTGCGATCGCAGCCAATAAATAGGTCTATGTTTAAAAAAAACTGGTGTAGGTACTGTCGACGTGATTGAATGAGTTTTTAACTCATTCTCTTCTTTTGAGCCACTCAACTGAACAAATAAAAGTATTAGGTAAGTACTTACCTAATTATTAATTTTCTAGTGTTAGATTTGGTTACTTTTAAGATGACTAACCATTGCCATGTCAGAGGCCCTCGGGCGGCTTGACAAACTCCGACACCAGAGGCCAGCACTACCTCATACGAAACGAACGAACGTTTGAAATTGACAAGCTGTGTAAACTCGTGTCCTTTTTATTCCAGGGACCAAGCCCGGGTAAAAACGTATGGTTCGTTGATATATTTATTTCCACAAAATCGTTTTTTTAACACCCGACGCAAAAACGACGGAGTGTTATAAGTTTGACGTGTCTGTGTGTGTCATCGTAGCTCCCGAACGGATGAACCGATTGTTTTTTTTGAAATGTGAATTAGTCGGGAGTGTTCTTAGCTATGTTTGATCAAAATCGGTTCAGCCGTTTCATTGCATTGAGTTTTTTATTTTTTTACAAAATTAATTACTTGTTACGAACTTTGGAAATGTCAACTTTAAACTAGGTAACTAAACCGATACAAAAAGAAGTGACTGCAACGTGCGAAAAATGAGCCTAAAGTCTAAGATACTTGAATCGCCTGTGCGTATCCTAAAGGGAGAAGGGCTAGTGTGCGAGCCTGCATTCAAATGAATGTGAGATACTTGGCGGCAACTAGTCTCCGAGACTTGCAGGATACCTTCAGGATACTTGAATCGCCTGTGCGTATCGTAATGGGAGAAGGGCCTCATTGTACACCGCAACCACTTCTATCAGTGACATGTTCCTCCTTACCTATTGTTATTTTATATGTACCTAAACACTACTATGGGACGAAAAGAGGTCGGAAAGGATTATAAAATAATAAAACATATTAAATAAAACAGGTACATTTTATTGAAAAAAAAATATGTACACAGCAAAACAAATAAATAATCTTATATTGTATATTAGTCTATAAAACATTAATTTCATTGAAATAAAATACTATACATAACTACGGTAAGATTATGTACATAATATACCATTTCAGAAGTAAGTGCAGCTGGCTATTTCTCTAAATATAATTAACAATATCCATTTAACATTAAATACTTACCTCTATGTCGATATCTGGATTCACAATTATTATTACTATTTAGGAAAAATGGAATCTCTACGGTTAAAATACGATGATATAAAACAGTAAGCTTATACTCCGTGATATTATCATCCTCGTTCAAATATTACAAGTTAATCTGCACATTTAATAATCTAACAATTTCAATAACAAATCATCTACGAATTCGCAGCATACCTACCACCTACCACTGCCACCTCACAGAGTTGTGAATAGTTGAAGCGTTGTAGAGTTTTAAATCATCTTTCTTGTACATACAGTATTCAATATAAAGGATCATGCCCATGGATGTAAGGAGCCCGCACCATGACAAATCTGGTTGCCTCAATATCAAACTTGCATAAATATTAGACTGCACTTAGCTTATTTAAATCAACAAAGGTTATTTATGCAATCACGGGTCCTAACTAATTTAATAATAGGTTAATACTGTAGCATTCATTTAACGTGGAGATGATCAAGAGCTGTCATTACAAGCTTAATGATTATACGAAAGGAGAAAGTTTCTAAAATAATAAAAAGCGGTAGGTAAGCTTGAATGTGCTTCCATACTATATAATTTAGTTTGATGACATCATATGAATAAATCAGAAATAAAAATAGGATGTCGGAAAGAGATACCTATGCAAGTAACTATGTTAACTTAAAAGAAAGGAATGCGGTTCCGTTATTCTAGAGCATACGTTTTAAATCTCACTTTTGAAATCACTTATTTCCAATCCGGATTCCTGTTGGCCAGTGCTGTTTATTATAGAAACAAATTTTAAACGCATTTTGATACTGAGGCGCGTGTGAGTGAGGCCGGATATGGGCATGATCCTTTGCATTTCTTCAGACTTCCAAACTAGGTAGTTACTGCAGATAAGCTTTCAAATTGAGCATAATACATAAATAGACCTGTTTTGGCCATATTGTTGGAAAATTATTTGTTCAAAACTCTTATTCTTTGTAAAACGCTAAATTAAATAATAAGCGTGTGTATTTACGCAAAAGCTGCAGCGTTCATATCAAATTGATATTGTTAAAAGTTTACCCACCTCTAATAGTATCATAGACTAACTAAACACAATAGACTGCCAAAAAAAACGTAAACGTAAAACGTTCTCATACAAGAAAACGTGACTCAAAAAATGACAAATTCCAGGCTATATCTAGATGGCGCTGGCAAACAGCCTGGGAATCATTCAATCAGCATTTTAAACCAATTACCTAATCTCTTTAGAAATAAACATTTAAATTTCTAATTTATTTTTTAATTATGAAACTATGGTCGCAAAACATGTTTTATCGATCTATTCGAAATACATGTAAAAATCATTTCAACAGTTTATAGCAGATTCAAAACAGCGACATCTAGCGACATTGTAGGCAATCATTTATCGATGCACGTTTTCTTGTATGAGATTGGCAGTCTATTGTGTTTAGTTAGTCTATGATAGTATGGATCATACTAGTTATGTTATCAAAGTTGTTCATTATATCTGACACCGATTGTTCCACAAACAAACACTTATCGATTAGGCGACACTTAGAGTGAAAGACTAATTTAATAAATTAAAAAGTAACAGACTATGTTAGTTCCTTTACCTACAATGCCATGTAATAACACCTGTGATGTATCTATTGGGCCGCTTTTCTGTTGCGGACGTCAGCCGCGGATCGTCGTCACCGACCGTACACACTCGTGGTCCTTCCACCACATTTTATCTGCGACGGATCAGTAGGCCTAGTGTGGGCATCGCAGTTAAAACGCGTTTACGCGACCGCGTTGGTTCAGTAAACGGCAAAATTAAAGTAGTATACAACAAGTTTACTTTACAACAATACGTGACGTGAAATGTCAAAAATGTCACTTACACTCGCAAAACTGGGGAAACCCTAGAGTAAACCGCGCGACTTGCAATAAGCGTTTAATTTACGCGACGCCAAAATTGACGTTAGTAACTAACACTCACACAAAATGATTCATTAACTCGCCGCTAGGGGCTCTGTACATTTCTTCATACAAACTGCGCGTAAAACGCGGTCTTGGTAGAGCGCGTAAACTTGTAGCAAAAAGTCGCACTACGGCTACAGAAGGCCAAATAAGAGTTACGCAGCAGCCGTCGTAACGACGTTACTAGTTACTACGTAATACAAGGAAGATCGTAGTCACAGTCTATGAGCTATGGAATTTTGTTATGGGGTGCTGGTGCTGACATCAGTGTAATTTTTATTCTTCAGAAGCGGGCAATTCGGGCTATTTATAACCTCAAAAGTAGAGACGCCCTTAGAACATTTTTTAAGAAAATCAATATTTTGACTGTGCCTTCATTGTACATTTACGAAAACATTATAAATATTCGGAAAAATTTATGAAATTTTCAAAAGCGAAGTGACGTACATAGTGCCAATACACTTAATAAAAATAAATTGTTGAACTCTGGGTATAGGTTGCAAAAAACTAATAAAAGTTACGTAGGAAATTCGGTGCGCTTCTACAACAAACTACCTTAACATGTAGTGGATCTAACAGAAAAGGGATTTAAGAGATGTATTCAAGATAATCTGATAAAAAAGGCATATTACACAACTGGTGACTACTTAGCTGACACAGTAGCTTGGGATGACGAGGAATAAGGTAGCTTAAGTTTTGACAAAGCCCCTGTGCAGCTGCTTACCTTTGTTTTAATTTAATTAATTTTATTGACATTTTATTTTATTTGACATTGTTTTATCATTTTATTTTCGTTGTGATGATATGACAAAGCCCCTATACAGCTGCATCTATTATCAACATGTTTTTTTTCTTCTATATTTTGTTGTATAATGTATTATAAATAAAACCCAAAATTAATTAGACTTAATAATGGGTGCTTCCTGTTTCAACACAATGGCGTTCAACCCATTTAGGTATTTATATAGTTTCAACCCATTTGATTAAATTTCAAATTGATGTGTAAATGAATTGACGTAACTAAGTGTTCCCTGAGATCCTACAGCTTGAATAAATATATGAATATGAATCATCGGTAAATTATACGTAGGTAGTTAAATTAAATGTTGAAATTAGAACATTTAAAATTAGGTATTTAAATACTTTAAAATTTGCATGCCAATGTCGTTGGTGAAACATAATTACTTGTAAGAACTTTTTAACCATGACTGCCAAGACAGAAGCAAATAAAAAAATAAAAAAAAACTACTTTATTATGTTTTTGATTGAGTTACAAATAAAAATATTTTCCGCGTCAAGTTGGTACGTTCAGAAATAAAATCTTTAGAAATAGCCTGAGAAAGAACGTCGGAGCACAGACATTTGTTAAAACGTCACCATGCAGCGGGACTTGAAACACGAGAACATGGACATGTTCGTGAGACCTCACAACAAATATGTTTTGCGAGAGCGGACGGGTCTAGGCACGCCCAAAGAAATTGCCCCCCAACACGCAAGACCTCCCGAGGAGTTCAAAATATATAAATGGGGACATATTCGCGAGACTTGCGGACGAAGAAAGCAAGGAAACCACCAGAAATGGGAAAGTTTCCTCCGCTAGCTACAGCGTCGGACGCAGATCGGCTCGCTGGACCTTTCCTGGGCAACCTGGGATCTCACCCGGCACGGCTGGATCGCTCCGACATTTAAGAAGCGCCGGAGAAACCGCTCCCATGAAAATCTACAATTTAAAACAGACACGTCCATAGTAATGGATGAAAAGCCAGAGACAAGAGGCAAAGCTCTGTAGGCTTATAAAGCATTGGGAAGAGAAGAAAATAATTACTTTCGAAAAAAAAAACGACTTCTTCAGTTCCACTTCACCAAATGGCACTTTCTGATTGCACATGCTTGACTTGTTGCTTAAAATACCGAAATCACTATATGCGAGCCTATAATATTTGAAGAGTTCCCTCAATTTTTCATGGATCCCATCATCAGGACCAGAGTAAGATGAAAATGGGACGAACCTGGTTGAATATCGAGTCAACTAAAAAAAAGGTTCATAAATGACGGAGATGAGGCACAAAAAAATTTTTTGTACCTCCTCCTTTTTTGCGAAGTCGGTTAAAAAAGAGTGACTGTTAAGTATATGTTTGTTTGTTCCAAAATGGAAGGAACTAGTACCTATAGCACTGGCTCAGCCTAGTAAGTACGATAGACGTATAAAGACCTTCGATGCTGTCGTTGTTATTTAGTTTTTTGTGTATGTACTACTGTAATCTTTTTTGATAAATAAATTATATGCATATAGCCGACTGACGTCCGCTACAGAAAAGCCGCCTTAATAACTTCAATCTCGAACGCCCGCACCTTTAAGTTAATGTTAAAATGTAGGCCTACTTTTACCGTGTTACTATAAAACTCGAATTATCCTAAGAACAGTTACACAGTGTTTTGTCTTTTGCATTCACAAGCAGTTTCGAATCAGATCGAAAGAGACAGAACCCGGAGTAACTATTTGAATGATATTCTGCGTTTACTAGTAGCACGCTTAGATTAATACTTGTATAGTTTTATGAATGTTGTATAAAACTCTTGTAGAAAATGTATAAATATGGCTGCGGTATTTAGTACTTGTTCTAAACAAAACAATATAATTATTATATTATTATATATGAAATTGGCGTTTGGTCAAACCGACCACTCTGAACGCAAATATCTGGCGTTTGGTTAGGAATTACAGCAAATCTTACAAACCTTTTTCCCCGAAAGGGTAGGCAGTGCCTCAAATGGGTATCTTTTCACCGTGGGTTGCACCATCGTGGGATATAGACGTGACAAGTGGTGAGCTCATCGCCGCCATTGCTTCTCACGACTGTCTCTGCTAACTGCACTTTCTTCCAGTAATAACACATTCCATAATAAGCTAGCAGCCAGGACAAATCTTATACCAACGAATCTTACAAACAAGTCCGGGTAATCCTTTAGTCGGCTTTACGACATCCACGGGAGGAGATGGAGGGGTCTATTCTTGGGCCGGACACACCACGCCAATTTCATATATAACTATCATGGTTATGTACATAATTTTCACTAGAAACGGGATATTTACCATGATTTTTGAGTTCTACTCGCAAAGACTTTAGTTAGTTCTCCCGTGATCCATGGCGCATGCAACTGTGCCGAAATATCGGGAACATTTAAAACTCAAAAATCATCGTATATATCCCGTTTCTAGTGAAAGTTTCATATATAAGGTTCTAACACTTCGATGGAAACTATGCTACGGGTTCATTTGATATTCGCCGTATTCATAAATAAGATATTTTAACAAACGTATAATTATTATGAACATAAACAAGTACATAGCGCAATGTTAAAAATAATAACTGTACTGTACTTATTCATAAACAAACGAAACTGTCGGCGAGCGCTGGCTCGCCAACAATCCTCAGGCCCGTGTTATTGTCAATTACTTCATTCTTTCTATAATATCTACATTTTAATATGCTCAATATTTTGACTAGAAATCATGTTATACTTATTATTTTCTAACAAAAGAAATAAAAATTTACAAGGTATATATAGCATAATTTCTTATCAATTTACAGTTAACTAGCATTGTACATACATCGATGACAGGTTTTGATTAATAATATTAGTTTTTTTTTTTAAATATTTGATATCGAGAAACTCTACTTATGTAGACAACTTACTTAGTCTAAGATGCGCAGACGCTGATTTAGAATCAGGTGCGTCACAATTACCTAAACATCTACCAATCAATGTTCATCTGCAACACACAATGTTAATATAATTTTGTACAAAATATTTTAGGAACCGCCAACGCTCAGAAGTAATTTCGACTCAATATGACACAATTCAAATACATAATAACATCAATAAATTCAATATGTACAGTGATCCAAATAATTATGTATAATAAGGAATGGTAAATAATCACTGTCTCATAATATATTTAGGCATTGAAATTAATTTAATACAGAATCTCGTAATTGTTCTAGCTACTCCTATGTGTTATACTCATTACTCAGACGAAGATATATCGATAAAAATGTGATGCGATTTATACAAATGACAACATTGAGTCTAACAAGAATAATTTTGTGATGTCCCGCGTTTCAAACAGTCTCAAAAGATCTATCCCAGTATAATCTACGGATGAGGCGGATTTTGATCCTACAATATAACTTACTCTACTCAACTCGCGTCTTTAGATCTGGCACAAGAAAAAAGCGTGTTGAAAACAGCGAGCTGAAGGTTCCCGACCTGTCATCGAGAGCTGCGCAATCTGGCGCCATCTCCCGTCTTGTGTGGACTGGGCGCTATTTTCACTGGATTCTTTTTAGGAGTTCTATCTTTTCCCTTCACTCTGTCGAGTTTCCTATTCCGCTTGGGAGTGTCAGTGATCGACGCGACGTCCCCGCTCGTACCCTCGAGTGCGCTATCGATCTGTTCGCTCTCCTTGTCCAACTCCGCCATCGCTTCCTGGATCGCGTTCTCCAGAAGCGTGTTTAGTTTTCTACTCCTGTTCAAATAAACAAATGTTTCAGTACACATCCCGAACGAGTCGTACCTGTGGATGATTTCAGCTCGACACAATCTGTTAAAGGCGATGATTAGTTAACTTTGGGTTGGGTTAATTTGATTACAACGATTACGTGCGAAGTAAAAATAATTAGTATAGAGATTGTACGTTGTCGGTGCGACTACAAGGGGCAGCTTATGACTCCGTTGTAGTCGGACCGTGTCAGTGCCTCTCGCTCCTGGCGCGTTCTGTCACTCACTTCCTGTGCTTAGTGCGGGCTGCATGGTGCGCCTCCAGCCCTTCCGAGAGTGTGAGCAGCTTGGAGTGGTGCGCGGCGCCGGGAGGCTTGTCGGCGCCGAACCAGCGCACGCGCCAGCGTCCCTCCTCGCCCCGCGCCTCCAGCTTGCCGGGCCACGACGGGTATCCCTTCACGGGACCCCACACCAGATCTCCGACATCGAACTTGCGACTCGGCTTCTCACTACCGGCCTCCTTCGCATCTACCGAGCGATTATCTCATTTAGCCGGTGCTACCCGCACACACCTCCACCTTGATTCCGTCACCGATAACTTAATGACTAAGTTAAATTGTGATTTGTGAGGTGATGCGAAACATTGAAAGTGTGATAGACTTGTGAAGTCTGCTAGCAAATTAGTTACATTTGATTACAAAATTTCAAATAATAAAGTATTTATTGGCAAGACAATGGAAAAGGTAAAAGTTATAGCATTAATTCCACGTCAAAATGCCCTTTTCCATTCTCTGAAGTATTTCAAATGTAGTAAAATGAGAAAGTGCTTTACTTACAATAATGAACAGATGAAATGATGGCTGTACAATGATGCGTTAGTAATGGAATCCCAATTTTGAGCCAATTTGTGTTACGTTCGAATGGTGCAATGGAAAGCGACAGAAAGCCAGGTTGGAACGTTCGAGCGCTGCACTTCACTGTTCGATTCTGATTAGTTTTCCAGTACACCCTTATACAGCTGTATCTTGTATTAACCCAACCGAAAGGAAACCAATGACCAATAGTATCGCATTATGTAGAAGCTGAAATATACCACAATACATAATCATTAATTTCATGATTGTATTATCAACAAATACAATTTTGTTTTCTGTCACCGGAAAAGTATACAATCCGGAGCAGTAGCAGTAGTTAGAGGCTTAGCTGATGAAGTCAATACTTCACTTGAGTGTGGCAATTTGATAATAGGAATTGTATCATGAATTCCCTTTAAATTTAAGGAACTACCTACTGCACGGTCAGCGGTCGCGCCTTACGAGCGATCTTGCATTTAAGCCATGTTGAACCTAATGCTAACGACACCATAAACCTCATTTACGATATGTCAGTCGCGGTGTATTAATGAAGGCAAATTGCCAATCGGAGATTCGAATTTTCAAGTAAAAATATGCATAGATTATCAATAAATATTATAAACCAAAGTTGCTATCCGCATCTATCTGTTTGTCCGCTTAGTTCTAAAGTACGCAATGGATTTTGATGAGGTTTCCACCATCATTTAGAAAATTTATTCCGAAAGGTTTAAGGAATTGTACAGTAATTCAATTACACAAATGTTTTGTAAAGAAAATATATCGAATTTATTATATTTCAAGTTGCCACATTCATAACAGAGTGAATAATCGCCTCTCAGTCCGAATAGCGTTGGAAGTGAGTTAGGATCCCGCGATTGCCTACTTTTTCGGTAAAGTCACCTGCCGGGTAGATAGACAATCCAAAACCAATACAAGACACAACAGAATGATAAATTTTGAATTTTGTTAGCTATGACTGAAGCGTGAGATGGTTCTGGATATTAGTAGGTACTGTGGCAGTAGATTTAACAATGACACGCCAAATTAATGACATCCTCTATAGAAATATCATGAGAAAGATTAAGCTTTGTACATGGAAGATATAAATTTAAGTGGCATATGTGCTTGGGGTCACAATATTTTGTTCCAAAACAAAATTTAAATTCAATTTGTAGGATTCCTGTGATAATAATTAATTGGAGGCACATTTAAGCTGATACTGTAAGTAACATTGCATTGTTCAAGAGTTTAAAAGCATAAGGGAGCAAACTTACCATCGCTTGAACCTAAGTTATGTCGATCGAAGCCTCTTAAACTTGAGCTCTCTGAGCTTGAGCCAGAAGGCTGGTAATGTCTGGCTTGTGGTTTATCTGAGGGCATTCCGATGTCATACTCGTTCTCTTTAGGCGCGAGGCCCAAGTTGTAGCTGTTCGTCCGCATTATTTTGTCAGATCTGTACGTAGAACCGTCTCCGAAGTCATTTTTCCTCTTGTATGTCGGTGTCCGTTCGTAGTAGTTGGACGCCATGGGCATGGCGTGTGGATGAGGAGGTGGGATGGTCATGTTTTGGCTGTAATGTATTTCGGTGGACTCCACAGGGTTGTGAGGTCGGTGTTGACGCACCATCGGCATGTTGCTCATCATATCTGAAAAATATCAGTAAGTTATGTAGATTTTGGGTAATTATTTGCAAAACACGGTGCAGTGTTGTGTCTGGTGTATAACAATATACCCCTGCGACTCCTCCCGTGGATGTTGTAAAGACGACATAGGGATTACGTAAGCGCGATAGTAATGAATTGTGTCGCTGCCATCCGTCAAAAGGTTACAGCTATCAAAATTATATCAGTGGTTTGTTCTCGTTCGCTCTCTTTCTCTCATGGCGCACTCTTCTGCCAGTACCCTGGGTTTTAAGAAAAAAGAACGCGGGCAACCGCTGACCCAGGTCAAAAAAAAATAAACCAACCCTTCATGGAAGTAATTAATACGGTTCTAAATGTTGTTTTTTGTCCAATTATTCTAAAGAACTTTTATAATTTTATAAGTTCAGAAGCAAAAGTTGTGGTTTTTAATCACATCACACTATATAATATTATAAATGCGAAAGTTTGTGTGTGAGTGTGTTTGTTACTTCTTCACGCTGAAACGGCTGAACGGAATTGGATGAAATTTGGAATGGACATAACTGGACCCCAAGAATAACACATAGGCACACTTTTATCCCGATATTCCCACGGGATCGAGACTTACGCGGGTGAAACCGCGGGGCGCTGCTAGTAATTAGATAAATCAACTCATTGCAATGGGGAAGAATATTAAAAACTATTCCGGCAGAGGGCGCTGTGTGTTTGTTACCTGACAAAATATCTTGGTAAAAAAAATCCATTGCTCTTAAGATTTTCTATGCATTGGTTTGGTTTTTGGCGAGCTTTTTAATAAATTTTGTGACGTATTTTACCTGGCGTATCGCCCAGTTGAAGGAGGAGTTGAAAATAAGAGGTGCATCGCTCCAAGGAAAGAAAGCCGAAACGTACATTTTAATTACCATTTTACTAAGTTTAAGCGTTTTCAGGACAACATTTTGGTTAAATTTGATTTTATTAATTCTAACACACACTTCAAATGTTAGTCAAATGATAGTTAAATTTAGTGTTTTTATTTAAATCTAAAACAATGGAGAATGTTCAGATCTTAACATTGAAACTTCGCATTTAATGGATTACCTACTTAGCCGGCCTCACGTAACCAAGTCCGATCGGGCTTAATATACAGGGCGTCCCACGGATATGCCACATGGAGGGAAAGTACCTTGAATATTGTAGATGGAACATTTTACTGAAAGAAGACATTATTTGAAATTAAAAAACAATTTAAACTGCATTCATAGATATTTAAATAATTACATGGTTGAACCGGGTATCGAACCCGTTACACGAGAAAAATAATCAGCCTGTAGTTTTATCATACCGATCAAAAGGCTTCAACATAAGGATTATTTTTTGCTAAATAACATAGTGTCAGAAATAAAAGAAAGACCAAGAATTTTAACATTTGCTGTGAAATTTTGTTCAGAAAAATGAAAAGCTGACATTGCCGTAAGGAGATACAACTGACATTGTCATAAGTACCTATTACTAATAAATGTACCCACATGAGAAGTACGCATCATTTCGCTATTTATAATTTAAGTTCATGATAAAATGATAAAGAGATACGTAATTAGTAGGTACCTGGTTGTATGCAACAAATAGAGCCATATCGTGAGCCGAAAGACGCGTAAATTATTTTGTCCATCGCAATGCGGCTGGCTGATTATAAAGAAATAATTCATAAATGTGTTCCATTTTCAAACTTTGTATCTGTTATTTTCATTGTAGGATTTTTGCATTGTATTGTGAATTTTTTACATAACCATGGCGTATCAAAATAATTTTGATTTAATGGAAGCATACTTTTTGAACCACATAAACATAACGTTAGCCTTCAATGGCACCGCGAAAGATACCCTGATAGAGATACACCATCTCGATTTATTATGAAACAGTTGGTGGATAATCTACAAAATTTTGGACGTTTCGATCATCGCTTACTACAACCGCGGCACCAAATGATAAAACCTGACGATGAACTCGACATTTATGTAAAAAATTTAGTTTACAAGAACCAGTATGAAAGTGTCCACGACAGAAGTTAAACGTATTATTCTAAATGTCCACCACAACAAGATCAAAAAATCGACAGGGAGCGAAATAATAAAAAGATTGCGACTTTGTATTCAACAGGACTCATTTTGAGCATTTGATAAATTGATTAATTTTGTATTAAAAATGTTAAATTTAATGTTCTTCCTTTTATTTCTGACACTTTGTTATTTAGCAAAAAATAATCCTTATGATGAAGCCTTTTGATCGGTATGATAAAGCTACGGGATGATTATTTTTCTCGTGTAACGGGTTCGATTCCTGGTTCAACCATGTAGTTATTTAAATATCTATCAATGCAGTTTAAATTGTTTTAAAAAATCTAATAATGGCTTCTTTCAGTAAAATGTTCCATCTACAATATTCAAGGTACTTTCCCTCCATGTGGCATATCCGTGAGACGCCCTGTATATTGTGCTAGAAAAATGGATCTAACGTACTAATTATTACGCCAAATCTAACAGTATTTTTCTAGTCTGGTCTCCCTGAATCAAGCTACCCATTAAATAAATAAATAAATAAATAAATAAATAATGCATACCCATTGACAATAATATTTGCTCTGTGCTAACGTAGTTTGATTTTATTATGGGAGTTCACTCTCCCTATGTCGATTTGCTCTGCGGTAACAAATTGATCGTAATTTTCCAATAATAATGTCAAAAGTTCTAAATAGATTACAACTTGTGATTACAAGGTTCCTAAAGGAAATTTCACATTGATTCTATTGGTAGTCTCAGTTTTATGCTAGCTTTAGTAATTAGTTCGAATTTTACAATTAATTGAAGAGCCATCTCCTGCCGCCATTTTTATTTTTGCAATACGTGTTCTAAAGATGCGCCCAGTACGCGACATTGCGATTTCTCGCAGCTTAGGTAGTTAGTAAGAGACATGTTTCACAGTAATACCTGTTATCTTACAAGTGGTCTCATAGTCAGTTTCTGTGAAGTGTTTTCCACATAATCTCGAAAAATCACTTGATTAATTCTTCTCAATGCTTTTTCCCACTTTCTCCTTAATGCTAAATCACTTGGGATTGTGTACACCTATTTCTGCACATGCAAAAGCTACACAACGACCCAAATTTCAAGTATTACGAGAAAACAAGTTAAAAACCATACAATTTCAATGTAGATTGATAGTTCGCAGGTAAAAAACATTTGGCGCCCTCTACATGGAACTAATTGACAGTTGTCTTCCCCATTGCGTGAAACAAAATGCAACAAGCTTCATTACTTTCCCACAACTTCTGTGTACCGCGTGTTTTAGCTTCTATTCAAGAGCATTAAAACATAAAGCGCAATGAACTCTCGCAATGAATGCTCGGAGTAAAGAGATTATCAGTTCGTATTGCAGTAAGGGGCTGGTAGATAACCAGTGTGGTGACAGGAGTCAGTGCAAGGTAACACACACGTGGGACGCATCGGCGAACACACGTGTGTTAGATTAAGTTATAAATAAAGTGTTTTATGTGTATGTTAGTTTCTAAGGTATTTATGTTGATATGGGCTTACTGTTTAGTGCATTTCTCAGTAAGCCTGAAATAAAAAAATTGAAATTGAATTTGAATACCCTGAACTAATATCTGCAGATCGTACAAATATTTGTTCCGAGGCGGGAATCGAACCCGCAACCTCCTGAGTCGTAGGTGAACCTTCGCCCGCCGCGCCACAGAGGTTTACTTATTGATTGTGAAACAAAACCTATGGCTGAGATAAATAGATCTTACTTAGCACGTACTTTTGCTTAGCATTATCCCTGTCACTTTCACACACATGTCAAATCACGCGTGCTAGAGAGGGACAGCGACAATGCTAAGCATTAGTACCTGTCAAGTTACGTCTATTTATCTCACCCAAAATGTTTTAGAACTTTCGGTTCTCGACGAGAAGGAGGTGCCGGTTTCCTCCCAACACTTTACTTCGCCGCTTGCGAGCACGCACTCGAACGGTGAAGTGTGAGAGTGTGAGTCTCATCAGTTGTCGATACTCACTGTGTGCGTCGCTGTCGGCATGGAATTAGCTCCGCGGCGGCGGCCAGCCGAGCTCGCGCGCCTCCGCCATGTCCTGCTCGCTGCTCGACACACACTGCATCATCGCCTGCAAACATCTCTTGTCGATACTCACTGTGTGTGTCGCTGTCGGCGTGGAAGTCACTCTGCGGCGGTGGCCAGCCGAGCTCGCGCGCCTCCGCCATGTCCTGCTCGCTGCTCGACACACACTGCACCATCGCCTGCAAACATCTCTTGTCGATACTCACTGTGTGCGTCGCTGTCGGCGTGGAAGTCGCTCCGCGGCGGTGGCCAGTCGAGTTCGCGCGCCTCCGCCATGTCCTGCTCGCTGCTCGACACACACTGCACCATCGCCTGCAAACATCTCATGTCGATACTCACTGTGCGCGTCGCTGTCGGCGTGGAAGTCGCTCCGCGGCGGCGGCCAGCCGAGCTCGCGCGCCTCCGCCATGTCCTGCTCGCTACTCGACACACACTGCACCATCGCCTGCAAGCAATAAGGTCACATTTGAAACAACAGTACCTTTCTGCTTAATCACTGCTATGACGATATGTAAAAAAAATAGTCGTTGCGTTACATGCTCACTCAATAACAGTAAAGGTTACAAACTTGATGTTAATACAGTAACTACTTGAGGATGTGGGCCACTTGGCCCACAGCACTGACAATCGCTAGAAAATATAGTATGGCGATCACGAACTGTACAACGCCCTATAGAGCAGCTCGATGGACCGATAACGTTGTAATGGTTACTTGAAGTCTGGATGAAGGAGGTTCAAAACAGTTTCGTGGCATTCTATGGAGAAGACCTGAGGAAAGTGACCAAAGGGAACGTGATATACGGGCCTATAATACGACTTGAGCTTAGCTTTCCTATAAACCAAAGATAATATAATCACTTGCTATAAATTACGAACGAAATTCATACAAAAAAATCTCTCACCGATGAATTAGCGTCCGCCGGCTCCGGTGACTTCGTGGTAGTGTCCGCATAGTTGCCCTGCGTAGACACACATCGCTGGGCGTACAGCCGCGGACTGGCGGCCGACTCAAGCGCGCCCAGCGGACTGTGCGTGGTGGTATCAGGCGGACTGCTGCCCGAGACCGCCTGCGTGTTCGGAGACTTGCGCAGCGTCTGCGTAGATACGGAGTGCCGCACGTGCGCCGAGTCCATTGGACCGAATTCGCTCATAAACTTCGCGTACGACTCAGAATTCTCAACCTTCATTTCTTCCTGGCTGGGCTTATCCTTCGCTTCCTCCTGTTGAACGTTCTCAGGCGGCATTTCGATGAAATTACGAGTCTTTTGAACGATTTGTTTGCCTATCAGCATGTTGGGATCGATGCTCAATCGCGACTGGTTCCCGCCCTGCAGGTTAAGCGACGACATTTGCGCGTTGTGCGAGTTGGAAACGAGAGTCGTCTGTTGCTGCACTATGGTTGTATTCTGATGCACGAACGTCGAATTGGTCCTGTTATTGGGCGCCTGTTTCGGAGAAACGGGCACCATCACGGCTTGACCCATTTGATTGGTCTGGATGAATTCCTGCGCCTGCATGTTGCCCGATCTGACTTGCTGGCCGGTGTTGAACGTCACGTTCGTGGGGCTCAAATTGGCGAGTAGCGGACTCAGCTGCCCGTTGAAGTTGGGGCTGTTCATCATGACTTGGCTGTTCGGGGAGAGGAACTGTGCCCCGGGGCTGTGCTGCGACTGGATGATCTTCCCTTGCTGGTTCTGCGCTCTGATGACTACACCGCCGTTGGCGCCCGTAAACACCCCGGAATTCTGCACGGGCGTCAGGACGTTCTGTCCGTTTACAGTTTGTAGCTGTAGCTGCATGGGCATCCCCGTGGAGTTGTCCTGGATGATGGTGGTTCCGTCGGCTGTCATCATCATCCCGCCCAAGTTGGGCACTATGAATTGCTGAAATGCCGGGAAATTAGGCATCACTCCGCTGGCGTTGTTGATCAAATTCACCGGTTGAAGCAAATTGATCTGTTGTGATGGAGATGTGTTTGTGATGATTTGTTGAGATCCAAAGTTGTTCGTATTTCCCTGTCCGTTCATGACGATGTGCGCCGGGGTTCCTGACTTTCCGGGAACGATAGTCAACGCTTGCAACATCGGAGTAGGAGATATATTATTGTTGGGGGACAGTTGGAAGCCTCGTGGCGAGAACTGCGAGCTCGTGTTGTGTTGGGGAGAGGAGTGCACCATTATATTGCCCTGATTATGTTGCGGCGCTGTGATTTGCAACACGTTTGTGATATTGGCCGCTTGATTCTTCTTCTTCTTGCTTCTTTTCTTCAAGCTTTCAGGGGAAAGCATAGCTACGCCCTGCATGAAGCTTTGATGACTTTTGACTTCCATTTGTCGCGTGTTTTCATTAGTAGATTGTCCCGACACTATATTCCCTGCGACTAATTGTGGCATTACCGTATTCTGTTGCACCACTTGTCCGTCGACTGCCATCATAGGGTTCTGGATGACGAACGGAGCTTGTAACGCGTTCACTACCACGGTTGGTTGGTTGACGATGGACGGCACGCCTTGGCTCGAGGCACTCACGTTGGTCACGGAGGCAGAACCGTGTCCCGAAGCCAGAGTGGTGATCATTTTGGGTGGCGGTGGAGGCATATGATTGTTTGACACAATAATTTGCCCCGTCGATGATATCAAGATTTGTCCGGGCGAAGTTCTCTTGCTCATTTGAGGGTGCGGATGGGACGCAGTCTGTGTATTATTCGTCTCTGACTTCGATGGTATGCTGCCTATTACGTTTTGAACCATTTCAAGAGGCGATTTAGATATCATGTTTTGTGCCGTAGTTCCGGCGATATGAAGCGGATAGCTCGTCGGTAGATTGACAGAATTCAAGAATGGATCGGGTTGATTGTTCGGGATGGCATAGGTCGTGGCCATGTTGACGCTAGGCGGAGGAGGCGGTCTTATGAAATTAGCTTGTGCTGCATTTATTGACGTGGTAGCGGTATTAGCTTTGCCGGCCAAAACTGAAGTGACCGTATCCCTCGTCACCGAAAATCCACTCGCCATAGTCGTAACAAACGTCTGGACGTAGCACGCCTGTATCAACGAGTACGCGGGACCACCGCCCATGTGAGGCGGCGGACAGTAACCGGGCATCGAGTTTTCAGGTTTCCTTCTAGGTTCCAACCTCATCAGTTCTTGAGTTTTAACGGCAGGTTTCACTCCGACCATTGATATGTTATCCACCTCCATGAGGTTTTTATTCACGTTGTGGTTCGAAATGAAATGCATCATTTGCGTGCCGGAAATAGACTGAGTGTTGGGCGGGCCGGGCGAGTTGTAGGGATAGCCCTGGTTGCTGCCTGGCGTGGAAGGGTTACTGTTGAAGTTGTAAGAGTTAGAATAGGCTGGACTTTGTATATGATAGGAGCTGGTCGGTTGCATCTGTGAGCTGTTACTGCCACTGCTATGCGGCGTGTCGGTGTTTCTGGAGCTGTTAGACAGCGTCGGGGAGGGCTCCGGCTGTTGCATCGTTTCCGAGTGGGAAACGTTGCTAGTGCTCACAGTACCAGCTTGGATCGGACTGCAGTTACCGTGAACCGGGTTTCTTTCGATGAAAGTGGAAGACGTGACTGGGTTATCATCGAAGCCGTGCTTTGGACTGGACGTGGAGTTTCCGTCTAACTCCATACGGTACATATTATGTTTCATATATTTGAGTCGCATCTGGTTATCGCCGAACTCGGGACTGCTCTTCGAGGACACGTTACATCCCTTGCAGCATTGCGAGATTGCGCTGTCTGCTATCTTGTCTGACAGCACGCTGCTATCCGGCGTGGTGTTGGGAGAAGGTGAGGCATTTGGCACGTTGTTTCTGTACATAGTGGGTACTTCACCCGGCTTCGGAGTCGTCCTAATTTTATCTATTTGGTGCTGTGGACCAAAATTGGAATGATTTGAACCATCAAACTGGCTTCCATCATACGTCGCATTCATGCCAACTTGTCTCGAAATGGTATTGTTGAGTAACGCCGTTTGCTGCGCTAAATATCCGCTGGGATCGTCCATGAACGACGGCACGTTATTCGCCGTGTCGCCAGAATGGTTTCCCTTTGTTTCTTGGGCTAGCCTCATACCGTTGTTGCCAAAGTTTAGTACTTTATTTTCAGTGGGGCTGTTTTTCTTTTTAGCTCCCTTGGCATTTCCTTTTCCCTTTTTCTTGTTTGTTTCTATAGCGGGCCATTGCTGACTCATCATGTTGTAATGCTGCGGTAAGGGAGGGACGCGAGAGCACATCCCTTGAGGAATTACTTGCTCGTTGCTGGAAAATGAGCTGAATGAGCTTGAAGAGTCCTCTGACATGTTCGCATTAGGATCTTCATAGTCTGCGTCTATTTTTTGTAGTTTTGGACTAGGGCTGGTTATTGGGTAAGAGCTGCTGCTGTCGGTTCTCTTGACCTGCCATGGAGGCGTTTTCGCTGGATTAGTTTTGACCACGGCACCATTCTGTATGACCAGCTGCCCTTGCGCCGTATACTGAGTTTGAGGGTTGTTTTGCGCCGCGTTGTCCGATAGTTGGGTCCGATAACCCTTCATTGCCATTTCGATTTGCTTCTGATTCTGTTGGATGAATATTTGTTGTTGTTCGTTTATCTTCCGCATGACCTCGGGCGTCAGCGCCTGGTTGAGGCCGCAGAACGTTTGGGATTCATCTTCTTTCGGATATTTCACTTGCTGCATGGTTTGTTGCGGCGGCTTTTCTTTCCTTTCTTCTTTTAACTCGGCCTCAGGATTCGGAGGCATCATGTTGGGCGCGTGTTTGTAGTTGCCGTGTATGGTGTACGCCGTGTTGATGCCGATTATTTGCCCGTTGGCCCCTCGTACGGGCATTCCGGAAGAATTGCTAGGATTGTTGGGATGAGCTGCCGTAGGTTGGTTTAGTTTTTGTCCATCTAGCTTTTGCTGCGTTATCCAGCCGTTGTTGACTGTAATGTAGTGGGAACTTTTTTGGACATGTGTATCTTGTTTTGGATCTTCTTGAGGGACCGAGTTAAGCATGTGTTGCGGTGGCGCATACGCGGGTAAAGTCTGCCCGTGGGGACCCCGCTGTTGGTTCATGCCTGAAGGAATATCCCGATTCGGTTCGTTGTCTTGAGGCTGAAACAGAAATACATATAATTCTTAAAACAAATCTCATCTATATAATAAAAAAAAGTCATGATAGTTACACCACTTATAACCCAAGAACGGGTGAACCGATTTGGCTGAAAATTGGTGGGGAGTTAGCTTAGAACCAGGAGATTGACATAGGGGGAGGGGTAGGACGGATGGGGGGTCACCGGGGGCTACCCGTGCGAATCGCTAGTTAATAAACTACAGACTAAAAGTTATCTAGCAAGCACAATTAAGTGCCAGAATTAAGTGTTAAAATTTAAATTAATCACAAATACGATTGCTGGTAAAAGAGTTTCAACAGATTTTTTCGCAATGAAATCGTAACAAGATATGTACAGAACCAGGCCTACAAATTTGTTCTTTAAAAGCTACATCATTTATCTGTTAGTAACAAATCAAATTATAGTTCTCAACTCATAAAAGCTTAATCGGATAATCCACAACAATTGCATCAGGCAAACAGGCCATTCGCCAATTTCAAATTGATGCATAGCACAAGTGCCAGCGAGCGCATATAAAGGAGCGTGGCCAGAGGCGCAGGCAGCGCGGCTGGCAACGGTTCAGCTCTTATCACGGCTATGAATACTTAATAATACACACTAACGTACCTTGAACTCGGCGAGAGGTCGTTCCCTTTGCACCATCAGTTGGGAGACGCTCACATTCGCCGGGAGACCGGGTCTCTTCTTCATTTTTTTCTTTAGTACCGCTACTTCAGTGCCCGTCACTGAAAAGGGAAAATGTTATAAATTGTTATATCTGTTTGATGTATTTTATAAACGCCGTGAAAACAATAATAATTTTGTAGCGACACTTTTTCAGTATTAAAGTTACATCTAAAAACTGTTAAAAGATAGCAAGTACCAGAATTTTATAAAAATATTATAATTGCATACATTCTAATGAAAACAAAGAGAGAGTATGACCTCGCGAATAAACTAAAACAAATATAAGATGAGCTTCCATGTGTTGGAATTTGTATGACGTCACAATTCAGTATAAGCTTCTTCGATAGTGTTTACTGTATCGAAAGACTATTACCATTATTAACTATATAAAATCCAGTCGGTTAGAAGTAGGTACTTTAGAATAATCCGTCCGGATATCCTAAGACCATAAGGTTTTTGTTTAAATAAGTTACCCAGCAAATTATGTTTAATGTTTGTTACATTAACATTAAGATAACTAATTTTGAAAAATTAAAAACCCTAAACGCAATGAAACGGCTGAACTGATTTTGATCAAACATAGCTAAGAACACTCCCGACAAATGCACCTAGCAAACAAACAAAAAAATCGAAATCGGTTCATCCGTTCGGGAGCTACGATGCGACAGACAGACACAGACACACACACACAGAGAGACACGTCAAACTTATAACACCCCGTCGTTATTGCGTCATGGGTTAAAAACTAATACGAAAGAGACTCTAAAGTATCAACTAAAGAGTAACTTTACCGCAAACGACCAATTTATAAATAGACACACGCTCAATTGGATCAACCTAGCTAGGGGTCAATCTGCTAAAAGTAATTGAAGTTGGAGTGATCAATAAACAAACGTACGCGACGTCATTGAGCTAGGCGACGTCAGGAGACCGACCGGGTGACTTTGTACTGCTCTCCAGACGACCTAATAATTTTAAAGAATAAAGGCACTACTTATGACTCTATCTACAAGAACATTACGCGTTGATGTTTTATTTTTATTAGCACTTAAAAAATCTTAAGCATTACAGTCTACGTTATTAAATTTGTAGATTTACTTCTATGGGATTATTAATGAGATTTAAATTTTCTTTGAAAAGGAAATCCAATAAGAGGTTAATTAACTTACTCGCTCTACTTTATCGAACCCAAATCTCAACCAATGAAACTCGTAAAAGGACAGATTATCAACGAGGGAAATGGAAAATGCGCGGTCTCAATACAAATAGGAAGAGGAAAGAGCGCCAATGATTGACCCATTTATATGTAAAGCAATACCGACGATAAACATCGCAGCCTTCGACAGCCGACTCCAATCGATACGCGTTCCAAATCGAATGAAACAATTAAAGCTAAAACAAAGCGAAAAGCGAATCATACACAAAGATAAAGTCAATTTAAAGTCTTTTGTTATTTATCAAAGAGAGTTTGTACAGCTTAAAATTAAAAGTCGGTTTCTTAATTCTATTACGCTTCATAATTAGTTAGCGAGCCGAGTATAATACCGTTATCTATTTGCACATTATCTGGCAGATTTGCAATTAAAATACGGGTTGTGTGCTGGCTGGGCACGGCGAGGGTGGTGTCGGAGGCGCCGCGGCGGGCGCCGGGCGCGGGTGGGGGCGCTCGGGTGCCGCGGCTCGTGGGTGTGTGCGGTGCCTCGTCAGATCAATAGTCGGCGGGGTGCGCGCCCGCGCTACACCGGCCGCTCAGCTCCACCGCCGATTGTTTCAAATTACACCCACCGGCCGCCTTTGTTCCCGCCACTGATCGAGTCGCCACAGTTTTTGTTTGCTCTAAACGGCCGACTTCCTTTACGGTAATTACGCAATCCTGCGGCTCGCCGTATAGACTTCCCGATTTACCGCTCGCCCGTCCGCTCCCGACGCTTAATCTTGTTTACGAGCGTTATCTCCCTATCGGAATGGATATCGGAGCATTTTTATTGGGCTTACAATGAATGTAATAGCTGCTTATAATGTAGAACAGCTATGACTTTGTAAGGTTTCCTGCGGTTAATGGTACTCAGGCCAGTTACAGAACCTTTAAGATACGCTTTACGCTTTATCTACGAGTACTTAGGAAATGTTACAAATTTAAATTGTAAATGTCATGTGATTGCAGCTGTCAGGAAATTTAAATAAAGCTCATAAAGATAGTTAATTTATTAACTCTGTGTATCGGTATAAACCAGCACACGGTGTTCACCACTACAACTATATCACATTGATTATGGTGAGTCCGTTGCCTGGTGTCTCCAGAATGTATCGCACACAAACGCGATCGTAGTTTTAAAAGGGATAAAATTAAAGCTGGTTGTTGTACAAATAATATACAGGTGGCGACAAGGCAGCTAGGATTGCGAAGGGGTGTTGGGTGAAATGCAGGTTGTTACTCCCGGACGGACGGCTGACGAAGTGCAGTTACCCGCTATTCATGCCACACTAAATGCACCCCCTCACCCCCTTCGTCTCTCGCTAGCTGCCACTTAACAACAAAGAGACCGCTCTACCCTCTTTGTTACAAGAAACAACTCAGTTCTCCGAACAACCACTTTTCAGTGTTAACTTGCTCCCTCTGAAATGGATAGTGGCAACATATCTTGCTTTGAGCAGCAACAATATTTGTTTTGAGATTAATCGTATACACCAATGTTTATTTACAAAACATAGGACAGAAAATCACAAAGACAGTACCGATTCAAATAAATTGTTGTTAAAGATTCGAAGCGTGTCGTAATCTTAAACATGTGAAAGCAAAACGAACCCAGCTTCTAAAGGACCGTCCGTGCCGTATTCAGAAAGAGAATGGACCATTACATTAGCAAAATAGTTGGTTAAACTCCAATGGAACATCAGTTGGTAATGAGAAAAGACGAGGGACTGAGGGAATCTAGTTAGTGTCAACGGCACGGGCCGGTAATGTACGGGACCCCGGTTTCCCGGCTAATCCCGTTCGGTTCACACTCATGTAATTGGATGAAGGAGGGCCGAGCGCGGAGATTGCGCCCGGAGCACCCGCCCGCTAATCGCATAATAATGCTCCCGATGAACCCACTGTGAGATGAACCCGTTCCGTTTAACTTCGCCTTTCGTGTATTCTAAAAGCGCATTCCGCCCGCATGCATGCGCGATAATATACAGAGAAATGCGTGGGAAGTTATGAACCATCATTCAAGGAATTACAGCCCTTGATAGTGACAATGTAGCTATCTCACAGGATGTAAAGGTTACGCGCAATCATCTATTAATATGAGACGCCATAGTTCCTTTAGGATAAGATCCGAAACGAGATTCTCCGACAGAAAACCCAAGTTGTCGACATAGCCCAGAGGATTAACAAACTGAAGTGGCAGTGGACCGATCTTGTCTGCCGAACAACCGATAACCGGTGAAGTAAACGAGTTCTCGAGTGGAGATGAATCTAAGCAGACCGTTCACCGTAAGATGTCCCCTGCCTTGGTTGGCACTATTCCCTATTATATCTTACTTAAGGGAGCGTCAACTTGCACAGGGTCGCTTCCGGCAACTGGATGGCAAGATCCAAAGACCAGACTCAATGGCGCACCATGCGAGATACCCATGCACTGCAAAAGGTTGACGATGAATTCCTTTCATTCAGATAAATAAAAAAGTGCTTTCGAAATTCCATACCACTGAAACCTTATCCAAGTTATTCAAACAATACAATTTCAAAGCGTAACGAAATGTATTATTTTCATCGTAAGCTTTGGATTACAAAAGCTCTAGAATTTCTTTATGAAAGTTTAAGCGCTCCCGGTTTAGGTAGTAACATTTAATCTGTGTTTCTAGTCTGCATCACATCGAGGTAAATGATAAACTAAAATTAAATAAAGTGGGACTAAAAAGACGGTCTTCTTTCTGGATGGCATGAATACTGCTGCACTACATCGCTAAACACAATTTACCCTTAGTTGTTTCATCAGCAAATCTCTTCCTATCCCACACCATCCTCCCCTTTCGTTGACATGAATAATAATTTGTTTATTGTTATATCATTTCTTGTTGCTTACTCGTCAAATTGAAGATTGAGTTTCGTCAAGTTATTTATTTACCGTCCCGGGCATTCTTAGCTTCGACGGAAATTGAAGGATCAATTTTGTGAAATTAACAAACTGGTTAAAATGATCGATTGAGCTACGTAACCAGGAACTTCAAATGTCGAGATGTTTTGCAGATTAAAGGGTAAAGCTTGCCGGGAACATTTATGTATTATACCGTACCTATTCCTGCCGCAAAGCAGTAGTGCTCGCATTGCTGTGTTCCGGTTTGAAGGGTAAGGGTGCCGTGAAATTACAGGCACATGAGACTTTTCATCTTTATGTCTCAGGGTGGCGGGCGCAGTGCAATGCCACATAGGGCGCGTCCTAGGTGGACGTGACCTGTGAGGTAATGCACTGTTCATAGGCGGAGGTTACCGCTTAACATCAGGTGGGCCATCTGCTTGTTCCGTCATTCAAGTAGTATAAAAAAAAATGTATCAGTCCACTTTCATTCTTTTCACCATTCTTTCCACGCTTAATTACAGAATAAACTTTGCATATCAAGTGTGTTTAAAGTAGTTGCAATACTTTCAGATATTAAATAAATAAATAATTCTAGACAGTTCACACATTATTTAGCCTCTAGCTAAGCAGAGCTTCTGTTATGGGTACTAGATTACAATACATTACATAGACAGTTTTTTTTTATTGTACATAGAAAATACCCAGAACACCCTGAACAAATATCTGCAGATCGTACAAATATTTGTTCCGGGGCAGAAATCGAACCCGCAACCTCCTGTGTCGCAAGCGAACCTTCGCCCGCCGCGCCAAATTCAAATATTATTGGAAAAAGATGTGTTAGCAATTCTGTGTTTCTCTGGTTTTTAGTTTCGTTTGAAACGAACCATGCAGTTGAAATTTCGATATTCATATTTTGGAAATTTCGGACCATATTTACTTATTTTTAATTCGCCTGAGAGCCTAGTCTAAGTTTTGCATTCGTTATCCTGACTCTCGAATTGCGTGCGAGTCGAAATTACGTTTTAGTATAGTGAAAAAGACGAGGTTGAGAAACTCAGTAATACCATACAAAAAAACAAAAATCTAATCACAATTTGGTAGATGAGAGGACGAATGGCAAACCTCAACAAACAACAAACGAACAAACAACAACTGGTTTTGTCTGGTAAACAAGCGTTTAAGTTGGTGAAAAAAGTATTTAGCAAAATATGTTATGGTGTTCCATACCAGAGTCCTACTCGGACTTGTCCGTATTTTAAATTTATCTATGCAACAATTTGGTGATTACCTCCGATATCTCAAAATTCCATTATGTACTTCTTTTAGCTTCGAAAATTCGAATCTAATACCTGCTACAGGTCTAGCTCTTAACTGGGGTTATTCCGTGAGGTATGGGAGCGGTATGGGAGGGGTGTTTTGTTCACATTATGTCACATGTCATCTGAAAATTTGAGAGACGACATAACCCCTCCCGTACCGCTCCCATACCTCACGGAATAACCCCAGTTAAGGTAGATGCGCACGCTTGCGGCGCGATTTTTTTTTTTTTTTTGGTGTTTTTTGCCAATTGCAGCTCATCGACACTTCCTCTGATAGCGAAAGTTGAGTTCGCCAGAACTAGACGACTTAACACACATGTTTTAATTGATAGTATCTCATAAATATCATCAGTTTAGCTACGATCCCCGTAAACACATTTTTACAGTGTTTTTTATTGTTTATGGGTATCGTAGTTACCTTAAGCGCTAGACCTGTAATTTCATAAGCGCAGAACTGAAGGTTTACGAAACTGCATGCCCTACTACTACCACTAATTGTCAATCGTGTGTATACCTTTCTTCGATTCGTTGTTCTGCGGGGGCGGCGTCTGCGGCGACTGCGCGCGCGCCTGCAGCGTCGCCAGTAGTTTCCGCTTGTGGTTGCAGAGCTTCGTCAGCTCCGCGCCGGACGCCGCCTGGTACGGCTTACTCGCAACCTGCCAAGAACAAAACAATTAATTTATTAGCGGAAGTGTACCGCTAGTACAGACTATCATCATCATCATCACATCCACATCATCATCATCATCAGCAAATGAATCTGTGTTAATTAGTTCAAGTCATTGAAATTTTGTAGACACAATCTAGAGACTTGTACTAGAGGTGTGGTTTGTCAGTTTGGTTTATATTTAATTTTAAACCGTTGATTCCGTTGATTCTTAGTTATAAGAGAAAAATGCATCGTAAAGACAAAGATAATACCTTTTTTTTTATACTACTTGAATGACGGAACAAGCAGATGGCCCACCTGATGTTAAGCGGTAACCTCTGCCTATGAACAGTGCATTACCCCATGTGGCATTGCTCTGCGCCCGCCACCCTGAGACATAAAGATGGAAAGTCTCATGTGCCTGTAATTTCACCGGCACCCTTACCCTTCAAACCGGAACACAGCAATGCGAGCACTACTGCTTTATGCAGAAATAGGTATGGTGGTAGTACTTCCTTGGACGAACTCTTTCACAAAAAAAACTCTACTACTACCTACTAGAACATACTAGAAACTTCACATAAAAACATTATAAATAACGATCCATACTGGAACGGAAGCATTACTAACGACGGTGCTCTACCAAAAATTAAGCAATAAATATTGCTACGTCTGCTTAGGTAGGTAGGTATAGGCACTTTTATTTTCATAGCGAATCATATAATCAAGCGTCGATTTAACCGCGGCTAGGGTTACCAGACGACAGGATTTTTCCTGACATGTCAGGAATTTAGGCCTTCTATCAGCAATACAGGAAAATATGAAGTTTTCTGGAAATTTAAGATTTAAATGAATAATAACCTCCCATTAATGAGTCGCATTTTGTTCTTGGAATACAAACGAAATATGAAAATTTTGTTCAGTTCTGGCAGCCACTCCAGCTTGGTTTGTTTTAGCGGCATGATCAAAAATGTCAGGGCTTCTGCCTGCTGCCTAGCAAAAGAATTGATTAATTACCATTTTGTATTTGAATATAAGCTTGTGTGGGTACCGAAGCTTAATAGGTACCTACCCACACAACCTAGTATCTATCTGTAACGAGTTCTCGATGGTTGTCCTGCTGTTCCTTGTTTTTTCAATCATTGTTACATAGTTTTCACTTTTGTTTGGGAACAGCGGATAGCTACCGAGTATCATGGCTGCTGTGACGACAGCAGCATTCTAAGGCGAGGCTGAAAAACAGCGTGGCTGAGCCCTCGACCTTTTCTCTTACACTAGACTAAATATGTTATTTTATACTTATATCCTGTGTTTATTAGTATAGTGTAAGGAATAAATGCACTTTTATTTTATTTTATTTTAATGCACTCTTGTACTAATCAAAATGTTAATAGAGCCAAAATGTCAGGAAATCTAGTGAAAAGTGAGAGAAGTTGTCAGGAAATCTCAATTTTAAATGTGGTAACCCTAACCGCGGCTACTTCAGAGCCATCGTTTCAACCAATCATCGTGCGTTGCATTTCCTGATTTCACGCCAACAAACCACTGGTTGCGATCTAGTTCACAGATCTAACACGGACTCGTGGAATAGCTCGGCGTAAAAATAAAACAATTTCACAAATTGCTTCCTCTACATGACGAGCGGTCATGCTGATGATAACATTTTTGTTATGCAATCCGTTCCTAGATTACTAATGGCTCCATTACCTGGCGTCGATGGACGTCATATTCTGTCAATATCTCACTCAATTAAAGTTCAGGTAAGTTAGTAAGTGGCAGAATAGTGAAACAAAAAGTGAGCGAAAATCAAGTTTTTTTTTTTTAAATTTCAAAATCATTAATAAACTAATTTTTAAAATAAAAACAAGGTTCTCTCGGCGTTGTGTTTTTTAATATACTGAAGGCAATAAAATCATATTCCTTTTACTTTTCCTTTTTTTTTTAATTAAACTATGAGGGCATGCTATATTATAATATGATGTAAATTAACATATATTTTTTTTGTAGTTTTTTCGATAAAGGTCATAGAGAAAAAAAAGGTTTTAATGCACCACATTTCACATACATCCACGCCTTAATCATAAACACATTTGATTTGGAACGTGTACTAGCTGTATGGCGATCGCAAATTAGTTAATTGTGCTTGCGTTTGCAAATCACTTTTAAGAGGCAGAAAACAGCTAACCGTTCAGTTAACCGTAACAGTTCCGTCACTATCTAGCTCAGTAAACTTCAGGTAAGATAGAAGGAGACAGAACACCGCTCGCGCTACGAAAAGTGAACAAAAACTGTATTTAAACAAATATTTGCTGCGTCATCGAAAATGTAAATCGACCTCTAAAATAATATTATTTGTTACTCTTATTAGTTTTATCAATGTCCGCTGATAGGTAATTGAGATATTTACCTTTTATGTGCATTGTAGAAGTAAGTTTACTTTTTTTTTTTTTACGAGAAAATTTCTCGAAACCGTTCTATGGGCTCGATAAGCCCTTGGAAATATTATGAAGATTAAGTTATAGGTAAATTTTTTGTAGTCTTATACTGTGTGGATTTTGCTAAAAATACGTTTAAAAAAGCCTATTTGACTCATGATAGCCTCTTAATCATAAACACATTAGAATTGGAACGTGTACTAGCTGTATGGCGATCTCAAATTAGTGCATTGTGCTAGCGTTTGCAAATCACTTTTAACCGTGGGCGGTCTGATAGAGTACGTTTGCAGAGTGTGCATTATTGGATTTAGTTTGTGATAGTGTTGTGAACCGTTGTGCTAGATCGGTGAACGCGTCCGCCATTCATTAGGGACGGACGCCCACTGTGCGTGCACGGCTGCACACGCAAATTGCTCCACGCTCGCCCGCTGACACAGCTGCATACGAGTTGTACACGTTGTTTGTACAAAACGAGGAATTTGCCGTTCCTGTCGTCGTCCTAAGTAACTGGTGGGTTAGCAAGGAGACGCTAATAGGCGCTCACTCGCTCAGTTAGAATAGATATGTAAGTGCACCTGTTTTATAAGGCTACAAAACTACGAATTGAATGAAACTAGGGCTGAGATAAATAGACGTTACTTAGCACACGTACTTATGCTTAGCATTGTCACTGTCCCTCTCTAACTCCAGTGATTTGGCATGTGTGTGAAAGTGACAGGGATAATGGTCAGCATTAGTAAGTCTCGGCCTAGGTTTATTAACTTAGTTTTTAGCGTTCCGTACCTCAATAGGTAAAACGGAACCATTATAGGATCGTTGTGTTGTAAAATGCTACGTTTATCGCCCTGAACTCCCGAGACAGACATAGTATTCGAATAAACAATGATCTCTCAGTTGGGACCTGAGGGCCTACCACAGGTTTGTCTAGGTTTTGCATTCGGTATCCCGACTATCGAATTCCGAGTCAATATTTGTTTTTATGTATGGTTTTAATGAGTTTCTAAACAAGTCCGCTAGGGGCACTTATCATTTTCTGCATACAAAAACGACATTTCGACTCGCAATTCGGTTTTTGTTATTCCGATTGGTTGCAAATTACAAACCTCTGGTAGGCCCTCTGCTAGACAATATACATATACTGACTCTATTTTCCACTGAAATGACCTAAAACAACTTTTAATTTAAGGTGGTTGCTTTTTCATACTTGTAGTAGTAGAGCTTTTTAGTAGTAGTAGAGCTTTTTTGTGAAAGAGTTCGTCCGGGGAAGTACTACCACCACACCTATTTCTGCCGCAAAGCAGTAGTGCTCGCATTGCTGTGTTCCGGTTTGAAGGGTAAGGGTGCCGGTGAAATTACAGGCACATGAGACTTTTCATCTTTATGTCTCAGGGCATTGCGCAGTGCAATGCCAGATAGGGCGCGTCCTAGGTGGACGTGACCTATGAGGTAATGCACTGTTCATAGGCAGAGGTTACCGCTTAACATCAGGTGGGCCATTTGCTTGTTCCGTCATTCTAGTAGTATAAAAATAATGTATTGAACCAAATATGGGCGAACAGAGTATTATTTTACTCTGACATGACTGTTGTTGGCTTTTATATTGGTCATTATTTGCGGCAAATCATATTTGGTTGAAAAAAACACTGGATTAATAGCGAAAATAACATCGACATTATTTGTATGGACTATAAATTTTCTTCAACCAAATATGATTCGCCGCAAATAATGACAAAAGCCAACAACAGTGATGTCAGTGTAAAATGTGCAGTGTACTCTGCTTGCCCATATTTGGTAAAATACGTTTGTATGAAAAAGCAACCACCTTAATAAAGATGGTCTACTCCTCAACCACTACCATCAAACCATCATAGTCCGTGATTTGAAGAAAATAAGTCCATTAATTCTAGCGTTTACAGCACTACAATAAACAAGATATAATTAAGTGCCTTCATGCGGCAAACAGAAGGTTCCGTCCGTCCTTGTGCCCGTTAGCGGACAGTCACAGTACCTACGACTAAACGTCGAATTATGACACAAGGGATAGGCATGATAAATTTAAAGTTTTATGTGTCGCTGTCACCGTTCATTTAATAAATCATGAATGATTCATTCAGTGCTATCTAAGGACATCTATTACCATTTTACATAGGTACAACATACATACATAGACACTCACCACCAGAAGCCTACCCAGAAGGGGTAGGCAGAGCCTCAATGGACCTCTTTTCACTGTGGGTTGCACCATCGTGGGAAATAGACATGAATGATTCATTCAGTGCTATCTAAGGACATCTATTACCATTTTACATAGGTACAACATACATACATAGACACTCACCACCAGAAGCCTACCCAGAAGGGGTAGGCAGAGCCTCAATGGACCTCTTTTCACTGTGGGTTGCACCATCGTGGGAAATAGACATGAATGATTCATTCAGTGCTAGCTAAGGACATCTATTACCATTTTACATAGGTACATACATAGATAGACACACGCCTTTTTCCCCGAAGGGGTAGACAGAACCTCAATGGGCCTCTTTTTACAGTGGGTCGCACAATCGTGGGAAATAGACATGAATGATTCATTCAGTGCTATCTAAGGACATCTATTACCATTTTACATAGGTACATACATACATAGGCACACGCCTGTTTCCCCGAAGGGGTATGCAGAGCCTCAATGGATCACTTTTCATTTTGTTTCCATCGTGGGAAATAAACATAACAAGTGGTAAAGCTCATCGCCGCCATTGATTCCCACTACTGACTCAGCCAACGCTTTCTTCCAGTAATATCACATTCTAGCAGCCAGGAGAACAACGGATCGAAAAGGAACTACTCAAATCTTATACCAACGAATCTTACAAACAAGTCCGGGTAATCCCTTAGTTGGCTTTTACGACATCCACGGGAGGAGACGGAGGGGTCTGATCTTAGGCCGGACACACCACAGCATTATGATAGTTAGTCCAAAACAAAGTTGGTTAATAAATAAATAAAGCTCCTTTAAAAAATCATGAATTATTCATTCAGTGCTATCTAAAGACATCTATTACCATTTTAATGGAAAATTATATTGAGGAAAATGGATATGCTTGTAGAAATTACTCTAGATGTCTTGTTACTCCGTTGTTGGTTTAGTTCAGGGGTTCCCAAAGTGGGCGATAACGCCCCCTTGTGGGCGCTGCAGGCCTGAAGGGGGGCGGTATGAGAACCAGAAAAAAATGGGGGCGTCAAATCAGACACACTTTCGAATTTTAATAGTTATTAGTATTCCTAGATAGATTCCTAGATAGGTAGATAATAGACCGCGGGCAATCATGTTTTATAGCTCACAATAATTAATAAATAATTTAATTTGAAGTTAACTATAGTGGTTTTTAAGTAGGTGATATAATGGGGGCGCTGAAAAAATACTATGGGGCGCTAAAAAAATAAACTAAAAGTGGGCAGTAGACAAAATAAGTTATTAGTATTCCTAGATAGATTCCTAGATAGGTAGATAATAGACCGCGGGCAATCATGTTTTATAGCTCACAATAATTAATAACTAATTTAATTTGAAGTTAACTATAGTGGTTTTTAAATAGAAGAAATAATGGGGGCGCTGAAAAATTACTAAGGGGCGCTAAAAAAAAAACTAAAAGTGGGCAGTAGACAAAATAAGTTATTAGTATTCCTAGATAGATTCCTAGATAGGTAGATAATAGACCGCGGGCAATCATGTTTTATAGCTCACAATAATAGTTATAGTTATAGTTATAGTTTATTTATTTATAACGGATTATTGTTACAAGTCAAGTTGGTTTATAAAGCATTTAGGTCATAGGTATAGGTGCATACTGACAAATTAATACAAATAAATACCAGAAATTTAGTACTTAGCTCACAAGCCAATTATAGTCAATTAATAATAGAATTATAATAGATAATTAGAATTTTATAGTTAGTCAATTATAAAATTCAATAAAATTATTATATAAAAACACAAAACAGTCATAATTAATAACTAATTTAATTTGAAGTTAACTATAGTGGTTTTTAAATAGAAGAAATAATGGGGGCGCTGAAAAATTATTATGGGGCGCTAAAAAATAATTTATTCTCAAAGTGGGCAGTAGACAAAATAAGTTTGAGAACCCCTGGACTAAACCAACTTTGCTTTGGACTAACTATCATATTATTCATAATGCTTTGTGTGTCCGGCCTAAGAATACAAAGAAAAAGAAACAAAGAATATATATTTATTTGTATACATGAGCTACACAGAAACACGTATTAAACTAAGAAGAAACGGATATGAAGGTACGAGGTGTAACTCAAGTAACAAAATGGCTCTGCCTCAGCATGAGTTGGTTGACAGCAAGCTAGCAACCAACGCTGGTCTACCGGCAGAACCACTTGTAGGCTTGTTGTCTTGAATAGACCCCTCCGTCTCCACCCGTGGATGTCGTAAAAGCCGACTAAGGAAATACCCGAACAAGTCCGGGTAATCCCTTAGTCGGATTTTACATAGTACCATGATAATTCTCTGATATTAGTTGATTTCGAGGAATGCTCCCAGGAACTTCATGATCTGATCCCACCATCTCCTTTTCATAGATAGATAGAAAATTCTTTATTGCACAAGACAAAAAGCAGTACATAGGCGAACTTAATGCTCATCATAGGACGAGCAGACGCACGGCTCGGCACCACCCTTACCTGATTAGTATACCCGCTATTCGTACTAAACGTTTCAGTTCTACCTTTATAATGAGAACTGCTAAGGAGTGGAATACACTACCGTCGTCTGTCTTTCCTGAAAACTATAATCTGGGTCTCCTCAAGGCTAGAGTGAATAGGTTCCTTCTAGACCTTTGTGCTTCATCTTCGGCCGCATCGTCACACAGGTGAGATCGTGGCCAAACAAAGATCTATCATTCTTTAAAAAAAAATGCCATAAAGTACTCCAGGGGGAATGCATCCAGGGAAGTATATTACGAACTTAAAAAAAAACCAAATCATCCACCTTATTTCGTCGTAGACTGGAGTTGTTCCTGATTGATCCATTGGCTATGATCCCATGAACTTTGATCGTCCTGTTAGATCCCTTAAATTGTTCATCGTGGACTGTACACGGATCCAGCATTAAATCGCAATTACTGGTAACGACAATAGTCTCTGTCGATGCAAGAGTTAATAGCGAATCCACCTTAATGGGATGTTCGTCTGAGTGGACAGATAGATAAACACAATGGCACAATGCGAGAGGGTCATTTCAATATGAATCCAATCAGCGTGATGGACGCGACATTCGACGCAGCGGACACAGCTCGCATGGAACATGTCCCGCTAACTAATGACACTGCACACTGCACTAATTACATACGTTTCTGTATAGGACTAGCGACTCGCCCCGGCTTCGCATGGGTAGCCCCCGGTGACCCCCCCCCCCCTCCCACCCCTCCCCCCTATGTCAATCTCCTGGTTCTTAGCTACCTCCCCACCAATTTTCAGCCAAATCGGGTCACCCGTTCTTGAGTTATAAGTGGTGTAACTAACACGACTTTGTTTTATATATATAGATTCAGTGCAAGTGCATGTACAATTTATTTATTAAATAGAACAAACAAATAAAAAGTTTTAAAAACGAATGCCCACTCGTTGGGATTAATTCGGACAAAAATACAATTATATTTTTCGTGGGATGAATACGGCCTGCATTTTGGTCAGAATCTGGAAATAAATATTCGTGGGATGAATACATGGGATCAATACGGATGCACCCATAATTGCCTCACACGTGTACCTAGCCTTTTGTTCACTTAAAGATATGGGTATCAAAAGAAAGGGCTTGATGAGAAGACTTCAGCGTTGACGATTTTGAAGAAAAAAATACAAGAGTTATTAAGAAACTGCTGTAGACTTTACTAGCATAGCGACAGACATTGCTTGGAAAACAAGCTCTTTACACCGGCGGGTGCATCCGTATTGATCCTAGAAATTCATCCCACGAGCTAAAAGTAATTACTCAGCAGTAGACATCGCCCGGGCAGATAAAGGAAAGACGTTTAAGAAACCACAAAGTTTGTATAAGAGACAGTAATAAGTTTTTTGTGAAATATATTTTTCAATACAAGCTTTTACAAAATTAGTGATCGTAACCGTGTGCTGATCAAAATGAGCCTAAACACGGTCAGTCTAATATTATCCCTCGAGGAGTTCCGTTGTCCATCTTCCGTCTCCATAATCAGATCAGCTTGCTGTTACCATAATATTGCATTGTCATTGGAACTTGACAGGTATGCAAAATATCATCCCAATCGGTTGAGGATAACTGCTTTAAAATTCAGTTACAAGATTCCACCTGGACCTGCCACCATAATATTGCATTGTCATCGGAACTTGACAGTTATTCAAAATTTCAGCTCAATCGGTTGAGGATACCTGCTTTAAAATTTAGTTGCAAGATTCCACCCGGACATACATTGCAAGTTAATATAAAGCTTGTAAAAAGAAGATACACAGTGGAGTATTGAACCTAGCCCGAGTAATTTTGGTCGTTTTGCGTGTGGCAGCAGAATGTCGAGTAATTTGTCGACGTTTCGTCGGGGCTCGCCACTAATTAACGGGGACATTACGGCTGCCAAACTTGCCTGTATCCGCGCAACCTTCCTGCCACCTCATCTAGCCTGCGGTGGCGCGGTGCATTCTCTGCTAAACTCATTTGTGTTCATTTCAAACAAGTGTCGCGGTGAACATTCAGGCTCATAGAGAAGTTGACTGCGCCAACCCCAGGCACAAATCAACATACAAAAAAAAAGCGGCCTAGTGCGAGTCGGACTCGCCCATGAAGGGTTCCGTAGCAGCAGGTAACATAATATAAAAGTTCTTGTAGTTGGTTGTAACTTTGATCGATGTTTTAATAGTAGTATATTTAAAAAAAACTACTTGCTAGATCTCGATCAAACCAATTTTCGTTGGAAGTTTACATGGTAATGTCCATCATTTTTTTTTTTTTTTAATTTTATCATTCTTTTATTTTAGAAGTTACGGGGGGGGGGGGGGGGGGGGGGGGGGAAATTTTTACACTTTGGAAGTGTCTCTCGCGCAAACTATTCAGTTTAGAAAAAAATGATATTAGAAACCTCAATATCAATTTTAAAGACCTATCCATAGATACCCCACACGTATGGGTTTTTTTTTTTTATAGTTTCACTTCTATGTATGGGGAACCCATTTTTTTTTTTTTTTTTTTTTCTATTTTTGAGTGAAAATTTTAATGCGGTTCACAGAATACATCTACTTACCAAGTTTCAACAGCATAGCTCTTATAGTTTCGGAATAAAGTGGCTGTGACATACACGGACAGACGGACAGACAGACATGACGAATCTATAAGGGTTCCATGTCTTGTTGACTTCGGAACCCTAAAAAAGGCCTCGCGTCGCACGAAAAAGCGGCTTTTATTGAATATCTCGTAAAATACAGATAATTTTACAAAACCCCTACAGTAAACCCTCGGCTTTGTTTTATTGATTTTATTTATCAAATTTTTTACAAGCTTTTTATTAACTTGAAATGGATGTCCGGGTGGAATCTTGCAACTGAATTTTAAAGCAGTTATCCTCAACCGATTGAACTGAAATTTGGTATACCTGTCAAGTTCCGATGACAATACAATATGATGGTGACAGCGAGCTGATCTGATTATGGAGACGGCAGGTGGACAACGGAACTCCTCGATGGATAATAGTAGACTGGCCGTGTTTAGGCTCATTTAGATCAGCACGCGGTGACGATCACTAATTTTATAAAAGCTTGTATTGAAAAATATATTTTTCACAAAAAACTTATTATAAAATGAACTTCTTAAAAGCTAAAAATCGGTCGGATTATCATGTTGCTCATTTGGTTACGACTACACACTTGAATCTGCTCCAAAGAGTTATTAAATGCAAACTATTATGCATAACGCTGTGAGCGAGAGTAATTATTACGGCGAGCGTCAAGCGGGTGTTCCCTTAGCACTTAGCTTGAATCTGGAGCACTCATTCAAAAACTCTTTAGTCTTCACGTAAGGAGATAATACCCGTTCCTAAGTGGGCATTGCTAAGCAACACGGTTTTAAATACGCACTTGGCTTTATATTGATACAATTACATAGAAGCAAGTCGCTAGGGTGAGGGTCGGTGTTGTATTATTGAATATCGGCGGCCTTGACCTCGATAGCATGGCCGAAGGGGATGATAATACATTACAAGGGGAATACTTATGATACTACCAATGGTACCGGTTCGTGTAGAAATGTTTTCATTGCGAGGCACTTAGCCAATGATTAGCGTGCCTCTTTTTACCGCTTAGTAAAAATATTTGCTTGGGTATGCCCTTTTGATACAGTTATAATGCGCCTCATGTAAAAAGAACGCTGGCGGTCAAGCTTCTTCAGGCGTTCAAGGTTTTTTTTTTACATGACGCTTCTTACATGACTTCCTCTGTAGCGCATCGGTCGAGTAGCCGGCTGAGATGCGAAAGGTAGCGGGTTGGATTCCCGCTGCGGGACAAATGTTTGTATATGATCTGCAAATTTTTGCTCCGGTTCTGGGTGTTATGGTACCATGCTACTCTTAGTTTCTGATACTCACGACACAGGGAATCCTAGTGTGGGGTCAGGACTATGTGTGTGACTGTTGGGTGTTATGTTTGGTTATGTTATATACCTACTATATACCCCAGATGAGCGCACTGTGAACATTTAGCCGCCTTTTATAAAAAAAAACTATAATATCTTGGACAGTATACCTTGTCTAGTACCTCTTCATCTTTCTACCTGTTATCCCACTAATATTAGACATGTCAAAGCTACGTTGTTGGATGTTTAGATGTATAGATGTTTGTTACTCAATCACGCCGAAACCGCTGAACGGATATCGATGAAATTCGGTACACAGATAGATTATAACCTGAATTGAGCTATAGGCTACTTTTTGTTTTGGTAAAACGAGAGCGAAGCAGCAGGCGCGTAGACGCTAGTAGACGCGTTTCTTCCGTGTGTAGTTCATGTCTTATGTGTAATTTAGTAATGACCAAAATGCTCTCAACTTTGTCGAAGAGGGTTATGCTGGTTGCAAAACTAGTTTGCCAAACATTGTAACTAAGCGTTACATGAACGATATATCCCGCCTATAGCAGTTTGCTTAAAATTTTGTTCTCGATAAGCGTACTGGTGTACTCATAGTTCCTGATACCCACGACACAGGGAAAGCTAGTGCATGGGATGGTCTATGTAAATGAATGTTGGTTGTTATCTCAATAAAATAAATTAATCCCAAACTCAGATGAATAAAGCTCTATCAATAAATTTTAAGTTATCTTTAAAGTTCATTATGGCAATTTTATCTACATTCAGAATTTCATAATCGCTGAAAATTCAGGAAAAATCAGAGTCGTGTTTATGCAGTACAACACACACATAGTCGCGTTTTAAATAGGCGCGACGGCTCTATATTTATTTAGATTAAGTCATGGAAAACTTAACAAAGTGTTTGACACAATCAATAATAAGATTATGCTCTACAACTCCACTAAAAGTTAAGAAGAAACACTTCATCATAGTCTCACCTTGAGTGAGACAAAAAAAAACCTTAGTCTCCGCTGAGGACCTCAAAAGACGCAAATATGCGAGTCTCGACAGAGCTTACTTATTTGAGCCTTTCGGGGTCCAGCCTCTGGGTCCGTGGGGTTCCGGGGCCCTTCGCGTTTTCAAAATACTTTCAGGGCATCTGGTCGAAGCGACGCGTGACCCGAGAGCTGGCTCTTATCTGGCTCAACGCATTAGTATTGCCATTCAGCGTGGCAATGCAGCCAGCATCTTAGGGACGCTTCCGTCTGGTAGTGATTTGGATCAGTTGAGCTACCTTTAGATCGCTTGCAGCGGTCTTCAGGTGGCACAACTGTTTCATATGTATTTTGTACATACCTTGTATTATTCTTTCTGTAAAAATAAAAAAAATTGTCTCACCTTTGAACAACATACAGTTTCAAACAAGAAAGAGCAGTAAAAAGTTAAAGAGCCAATAAACACGCGAGGGAGCAAATCAAAGGTGCATATAAGTCTGTCAAAGTATACGGCTCCATTCGGCATCGGGAGCCGATCTCCGGCTTACAATGGTCAATAAACAAAGCTTGTAGATTGTAGACAAAGCCGGAGTCGGCGGCTGCCGTATCTCACCATCGCTGGGCGGCGGACCGTGTCGCTTGCGGCGGCTGGTGTCGGTAAATACATTTATTTTACCATATGCATGCATGTAACTCAACGTACGCCGCACCGCATGTTATGAGCTGACCGGTAACTGCCCTTGCAAAGTTATCAGTCAAGATTGCTTCATTTTTGCGGTTTAGGTTCATTGTTAGGGCAATGTTAGGTCACAACAATCGAGTCGCGCATTAGGTATCTTACCTAACTATTAGCACAACAGAAATCATTAGAAAACATCAATTGATTTGCATTCAGGTCAATCTATTTCGTTGGTATGCTACTTTTAATAAACATTGGACGAAAATAACATCACTTTTAATATCCCAGTAACTTAGTTTTACGTTTATGCATATTATTCTTACTATTATTTATTTTAGTACTTATGTTATTATTGTTGGGATTAGGTGACAATAAAAGACGTATTAACGATTTTATAATAAGCACTGTGGATTTAATTAATCGTTATTTAGGAGAGGTATGTGTGTTACGATGCTCTATCGAATTCAAAATACGGAAAGGTCTACCATACCGCTAAGCCTATAAAGTAATAAATTAATATCTAACAATGAACAAGGCTTTCTTGTAAATAAGTCTGAGAGAGACAGACTCCACATGTCAGAGTAGTACAGATTAATTTGTGTATTCCAACAATTATATTATATATTTATATTATACATTTTTTTTATAATTTTAAATTATGTTACTTACATATCTTGTATTGATATAGTTACTGTAAGGACTTTTTTCTTCTCCTTATTACGTTTTTTGTGCACCAATACACAAAGACCAATACATAAATGTATCCACAATACACAAAGGTTAGCTGGTAGAGAATGCTTCTTAGCATTAAGTTCGCCTATGTACATTGTTTGTTTTGTGCAATAAAGAATGTTCTATTCTATTCTATTCTACTTTTAAGAACCTGGCTTCAAGCACGAGAAATAATAAGGAAGATTTTCTAACTTCTTATTTTCTTTTAGTGCGATCTATCCATCCATACAATGTAGGTACTTCTAGGTGGGATAAATACGGACTCCAAATATTGCGTGGTCAGAATCCGGATTAATTAGAACTAATTTTAGCTTGTGGGATGAATTCTTGGGATCAATACGGATGCACCATAATTAATTACTTAATTCAATCAGCAGTCTTACAAATGTGGTTATTTACGATGATGAATTGTTTAATTACCAAGCTACATCTTTAAAACGGTTAAATTTATTATACCGATTTCTAATTTCTATACCAAACAAGGTTCCTATCGGATTGGAATGTTACGTACTGCCCTGCGCGGTCGCCACTTTCTCCTCACTCTGTGGGAAAGTCGCCGGCGCGGGCGCAGCGTTACAAACCGACATTACGTTATTTAAACTAGCAATGCTGGCGTACTTATTTATTCTGAAGAATACTTTTAAGGTGGTTGCTGTTTCATACAAACGTATTTGCACAAATATGGGCGAACAGAGTATAATTTTACACTGAATTGACTGTTGTTGGCTTTTATATTGGTCATTATTTGCGGCAAATCATATTTGGTTGAAGAAAACACTGGATTTTTATTCGCTGATTAATAGCGATAATAACATCAAAATTTTAGTCCATACAAGTAATTTCGATGTTATTTTCGCTATTAGTCCACTGTTTTCTTGAACCAAATATAATTTGCCGCAAATAATGACCAATATAAAAGCCAACAACAGTAATTTCAGTGTAAAATTATACTCTGTTCGCCCATATTTGTGCAAATACGTTTGTATGAAAAAGCAACCACCTTAAGGCAATATGTTAAAATACCGAATGGGCGGAGTCTTAGAAGAAAGTGACAGCGCTATTGCTCACTTGAACCCGGGAAGAGATGAGGTATAGATTTCTTCAGCTCTGAGTAACTGACGTTAGCGACAAATTATAAAACTTAGTTTTGCTTCTAAAGTAGAAAATATAGAAAATACATTATCTACTATTAATCTAAGTAAGTAACGTGATTACCTTACTGAATCGTATAAAAATGTACGCTTAATATTTTCTGTAATCGAAGGAGGGACCTAAAACGGGATTTAGGAGGGCCAATTTCAAAAAATAAATCTGTCGAGAAAAGTTTCTTCGATTTCTTGTCTATGATTTATTTAGATTACACCCTTAAGTAATTACTGTATTAACATCATGTTTGTAACCTTTACTGTTACTGAGTGAGTATTTAATGCAGACTCCAAAATTTTAACATATCGTCTTAAACTATATGTATTCTACATATAGTTTAGTACGTCCATCAATAATGCATTACCAGACCAACATGTCTGTTGAAAAACAATAAATATAAATCAATAAGTTGAAAGTTTTGATTAAAATCTGCGGATAGCAACATTGAACAAGGATTACGACCTCGATCGATCGCTTAAATGTCACTTGCCGTGCGGCTGGCACACGGAAGAGCTACGTTTTCTTTGTTCTCCCAAGACAAGACAACACAATGAGATTCCGCGGTAACAGTGCGAACTTATTTTTTATTTGAATGGCTGACGGGACAAGCAGATGACCTGATGTTAAGCGGTAACCTCTGCCTACATCAATGCATTACCTCGCAGGACACGTCCACCTAGGACGCGCCCTACGTGACATTGCACTGCGCCCTCCACCTTGAGACAAAGATGAAAGTCTCCGTGATGAAAGTGATGTGCCTGTAATTCCACCGGCACCCATACCCTTCAAACTGGAACACTACTGCTTTGCAGCAGAAATAGGTATGGTGGTAGTACTTCCCCGTTCGAACTCTTTCACAAAAAAGTAACAACTACTCTCTTGTTTCTACTACTACAACTTTTCTGTAGATGGAAAGTAAGAACTTTGTTGAAACATTCAAGTTACTGTCACATTTCGATATAATCACATTCCGCGTTGTACTGTCAGGTGAGCAGAATACCATTGAGTACCATATTTTTGAGTTTTGTGACATCGACACTAGATCGTAACATGATCCGAACTGTAATTTGCCTATTTTTTATTACAAGAATTGGACTTCTGGAAGGAGATGTAGACAGAGGAGAGGAGATTTAGTAGTAGTAGAGATTTATTGTGAAAGAGTTCGTCCGGGGAAGTACTACCACCATACCTATTGCCGCCGCCAAGCAGTAGTGCTCGCATTGCTGTGTTCCGGTTTGAAGGGTAAGGGTGCCGGTGAAATTACAGGCACATGAGACTTTTCATCTTTATGTCTCAGGGTGGCGGGCGCAGTGCAATGCCACATAGGGCGCGTACTACGTGGACGTGACCTAAAAAAAAAAAAAGAAAAAGATAGACATGAGAAATGGACGGACAACAAAGTTCTATTTTTTCCATCAGAGGCACAGAACCCCAAAAACATTTAAACATGTAGGTATCCTACCTATGAGGTACCTTTCTGAAGGGACGGAATCTATCGTCTGTCTTATTGTTTCTACGCTCATCTCGTAAAACCTAGTAAAGAAAGTAAAAACAAATAAATAAAATCATGGTAGAGCTCGGGTAGAGCAGCCATTCACACTTTTTACAGAAGTGTTTTAGAAAATAAATATTGTGTTTATTATTTGTATCGTCTAGTCTAGACAATAAATAGTAGAATAATGGTCTATAAATGTCCTTCCAACAGCTCAAAGTGGACGCGATGGTATCGGCTTCTCAGCGCCTGAGGGACAGACTACCTCACGATTCAATGCTGTCCAGACATCACGCTTGTAAATTTTACGACAGGCCCTCACTATCTAGATAAAGTATAATTCCCGGCTGTTGTTATGGCGCACAGAGTTGGTTATTTTCATATTTTGTAGGAATAACGCCACAGTTTATTGCGAATGCATAGATAGAAGATTAGACACCAATTATTACTTATTGCACACCATAATACAAAACAATTTACAAATAATAAAACAAAAACTACCTATGTTGTACAATGGGCTTATCACTTAGTAGCGAGTTCTACCAGACAACCTTTAGATGGATAGGACTGTATAAAACTAACACGGGGTATCAATGGTCTACTTATACATATAAATAAATATAGATGCGTTGATGTGCAGCGACATACATACATAGGTACTAAAAATAATAAACAAATACCTACTAGAATATACATATACTATGTACATATTATAAATTTCATATTATATACATATACATATACATATATACATATATGTCATCCAGAGAGTGAAGGGATGCGACAGAGCTCCGAAAGTATTTTGACGAACACCGACAATAACCCTCCTGTTCATGACACGCCACGATTTAGCAGGTAAGTAATAATTCAGAACTCCTAAAACCGGACAAACAAAGGTAAAAAAACTGAGTAGGTATTTAGAGCTTGTTTACGCCAAGAGCATCAAAATGCTACTTTATTACCGTGTAATTTAATGTATTGTTTGAATATCTCATGGACGGCAATTTATGCAAAATAGTAGCTTAATAGCCGACGATGAAGTAAGCAAAGATAGCCAAGTAAACAAGCTTGAAACAAGTTGAATTCAAGGCAAAATTAAATACCTATTCTACTCTCAACGGAGTTATACTGTGAGTTTTTTTTTTTTTTTTTTTTTATACTACTTGGATGACGGAACAGGCAAGAGGCCCACCTGATGTTAAGCGGTAACCTCTGCCTATGAACAGTGCATTACCTCATAGGTCACGTCCACCAAGGACGCACCCTATGTGGCATTGCACTGCGCCCGCCACCCTGAGACATAAAGATGAAAAGTCTCATGTGCCTGTAATTTCACCGGCACCCTTACCCTTCAAACCGGAACACAGCAATGCGAGCACTACTGCTTTGCGGCAGAAATAGGTATGGTGGTAGTACTTCCCCGGACGAACTCTTTCACAAAAAAGCAAAAAAGTGTATCAAAACTACCGTCAATAATTTATGAATATTCATATCTTCATTCCAAATGATACTGCCAAATCAAGTTCTAGAAACGACTCATGGCATACATAAAAAAATAACTAGCAAAGTATCAACAACACGTTTATTTGAAGTACATCCACGTCCACGTACATTAAACGTGTGCCTACCTACCCATTAAAACTAACGACCTTGACGGAACAAAAACTTGTATAAATAACAACTCTAAAGAAACTCAATGATTTTAAGCATTTAACAGGTGTTATAACTACGTTAGATAAAAACGTAGTTAATTCCAATGAGGTGAATAATTTAACGTAACATTGACACATTATATTATCCATGGAGCCGAATGAAAAGAGAATGAATAAATTATATTTTGAGTAAAGTTTTAAGACATACGACGAGTGTAACTAATAATCGTTTTTTTTATACTACTTGAATGACGGTACAAGCAGATGGCCCACCTGATGTTAAGCGGTAACCTCTGCCTATGAACAGTGCATTCTCACATAGGTCACGTCCACCTAGAACGCGCCCTATATGGCATTGCACTGCGCCCGCCACCCTGAGACATAAAGATGAAAGTCTCATGTGCCTGAAATTTCACCGGCACCTTCAAACCGGAACACAGCAATGCAAGCATTACTGCTATGCGGCAGAAATAGGCATGGTGGTAGTACTTCCCCGGACGAACTCTTTCACAAAAAAGCTCTACTACTACTAAAACTACTACTCGTACGTCTAGGAAAGCATTAAACGTATATGTTTATAGAATACAAATCGGATAGCTGACTAAATTCATCGCAACTGGATTGCAACAAGATAAAACGATTCAACTCGTGAACAATGCGCATAATAATGGGCGCGTATTGACTGACACACACCCGATCATACTTCAGCACAACGCTTGCAAAATAGGGCACTGTATAAACCTCGCTTTATAGCGTTCATTTATACCACAAACTCGCATCACAACTTATAACGAGTTCCGGAGTGGTTTGCTCTACTCGCTATAAACGATATTGAATTCCACAATTATGTTTTATGGTGTGGTGATCGGGATCTGGAGAATTTAAATACAACAAGGCATCATAAAGGCAATATAGTTACAGTCCCGTCTGATTCCCAATAAAAACCAGCGCCACAGCTTTGCAGTTGCGTCGTGGTGAGTAACGATGACCATGTAAGTGGAGATAAATAATACGTTTACATCAAGATAAAAATATAAACCCAGAGCCTTCCATCACAAAGCAGTATATTTTAAAAATGCATATATTTTGATTTGCATAAGACTCTAGTAAGTATATTTATGATCGGATAAAACTGAGATGCGATCCATATCATAAAGATGCTCACGGACCGTTACCTCCCTGAAATCCCATCCAACCAATGATAGAACGAAAAGATACGAGTGGATCAATTCAGTGCTCCGACTGAATGTGAAATGGAGATCATGCAGTATACATATCTCAAGACGAATGCTCGGAACAAAGAGGAATCGATGAGATTGCCGGAGTGTGGGTACAGGAGACGAGTGCAGCGACCTCCCCCCGCCCCCCGAGGACCGCGGTGCAATTTGTACATTTCAAGTGCACACAAAGGCGGAGCGAGGAGGTCGCAGCAAGCTTTGACAGAATTAACTTGTCGCACAACTGCGAAGGCTCACCTTTATTGGATCGTCCGACAAGAACAGCCTGTTTAAAGTTAAGGTGGATACTCACGCTGTGGCGCGAAATTCTAATTTATTGGTGTTTTTTGACCATTACAGCTCATGAGCACTCTTTCAGATAGCGAAAGTTGATTTCGCGAGAACTAGGACTCTTAACAGACATATTTTAATTGATAGTATCTCATAAATATCATCAGTTTAGCTACGATACCCCTAAACAAAAAAAACACAGTAAAAATGTGTTTAGGGGATATCATAGCTAAACTGATGATATTTATGAGATACTATCAATTAAAACATGTCAAAAAATCAACATTCGCTATCTAAAGAAGTGTTGATGAGCTGTAATGGGCAAAAAACACCAAAAAATAAATGAATTTCTTGCCACAAGCGAGAGAATATCCAACTTAACGGAATTTCACAATTTTCTAAAACATAGTTTTGAAACATTTAGTTCGTTTTATATATGAATGGCTAGTTTCTGAAAGGAAGATGAAGGTTTAAACTAGGTTTTTATGCTCACAAAATAGAATTCTTATCAGATTCAGATCGGAACAGGGGTTTTAAGGCTAGGGGGGTTGTCGCGAGCTCACGTTCGGGCGAACTACTACTTATCCCACTAATTGGGATGTAGTGGAGTGTTCCGGTTGTTTAACCTCCACAATCTCTGCTCTAGTGGCTCCAAGAAGCTGTAGTCACAGCGGCCACATCCCGGTACACCACGTGAGTGGGCTAAACCTAGAGCAGGGGCTACATCTACGATCACCTGTAGAGTAGTTATCGGATGATCCTGTAATTAATATCAAGCCTGCGTCGGTATGGTATGTCGAAGTAGCAAGGCGACGTTGCACGCCTCAAGAGCGCTTGCCAGGATCTATTTAATGGCCTGCGGTTAGTAACTGCATCCTCGTCATCCCCGGTCGTATCGGGAAACCGGTCCATCGGACAATGGTGACATGGGACAAGAGAGTGGGCTTGCACCAGCGCAACCGTTTGCCCACTTAAAATTATTCACGCGCAGATGAACCCTGCTATAACCTGGATTCTGAGTTTATATAAAGTCCTATGGCGATGGAGAGATGGTGGTGGGAATGCGGATAACGGTGTATTCGGTTCTTAGCTGTCGATCTGCACACAGGCGGTCAGACGAGAGTGGTCGCTCCTGAAGTCAATCGAGACGAGAGGACGGGTTCGGCAGCACGTCTGACGACAAAGCAGCCCTATTTAGGAACGCTCTGCTTTCCCCTGCATAGGGGAGGGGCCTAGAAAAGGTGGCCTAAACATAGTTCGTCTCACTCCAACCTGGATGGCAAACCGCGGTCATCGGGAACCGACATAATCGCGGTCAAAAGCAAAATAAGAAAAATTTTAGAGTTAATTTTAGTGTTAATAAATCTTTTAATATAGTTACTTGGAATGTGAGAACCCTACTGGACAATCCTGCCAACCAATGTCCAGAAAGAAAAACTGCACTTATTGCGCGTGAACTGCAGAAATACGATGTTGATATTGCTGCACTTAGCGAAACACACCTAAGTGACAGTGGCGAACTTTGCGAGAATCGTGGGGGCTACACTTACTACTGGATGGGTAAACCCTCAGGTGAGAGGGCAAGCAGTGGTGTTGGGTTTGCCATTAAAACCGTGATTGCCAAAACTCTCACCGAACTACCAAATGGTGTTAATGACAGGATCATGACCCTGAGGCTTGCAACTGCTCCAAAGAAATATCTCTACCTGATAAGTGTTTACGCCCCTACTATGACCTACTTTGATGAAGATAAGTTTAAATTCTATGACGACCTACGAACTGTTTTACGAACTGTCCCAATCACTGACAAAATCGTCCTGCTTGGTGATTTTAATGCCCGTGTAGGCTCAGAATTTGATGTCTGGTGTGGTGTTCTTGGTCGTCATGGAATAGGCAAATGTAACTCTAATGGGGTTCTTCTTCTTACTCTGTGTGCAGAATTCTGTCTTAGTATCACCAACACCTTTTTCAGACTGTCAGAAAAGTTTAAAACATCATGGATGCACCCAAGATCTAAACACTGGCACCTTATAGATTATGTTATTGTGCGAAGAAATGACATTAAAGACGTCCTAATAACAAGATCCATGCGGGGTGCGCATGGCTGGACCGAACATCGAATGATAAGATCGAAACTTCGACTTCAGTATAAACCCTCGCGAAGAGCAAACCACAAAATTCCTTCCAGACTGGCTTTTCAAAAACTGATTTATAATAATAAACTACAGCGTACACTAGATGCTGAATTTGGTTTGGAATCAGTTGACGAGACTGCAGATATTGATAACCGTTGGCAGTCTTACTCAAAATTACTTCATGAAGTTGCAGAACGAGCTATTGGGAAGCCAGAGAAGAAAAACCAAGATTGGTTTGATGACTCCGAAAGCGAGATAATGAAGCTCGTCAGTGACTGGAGGAAAGTGATGAAAGATCCTGCAGATGTTGCGCGAAAACACATTCAAATTGAACTTAAATCAAAGGTGCGTAACCTCAAAAACCAATGGTGGAAGGAAAAAGCGCTTGAACTGCAACACCTAGCAGACACCAAGCAAAGTGCAAAGTTCTTTGAGGGTCTCAAGACAGTATTTGGACCGAAATATGCGAATACCTCATCAATCCTATCTCTTGATAAAACCCATCGTCTAACTGATCGTTCTGATATACTGGCTCGTTGGGCTGAGCACTTCGATGAAGTCTTGAATCCTGGAGCGCAAAGTGCTGATCTGTCACACATCGAGGCACTTGAAACTCTACCTATTTCATTGGAGCTGGACATCCCACCATCATTTAATGAGTTTCATCAAGCGGTCAATCGGCTCAAAAATAGTAAGTCCCCTGGCGGTGATGGTCTGGCCTCTGAAATCTACAAGTACGGAGGACCCAACATTAGAGGCCGTTTGTTTGAGTTGGTTTTGAAAATCTGGGAAACCAGTACAATTCCTCAAGACTGGAAAAACGCATTCATCTGCAAGTTGTACAAAGGGAAGGGTAATATGTCTGATTGCAGTTCTTACAGAGGCATTGCTCTCCTAAGCGCAGCCGGAAAAGTCTTGGCGCACATCTTGAACCGTCGGTTGAACACTCTAGCTGAAGGTATCCTGCCTGAAACTCAATGTGGTTTTAGGCCGTGCAGGGGGACGGTCGATGCAATCTTCGTGGTAAAACAACTACAGGAAAAGAGCCTGGAACAAAAACGTCCACTCTATATGTGCTTTGTTGACCTTGAGAAGGCGTTTGATCGTGTACCGAGGGATGCACTTTGGATCGTCCTCAGGAAAGCGGGTTGTTCTGAAAAGTTTGTAAGCCTCATACGGAATTTTCACGAAGGAATGATGGCAAGGGTCCGACATGAGGACGACTTTACGAAACAGTTTCCCGTTACCTGTGGTGTCAAACAGGGATGTGTGATGGCTCCTACTCTGTTCGCCATTTACTTCGCTGCTGTGATGCGAGATTCTTACAGCAGCTGTGGTGAGCAAATATCCCTTAATGTGCGAAGCGATAGAAGCGTCTTCGACATCTCGCGCTTTAAATCTAGGCGCAAGCTGCAGAAGGTCTCTGTATTAGACATTCTTTACGCTGATGATGTCTGCTTGATGGCTGATAGTGTCAATAGTCTGCAGAGATATATTAACAGCCTGGATGAATCATGCCGTAGATTTGGCCTGGTCATAAGCGTGTCCAAGACCCAAGTCCTAAAGCAACCAGCTCGGTGTGAAATCGCGGACCCTACCACGTTGACATTAAGCGGAAAACCCCTCGAAGAAGTTTCAGCCTTCCGTTACCTAGGATGTTTCGTTCGTGATGATAACCGCCTTGTCACTGAAATCTCTTCACGCATAGCGAGGGCGGCCGCAACCTTTGGAAAGTTATCGAAACGAGTTTGGGACTCACACGACTTACAGCTGCACACTAAAATCGACGTGTATAAAGCAATAATTCTTCCAATACTCCTATACGCCACTGAGACCTGGTGTCTTTATAAAGGCGATACAAAGCGGCTTGACGTCTTTCATATGAAGTGCCTCAGATCGATACTTCGTATTAAGTGGCAGGATCGTGTACCTAATACAGATATTCTTCGCCGTACCGAGCTTAGTGGAATGGAGGCTCTGCTCATGCAAGGCCAACTTAGGTGGTGTGGGCATCTTGTGCGTATGGGTGACACCAGACTTCCGAAATCGGTCTTTTTCTCGGAGTTATCTCAGGGGAAGCGTGCACCTGGTGGCCAGTTTCTGCGCTACAAGGATGTCCTTAAGCGCAGCCTATCTTCATGTGATATACCGTGCGATGATTGGGAAGAGCTTGCACATCGGCGGTCTGACTGGCGCAGCACCGTTCACAAGGCTACTGTGCAATATGAAGTAACTCGTCTGGAACACCTTGATGCTAAGCGCCAGCAACAGAAGATAAAACCCAAAACCATTTACACCTATACCTATAATTCTTTTGGACAGTTGTACTGTCCCTCGTGTGATAGAACGTTCAAAACAAAGTTTGGTTTTGCGAGCCATATTCGCTCACATAGATAGGGAAATTTTTGAATTGTATAGACATCAAAATTGGGTTATCAGGGTTCGCCATCGACGGATACGTTGAGGAGGACTATATATCCCACTAATAACAATTTAGAGGACTCATCATCATCTTATCCTTTATCCCATTATAAGTGGTGTCAGCACAACATGTTATTTTCTTCCATTCTCCCCTATCTCCCGTCATATCAGTACTCACACCTTTCTTAAACATGCCAGCTTTCACACAGTCCATGCATCTCTTTTTATATATAGGCCCGCCTCTACTCTTGTATCCATCTATATTCATAATCATTTTTATATTATATTATAATTTAAACAGGTAATAAGTAAAGGCTCGATGACACGGGGCGAGTATAGTTACAAGCCAGCGAGTTCGCTAGCAGCTTGTAAACTCGCCCCGTGTCATCGAGCTTTTTGACAATCTGCTTTTGACTAACCGATTGTAAAAAACCTGCTTGAAAAATAGAAAGCCGGGCTAATTTACTCGCCTTTCGCTGGTGTGCTGGCCTGCAAGCTAGTAAACTAGCCGTGTGTCATAGATAGATAGATAGATAGATAACACTTTATTGCACACCACAAAAATAAAAATAACATTAAAAACAATCAGAAAAATAAGTACCTATGGAAGTACAATGGGCGGTCTTATCGCTGAGAGCGATCTCTTCCAGACAACCTTGGGATGGACTGGAATCATCGCTGCTAGTGAACTAGTTGCGATCACCTTTGAGTTTTGGCAGTAAAAAAAACTCGCTAGCTAGTTCACTACTGAGCGGGTTGAAAGTTTTGTGTGTCACAGACACTCGCTTACTCGCTAGCTTTTAAACTCGCCGACCACCCAGTGTCATCGAGGCTTATAAGACATTAATTATTACAGTTAATGTTATTACTACACAGTTAGTAGTAGTAGAGCTTTTTTGTGAAAGAGTTCGTCCGGGGCAGTACTACCACCATACCTATTTCTGCCGCAAAGCAGTAGTGCTCGCATTGCTGTGTTCCGGTTTGAAGGGTAAGTAAGGTTGCCGGTGAAATTACAGGCACATGAGACTTTTCATCTTCATATCTCAGGGTGGCGGGCGCAGTGCAATGCCACATAGGGCGCGTCCTAGGTGGACGTGACCTATGAGGTAATACAATGTTCATAGGCAGAGGTTACCGCTTAACATCAGGTGGGCCATCTGCTTGTTCCGTCATTCAAGTAGTATAACAAAAAAAACATGTTATGCTTCTAAATGTGTCTGCAAAGTTTCTAGTCGCAAGCTTGTTAAACTCAAATTTGTTTGCGAATAAATACAGAAGCAATGCTAACAAACCAAATAGCACAGCGAGACCACTGTAAGCAAAGTGGGACAAACTAGAGTAAAATAACGAGTCACTTGTTAGGCAATGGCAGTGTGCTCTGAATAAATATAATGTCGCTCAACTCCTTATAATGGGTTTGTTGTTATCATTGACACGTGAGTCGTGGCTTCGTCTACTCGGGCATGTTGCATTGGTGAATGGCAGTCATTCAATATTAGAAAAGATGGGATTGTTGGAATGTAGGTAGGGTAGAGCTAGCAACATTTGAACATTTGACATTCGTTTTTTTTAATCATTTGACCAGACTTGGTTATAAAAAAGCGGCAAAGTGCGAGTCGGACTCGCCTATGAAGGGTTCCGTAGCAGCAACAAAAATAATATAAAAGTTCGTATATAGTTCGTTGTAACTTTGATCGATGTTTTAATAATAGTGTATTAAAAAAACTAGCTAGCTAGTTCGCTACTGAGCCAGTGGAAAGTTTTGTGTGTCACCGACACTCGCTTACTCGCTCACTCGCTAGCTTTGAAACTCGCCGACTAGCAGCTCGTAAACTAGCCCAGTGTCATCCATGTTATGCTTCTAAATGTGTCTGCAAAGTTGCTAGTCGCAAGCTTGTTAAACTCTAATTAGTTTGCGAATATATACAGAAGAACTAACAAACCAAATAGCACAGCGAGACCACTGTAAGCAAAGTGGGACAAACTAGAGTAAAATAACGAGTCACTTGTTAGGCAATGGCAGTGTGCTCTGAATAAATATAATGTCGCTCAACTCCTTATAATGGTTTTCTTGTTATCATTGACAAGTGAGTCGTGGCTTCGTCTACTCGGGCATGTTGCATTGGTGAATGGCAGTCATTCACTATAAGATTAAATGGGATTGTTGGAATGTAGGTAGGGTAGACCTAGCAACATTTGAACTTTTGCAGTCGCAAGCTTGTTAAACTCTAATTTGTTTGCGAATAAATACAGAAGCAATGCTAACAAACCAAATAGCACAGCGAGACCACTGTAAGCAAAGTGGGACAAACTAGAGTAAAATAACGAGTCACTTGTTAGGCAATGGCAGTGTGCTCTGAATAAATATAATGTCGCTCAACTCCTTATAATGGGTTTGTTGTTATCATTGACACGTGAGTCGTGGCTTCGTCTACTCGGGCATGTTGCATTGGTGAATGGCAGTCATTCACTATTAGAAAAGATGGGATTGTTGGAATGTAGGTAGGGTAGAGCTAGCAACATTTGACTAGACTTCATTATAAAAATCGGTCAAAGTTAATACTTTTATTATTGCCACCTCATTCTAACAACTGTATAATAGGGCTTATTAGGGTTCCGTAGCCAAATGGCAAAAAACGGAACCCTTATGGATTCGTCATCTCTGTCTGTCTGTCCGTCCGTATGTCACAGCCACTTTTTTCCAAAACTTATAGAACTATGCTGTTGAAACTTGGTAAGTAGATTTATTCTGTGAACAGCATTAAGATTTTCACACAAAAATAGAAAAAAAACAATAAATTTTTGGGGTTTCTCATACATAGAAATGAAACTACTTTTTTTTTTTCATCGAACCTATACCTGTTGTTTATCTATGGATAGGTCGTTAAAAATGATATTGAGGTTTCTAATATAATTTTTTTCTAAACTGAATAGTTTGCGCGAGAGACACTATTTTTCTATTCTTGTGTGAAAATCTTAATGCGGTTCACAGAATACATTTACTTACAAAGTTTCAGAATCAGAATCAGAATCAGAATATTTATTATTAAAAATGATGACACTAACAATAGACTCATAAAGTGAATTTACCAATAGGTACTAAGGTCAGTTCAACAATCTTTAACTCGTCATTATTAAAAATATACATGTCACACACAATTTACATTTTTTTTTTTTTGTACAGCTATTCTAATCTACTTACAGTGGTGGCCATATAATTAAGAACGCTGATATAAAGGGAATTTTTTTTCCAACTAAGATGCAAAACTAATTGTATGCATTTGTTTTTATTTCTCTCGGTATCGTAAAACATTTCCATATTACCACTGTATTCATTGATACACATGATTGGCTAAAAATCAATAGGCAAACTTTTTACACTACTTTTAAACAAAGTATTCCTTATTACTGGCTGGTCACGTAATTAAGAACGATAAGTAGTTTATACCTTTATTCAAATTTAAATAGAGAACACTCAGTCGATTTGTTACTGTTTGTATAATTTTGGCGCCATTACGTGCTGTAAAAGATTAAAGGTGATTGCTTCTTTAGAAAAAACAATGGGAAATAGTTGTGATAAATCTACAAGGGAAGTAATAATAAAACTTCGCCGGAAGAATTGGTCTTATAAAAAGATAGCAGACCATCTGCAATGTTCAAAAACGATAGTTTTCCACGCTGTAAAGCATTTTGCTACATATCAAACTACTTCGAATGTTCCACGTGTACCAAAACAGAGAAAAACAACTTCTCGAGATGACCGAAACATCGTTCGTATGGCAAAACAAAATCCTTTTAAAGGGTCCAATGAGCTTAGAAAATAATATTTTGGTGAAAACAACCCTTCAGCAATCTCAGCACGCACTATTCGAAGACGTTTGGTAGAAGAAAGATTGCACGGTAGGATAGCAAGAAAGGTACCCATGTTAAAACTTTGCCACAGGCAAGCCCGGCTTGCATTTGCGAGAAAGTATGAAAACTGGACTGTGCAACAGTGGAAAAATTTACTTTTTTCTGACGAGACGAAAATAAACAGAGTATGTTGTGATGGAAAACGATACGTACGACGTCCCCCGAATACAGCATTCGACCCAAAGTACACGAAAGTTACATTAAAGCACGGTGGTGGAAATGTGAAAATTTGGGGTTGCTTTTCTGGACATGGTGTAGGACCTGTAAAGTTGATAGAAGGTAACATGGAACCTGTAAAGTTGATAGAAGGTAACATGGATCAGTTCCAATACAAAAATATACTGGAAGAAACAATGTTACCATACGCTGAAGACGTTCTACCGGTCATTTGGACATTCCTGCACGATAATGATCCAAAGCACACTGCACGCAACGTAAAGGAATTTCTTACAGCGCAATTAGTTTCTGTCTTAGACTGGCCTGCTAACAGTCCAGATCTAAACCCAATAGAGAATCTGTGGTTTGAAGTAAAGAAAAAGGTTTCAAATACAAAGTGTGGAAATTTAAGAGAGCTGTATGACGTTTTTTTAGAAGAATGGAACTCTATTTCTCTTGCGAAATGTCAAAAATTAATAGAGTCAATGGCTCGCCGGTGTAAAGCTGTAATTAAAAGCCGATATGCTATTAACTATTAATTTTAGTTAAATATTTATTAAATTTCTTTTTACTTTTCCTGTGCTACATAATATTGTGATTTTTTAAATCTAAGTGTCATACAAAACAATTCCCGAGCAGTTAAATAAATCGTTCTTAATTATTTGTCCAGTTTCAGTACTATTTGAATGTGTTACTTTGATAAAATCAATAAAATGTGCAAAAAATAGTTAGCGATTTCATACTTTATTCTTAAGTCAGGTTGCTCTATTAATGTGACTATTATATAACATAACTAGTTGCTTCTCAGAAGGTACACATCTCTGTGTATGATACGATTTAAATAAAAAACTTCTAGAACTTCAAATCGTTCTTAATTATATGACCACAACTGTATATTATCACTTGTAGATAAATGTTAAAAATCTGTAATTAAATAAAAATCTGCATTATACATTATAATATAAAAATATAAAAATAAAAAATATAAAAATAAAAATTAAAAAAAAAAAAAAACACGCTGTATATGGGCGTCATTGTGTGCAAGTATTTAATACACCAAATCGATTTCCATAACTTTAGTTAGTTGCCTTCAACAGCATAGCTCTTATAGAGTTTCGGAAAAAAGTGGCTGTGACATACACGGACAGACAGACAGACAGACAGACATGACGAATCCATAAGGGTTCCGTTTTTTGCCATTTGGCTACGGAAACCTAAAAAAAGATATTAGAAACCTCAATATCATTTTTGAAGACCTATCCATAGATACCACACACGAAAGGGTTTGATGAAAAAAATATTGAGTTTCAGTTTTAAGTATGGGGAACACCCAAAATGTATTGTTTTTTTTTCTATTTTTGTGTGAAAATCTTAATGCGTTTCACAGAATACATCTACTTACCCAGTATCAACAGCATAATTCTTATAGCTTCGGAAAAAAGTGGTTGTGACATACGGACGGACAGACAGACATACAGACATGCCGATGCCATAAGGGTTCCGTTTTTTGCCATTTGGCTACGGAACCCTAATTAAATGATAAACATGTGTTAAATTGAAACCAGTGGTCAGCGTGTCGAAACTCTCTACGCTGTTTTTTAAGTTCTCAGTATTGATGGGCAATATTTTATTAATAGTGCTTTTAAAACACATAAATACGCATTGGGATAATATTACCCGCACATAATTTATCGTTCACACGATGTGTCAAGGTAACACTGGCATGGTAATTGCCCTAATTTATTAATGTCTGCCTCGCCACTCGCCTTCTGTGTTAAGTCGACCCTTCACTCGATAATTTTGCGACATTTGTCTACTTTAGGAACATGTTTCAACACCTGAATAATGACAAATATAAATCAAATACCTGCTGCAACTTGAAACAGTTTTTATATCACTAATTCACAGTCTACTGTATTATTTCTAAACGGTATCACTAATATTATAAAGAGGAAAGATTTGTATTTTTGAGTGTGTGTATGTTTGCAATGAATAAACCAAAAACTACTGTGCCGATTTCAAAAATTCTTTCACCATTGGAAAGCTACATTCACCCTGAGTGACATAGGCTACCAGGGGGGGGGGAGGATTGGAGGGGGGGGGGCTGTTTTTCATCCTAAAACTACCCGTGCGAAGCCGGGACGAGTCGTTAGTATTAAATAATGCAGTAATACCTACTTAATATCTTGCGGAAATGATCTCACGATCGCGAAATATTGTGTTTTAGTTTCGGATTATTTGTCTATTATTTTTTCACGAGACTAGTTGATTTGAGCAATTTACAAATACGATAGGTGATGAGCTGGAGAAGGAAGTGAGGAGGGGTGAGGGAGGGGGGAAGTGTAGAGGGGCGGATGGAAGTGAGGGGGAGAAACGCTGAAGAGCTTTTTTGCATTAAAAAACTAACAAAACACCAAGTGACTAGTGATGGACCAAACTTTAGTGGAGGGTAAAAGAGTCCCCCCTTCACCACCTTTCAGTCCCTCTCTATCACCCACACTGAACCCCTCACAGCCCTTCCAGCGTAATCATCATTCATAGTTTATCATATTTGTAAATCACTCAAATCAACTTGACGAAAACCGATTTCCCTAGATTTAGATTTAGATTAGATTTAATTATTAACAGAAAGATAGTACGCTAACAGTTTACACCAAAATGCTACCTACCTTTTTTTTTTTTCCTATCCTATATTGTCCCACTGCTGGGCAAAGGTCTCCCCCAAATTCCTCCATTTGTCCCTGTCTTTGGCAGTCTCCCACCACGCCTTCTCAAAATTTACAACATCGTCCCGCCAACGCTTTCTCATTCAGGTAACCAGGGTGTGCTAATGTTGGCCCACCTGTTGGGAAGCATTCGACTGACGTGCCCCGCCCAGTCCCATTTAAACCTGGCTGTTTTGTCACCTACGTCGGCAATACCGGTCAGGGAACGCAGTGTGGTGTTTCTAACATGGTCGGTTCTCTTGTAACGCAAAATGCTGCGTTCCATTGCCCTCTGGCAAATCTTCGTGTTTATACTTCTGGAACTCGGTCAGCGACCATGTCTGCGCACAGTAGGTGAGGACGGGCAAGATACACATGTCGATGAGTTGGCGTTTTAGTGTTAGGGGTAGGTCGCCTTTCATGTACCTTTCAACTACCTTAAATAATAACTTATAAATACTCTTAATGCTTTAAAAATACAACAAAGGCTGTCATTATTTATTTATTTATTTATTTTATTTATTTATTAAAAATATCAATATGTTGAAACTAGTGTAAGAATGCGTTTAACAGAGTTAACGCCCTTAGTGTTGCGCGTTGCTGCTCCTAGACTAGTCTAGTCAAATAAACCTGTTCCTAGGGAAATATAATTCGAATCGAAAAGACAAAGGCCAAAGAAAGAAAGAAAGAAAAAAAAAAGAAAAAAAAGAAAGATCTTGCCAGAAGGTGCGGTGTGTCCATGACATAGACACCGCACTTTCGTCGTCGACACTACAAAGCGCACAATACACGAAGTCAGCCATTGCGTCCCTTGGAAATCAATCCTAAAAGTCATTTTTTTTTTTTTTTTTTTTTTATGTAATAAGGTGACAAACAAGCAGACGACCCGCCTGATGTAAAGCAGTCACCGCCGCCTATGGACATCTGCAACACCCACGGTATTGCAAACGCGCTGCCTACCATTAAGAGCCCTATTGATATTTCTCTTGAATTTACCCATATTGTAGCCCTGTGGGAAGACATCCAACGGGAGCTCATTCCACGCCCAGCAGGTACGCGCTATTATTTGTGAACGATTAAAACTAGCCGTTTTTCTTTCCGTCTTAAACAGTAGATGCATTCTAAACATTAAGAAATGACACATCGAACAAGAAGATCGTCAGCGAGACGTTAAAGAACAAACAGCTCCCTCGAATGTATCCCAATACAAAAAATATATGGCTCCGATGCCGACATTCCATGCCTCGTCGATTTGTTCACGGAATTAAATACAAAACAATAAAATACCTAAAAGTTTTGCTTGGTAAAGATACGAGTAACTTAACTACCATTCAGAACCATCGATACTATAGCTATTGTAGATATTATAAGTCTATAAAAGATGTTCCGAACCGAACTAACTAACCCGAGTAACACAGCCAAACCTCTTACGGCAGAAACTCCAATTTTAGACCGCACGTTCTTAGTTATTATTTTATGACGTTTACTTACGAACAGTAGGTTACTACCTACGAAAGAAATGCGACTTGGCAATCTTCGTCTTTTCGAAAACTAAATGATTGCAAGGTTTTTATTAAAAACTAGCGACTCGCCCCGGCTTCGCACGGGTACCCCAGTGAAAAACAGCCCCCCCCCCCGATATTTTATTATTTATTCTGCTATTCGGAGCGGAGAAGAATCCACCAAAAGAGATAACTAACTTTGTTTTATATATTTAAGATAAGCTATGTAGAGGATACCTAGATTGAATAAGACTTGATTAAGACCTGCATATGTTACCGGAGGGCACTCCAACATGTGTAGGTTAGGTTCAAAATGAGTGACAGAACGGACCCGGAGCACCCCGACTCCGCTTGGACTTGTGCGTCACGCCCCTAGATTGTATATAAAAATCGCGTTAGTCAGTAGCTCGCGTGGCGAGCTCGCGAGTGTACTGGCGCGAGGGCATACCAGAGTCCGATACTTCTTCCGAAAGTCACACAGACTACATACGGACTAGTCTTTTTTTTATACTGCTTGAATGACGGATCAAGCAGATGGCCCACCTGATGTTAAGCGGTATCCTCTGCCTATGAACAGTGCATTATCACTTCATAGGTCACGTCCACCTAGGACGCACCCTATGTGGCATTGCACTGCGCCCGCCACCCTGAGACATAAAGATGAAAAGTCTCATGTGCCTGTAATTTCACTGGCACCCTTATTCTTCAAACCGGAACACAGCAATGCGAGCACTACTGCTTTGCGGCAGAAATAGTGTGTAGTATGGTGGTAGTACTTCCCCGGACGAACTCTTTCACAAAAAAGCTCTACTACTAGTTTTCCTGACACGCACAATATAAACCGGTTTGACCTGAAATCGGGTTTAAGCACTTGAAATTAACACATGCTTTTTTGATTATATAAAAACAATTGAGTGAAAGAGCGACGTCAGTCACGAACGATGCCAGTAGGCCGTATTCTAGATAGTCCTCGTCTCGAGACTATACTCGAGTGTGAGTCACCTCTAACCCCAATCACAAACATTACCGTTGTAATAAAAAACAAAAGATATCTTACCTTAGAATCAAAACTGAAAGCCGTCTCAGGTCTAAGTGGACAAGGCAGTCCACATTTACAGGTGCCCGCGGTCTGGAGGTATTCCCGAAGTTGTGGTAGACTACTCAACGCAGTACCGCTCGGGCTGGAAACAAAAACGACGTTTTAGATTATTATAGTTATGCAAATGCCCACTTTGTGGTTAATAGGAAACAGACGATTGTGGTAAACATATGTTGGGAATTTAATTTGCCAAACCTTAATCACAATCTTTAAAAGCAAAAGACAGATGTTTATAAAATTCACGTGCTTGTTTGAAGACTACATTATTTAAAGAGGTTGCGAATAAAGTTGGAATATTTGTATCGATGTATGTAATCGATATAGGTATTTTAAAAATCAAATTATGTCTTTGATTGCTACCACAAGATGGCTTCATACGAATATATGAGCTGTTCCTGTTCGATCCATTGAGATCGATCCATTGTCCTGTTCGATCCATTAAACCTATAATTTTGTATATAAGGGACATAATTGTATTGGAACACCTCTTAGAGAAATAAGATACCTATATTTGAGCAAATAAAATATTCTTATACTTATTCTAACGACTTTGCCACGCAATGTGTTAAACAAAGCCCCAAAAATTTATAAAATTAGATCTTTGTTTTGTTTTTAGGGTTCCGGAACTCAAAAGGTACCAACGGAACCATTATAGCATGTCTGTCTGTCTGTCTGTCTGTCTGTCTGTCTGTCTGTCTGGCACAGGAACCCTGAAAACGTTACTAGCTGCACAGTAAATATAGTGTGCACCGGACGCATGAGACGATTGCTTCATTTAAGTGCTTCCATAGACTATTAACACTATCGATGAGGACAAATTACTAGCATGCTAGTCACATGTGCATATTACAAGGATGTGGTCCGGAGTCAGTTTGTTTACATCGTCTTGTGTCGTTTATATTATTGGAGCTGTATGACACATCCACAGAGTTACGGCCCAAATTGATTTCAATTATCGTAGCTGTATGAGTAATCGTTTAACTAATCAACGAGTTTTGGTGTCTGCTAAGAATATTGAACAACACAATGATCAAAGATTGGGTTAGCAGAGGACAGGAATTTTCCTGTCATGTTTTTTTTTATACTTCTTGAATGACGGAACAAGCAGATGGCCCACCTGATGTTAAGCGGTAACCTCTGCCTATGAACAGTGCATTACCTGATAGGTCACGTCCACCTAGGACGCGCTCTATGTGGCATTGCACTGCGCCCGTCACCCTGAGACATGACATTTAGGCCTTCTATCAGAGATACAGGAAAAATTTGAAGTTTTCTGGATTTGTGAAGATTGAAATGAATAATAACCTCTCATTAATGAGTCGCATTTTGTTCTTGGAATGTAAACGAAATATTAAAAATAAAAAACATTTCTGGAAGCCACTCCACGCTTGGATTGTTTTAGCGGCATCATATCAAAAATGTCAGAGCTTAGCTGCCTGCTGCCTAGCAAAATAATTGATTGTCCCTTCTTATCAAAATGTTTATAGAGCCAAAATGTCAGGAAATCTAGTGAAAAGTGAGGGAAGTTGTCAGGAAATCTCAATTTTAAATCTGGTAACCCTAATCAAAGATTGATTGAAATGATGTTTCGAAGGAGGTCAGTGGATTATCAGCCCACATTAGTCCACTCTCTGCTGGGCACAGGCCTCTCCCTTCCAATAACGCTACTAAACCCGATGTTCGGCTTTTATCATCTAGTATTTAAGTATGACTAGTAGGATAGCATTAAATAATTTCAGTCCTTTGTACCTTGTGGAACTCCCAAGTTCAACTAACTCATGTATTTCAAAGTAATTATGTACACATTTATGTAGTCAAGTATTTCAAAGTAACTCTATTTAATATGTTCTCTGGTCATAAATAAATAACTTGATCTCCAAGAAAAATAAATGTTCTGACATTTTAATATTTAAATTTAAATGTAACCCAAAAATTCCGTTCCAGCGGGACTCGAACCCGCAACCTTGCCTGTGATCGGCAATGCCTTTACCAGTTCGGCCATAGAACACTATGACGCTGAAGATGGCTGTGTATGGCCTGTAGATGGCTCCCATCGGCGCTATAGCCGAGTTGATGATAGTGCCCACAAATTTCGTCTTCAGCGTCATAGTGTTCTATGGCCGAACTGGTAAAGGCATTGCCGATCACAGGCAAGGTTGCGGGTTCGAGTCCCGCTGGAACGGAATTTTTGGGTTGCATTTAAATTTAATGTTATCCATAAAGTGTGGTTTACATTTGAAAAATAATAAACTATTTTAATATTTCTTCTGAATGCATTAACAAATCGAAATCCTGACTCATGTCGGTTTTAATATGACTAAGTTACGCTTTGTTTACTTTATTTAACTTTGCTGTTCTATGCTTGAAGTACATTCGAGTGATATAGGTATTATAGCCGGTATCTATTTGCTAGGGACGAGCAAATTGAATTATAAATAAATAAATTCAATTCAATTAATTATAAAATAAAATATATAGCGTGCCCAGTACTACTGGCTTTCCTAAAAACTATAATCTGGGTTTTTTAAGTCAAGACCTACGTGCTACAACGTCGGCCGCATCTTCCACTTACCAGCAGGTGAGATTGTGGTAATTGAAGGTAAATTATTGATTTAAAAAAACACAATACTTCGTTACTTAAATGTTTTTAACCAAACATTTAGAGCAATGATAAACAATTACCACTTAAGTTTCAATATTACAAGTAGCGGTGTGTGCAAGGTGCGAAAGGGTATGGCGTGGTAAATAATAATTACGGGCATCGGCAGCTGTCTAAAAAAAAAAGACACACACACACACACACACAAGTGAACGCTCCCCCAAAAACACAACACGCGATTGCAATAAGCGAATTTACCCGCGTTTACTCGCTTTGTAACCGCGAACGCGAACACCCTGTATAGTGGTCAAAGCCGCAGACTCCGCGTATGAACAAAAAAGCTAGTAAACAAAAATCTTTTTGCGGCCGCGGTTTACCTTTACCATGTGTACCAGACCGTGAACAATCGCCCTGTATAGCATGTTTGTATAGCGAATAGCGTGTAATGACGCAGCCAAGGTGTGCTCTGTCGTCCTTGTAAACGGATTGTGCTCGTGCACATTACTCTTTATATCTCAATTATATTTGTGTGCTGTGCTTTAGCCTCTGTAACTTGTATGAAAGAGCATGTTTGTATAGCGAATAGCGTGTAATGACGCAGCCAAGGTATGCTCTGTCGTCCTTGTAAACGGATTGTGCTCGTGCACATTACTCTTTATATCTCAATTATATTTGTGTGCTGTGCTTTAGCCTCTGTAACTTGTATGAAAGAGCATGTTTGTATAGCGAATAGCGTGTAATGACGCAGCCAAGGTATGCTCTGTCGTCCTTGTAAACGGATTGTGCTCGTGCACATTACTCTTTATATCTCAATTATATTTGTGTGCTGTGCTTTAGCCTCTGTAACTTGTATGAAAGAGCATGTTTGTATAGCGAATAGCGTGTAATGACGCAGCCAAGGTATGCTCTGTCGTCCTTGTAAACGGATTGTGCTCGTGCACATTACTCTTTATACCTCAATTATATTTCATGTGTGCTGTGCTTTAGCCTCTGTATCTATACCTATATCTCTACTATCGTGAGTAGCTGTAAGTATTCTACTAGGTATCTTACTTATTATGTTTTCATATAGATTGTCATAGTTTTACAAGCTTTTATTTGAGTGACTAAATCAAGTACCTCTACATTTGCGTGTTGGACAGTATGTAACAAAATACAATATTCAAATTGAATATGTGTGTGGATAGCTACTAAATTATAATTCCGAGGGATCACTGTACTCGTACCCACGTAAACATGATAGGAAAATATTTTCTCCATAGAAAAAAGCCACAAAGTTAACTATTGGCTAGATTCGTTTTTTTCTCAATATGGTTCATATTACTATTAAAACTTCCGTGAGTGAAATTCAGAATAATATTTAAAAAAAAAACCTCGAGTCGTGTGTTTTTACTCGGAACAAGTACCTTCGTGAGTAAATACCGGTTTTTTCAATTATGGTTCTTAATATTGGGTCAAAAAGATAAATAAAACCAATACGATAAGGCCGAGGGTTTTGTAAAATTATCTATATTTTACAAGATACTCGTATTCAATTTTTTTAGCGGCGCCCCACGCCGCTCCAAAAAGCCGAGGCGTTTTTGTTTAAGTATGAAGATTTATGCCCGGGGTTGGAGAAGCCTTAACATGATTTCCTGTATGTTTCTCTGTTTGTCTGACTGTGGGGAACAATCTGGAGATAGAATTTTCTACCACTTCCCGATATCCGATTGAGCTGAAATATGGGATACGTCCTGACATAGTTCCGATGACAATACAAAATTATGCTGATAGCGAGCTGGTCTGATGATGGAAACGGAAGGTGGACAATGGCACTCCTCGATGGATAATAGTAGATTTGGTCGTGTTTCGGCTCATTTTGGTCAGCACAAGGACTCGGTCACAAATTTCATAAAAATTAAAATATATTTTTGGACAAACAATTTGTCATTGCTCTCCCAAAATTATTGGTAGGTAAGGTAATCTATAACATAGAAAATATTGAGAGCTCTCAAAAAAAAACAAAAAAAAAATTGCTGGACCGTTCACACAAGATTATCTAGCCCCAAGCTAAGCAGAGCTTGTGTTATGTGTACTAGACAACTGATATACTTACTTAATACAATATATTACAAAGATAGATATTTTTTATTATACATAGAAAATACCCAGAACACCCAGAACAAATATCTGCGGATCGCACAAATATTTGTTCCGAGGCGGGAATCGAACCCACAACCTCCTGCGTCCCAGGCGTACGTTCGCCTGCCGCGCCACATAGGTCGTCAAATTGTCTTCCACTTTGGCTCATTTCCTTCTCCGTAGTTAAAACTTATTGAACAGTTAGTGCAGCAGCCGTGTTGCAGTTTTAGTAGTAGTAGAGCTTTTTTGTGAAAGAGTTCGTCCGGGGAAGTACTACCACCGTACCTATTTCTGCCGCAAAGCAGTAGTGCTCGCATTGCTGTGTTCCGGTTTGAAGGGTAAGGGTGCCGGTGAAATTACAGGCACATGAGACTTTTCATCTTTATGTCTCAGGGTGGCGGGCGCAGTGCAATGCCACATAGGGCGCGTCCTAGGTGGACGTGACCTATGAGGTAATGCACTGTTCATAGGCAGAGGTTACCGCTTAACATCAGGTGGGCCATCTGCTTGCTCCGACATTCCAGTAGTATAAAAAAAAAAAAAAAAGAAAAAAAAAGTTAATCAAATATCATTTGTACTTTATTATTCTAGTCGAAGCTAATAATTATTTCGAATGGATTGTGAAGCCTGTCTGGATTTCCATAATGAAACGATGCGAGGAAAAAGGGTTTAGCTAGAAATTAAATATCGATTGGCCGGGCGCAGTCAGTTGGCCGCGTGATTAGCTCCACTGGAGTCCACAATTACGGTTGACTAGGTGCTTTTGCATAGCTTATAGCAAATATCCTCTCAGTTGTTTGCACGAGTCAACGATTTTCACCCCTGTGCAGCAAGCATTCACTGCTTACACAGGGGTGATATTTATTACAACCTGATTTTACTAATCAAGTCGATAAATAAATTAGTAATAAGTATTCGCAATTTTTTGTAAACCCATATAAAAAAATCAAGAGTTTCTCAAGTAGAATCGTATTTTTTGTAATGTTTGACGCATCACTTTTTACAGAGTAGTCCGATTTCGATGACTCTTTTTTTATTGGATACCTACCTAGAAGTTTTTTTTTTATACTACTTGAATGACGGAACAAGCAAGAGGCCCACCTGATGTTAAGCTGTAACCTCTGCCTATGAACAGTGCATTACCTCATAGGTCACGTCCATCTACGATGCACCCTCTATGTGGCATTGCACTGCGCCCGCCAACCCTGAGACATAGATGAAAAGTCTCATGTGCCTGTAATTTCACCGGAACTCTTACCCTTCAAACCGGAACACAGCAATGCGAGCACTACTGCTTTGCGGCAGAAATAGGTATGGTCCCAATTAAAAAACACACACAAATTAATTTAGTAAAAATTAAACGCAATGAAACGGCTGAACTACCTAGCTAACGTATTATCCTAGGTAGAGGCAAAGGTACAGTGATCAGAGGTTATTGCGACAGGGCGGCACGCGGCATGTTGGGCAGGCAACATATGCTGGCGCAAAGCCAATGTGTGCTGCAATACGCAACACGACGACAGTTCGTTATATTGAGATAAACATTCAACGGAACCATTTCGTACTAAAAACGTGCCCTAATTTTTTTTAGAAGAAATATATTGTCTCGTTTGCAACTAATGGCAATTTAAAAATCAGACAAGAGCTAAATTTCCGTCACTATCTAACTCAGAAAAGTTCAGATAAGTTATAAAGTGACAGAACAGCGCTCACGCTACGAAAAGTAAACGAAAATCAATATTTGCTGCATAATAGAAAATATAAATCGACCATGCCCTCTAAAATAATATTAATTGCTATATAGTTAAGTAACTTTAGCATTTGACTTCGGAAAAATTCCAAACAAGGTGAAAATTTGTATACACGTACCTTTTAGCTCACCAAATAACCTCTGAAAAGTCCCACGAGTCCAGAGGTGTGCATAACTTTTGACAGCTAAATAACGGTTCCTTTTTTCGGTTTTTTGCCAATATCTTCGTTCCTGTCGATCTTACCGCTATGAGGTATACTTATAAAAAAGAAAGAATGGAAAATTATCAACAAAAACGGTTATATACAACGATTTACAACGGGCAACGATTTACGCTTTACAAAGCGCAAGTCCGGCCCCACTTGGAGTACTGCTCTCACATCTGGAATGGTGCACCGAAGTACCAACTGCAACCTCTGGACTCCCTGCAACGCAGAGCTGTTAGGATTGTCGACGCGCCCAAAGTTACCAGTGATCTAGAGCCGTTGAGCGTGCGCCGAGATATTGGCGCGCTTAGCGTCTTTTATAAGATTTTTAACGGGGAATGCTCTGAGGAGCTGTTTGAGCTAATCCCAGCTTCGCACTTTTATAACCGCACATCCCGCCATCGTGAGCGAGCTCACCCGCACATTTTGGATGCGTGGAGGTCTCGCACAGTGCGTTTCACGCGCTCGTTTCTCCCGCGTACCTGCAGGGCGTGGAATGAGCTCCCGTTGGATGTCTTCCCACAGGGCTACAATATGGGTAAATTCAAGAGAAATATCAATAGGGTTCTTAATGGTAGACAGCGCGTTTGCAATACCGTGGGTGTTGCAGATGTCCATAGGCGGCGGTGACTGCTTTACATCAGGCGGGCCGTCTGCTTGTTTGTCACCTTATTACATAAAAAAAAAAAAATTGATATTCGGGCATTGAAACTGCGATAAAAAAATTAAATTTATTAATTAATTATTAAAGCTTTTATTGGCTCCAATAAACCGTTTTTTAATACCCATCCCCAATCTTGAGGGGAAGCACAGCTGCTATTGGCGCCGCCACACAGAACGTTCCAGGAAATGGCAGTTAACCTTGTGCTGATCAAAGTGAGCCTAAACATTAGTCTACTATTATCCACCGAGGATTTCCGTTGTCTCCATCAGCAGATCAGCCCGCTGTCATCATCATATTGTATTGTCATCGGAACTTGACAGGTATGCCTTATTTCAGCCCAATCGGTTAAGGATAACTGCTTTAAAATTCATTTTAGATTCCACCCGGACAAACATACATTGCAAGTTAAATAAAAGCTTGTAAAAAAAGACCAAATGTTACCCAAGACAGTTTCTCTGTATCTCTATGGTTTTGGATTTCCCCATACTGGCCCAGTTAAAAAAAAAACACATTGTATACCCCATTAGACATAAAAACATCATAAACTATGGTATTTTATATTTAAAACAGTTCTAAATAAGCGGTTAGCTAGAGCCGCATATTGATTAAAACATTTTATCTTCTCGCATGAAAAAACTCTAATTGAGTTGTTTGACTATTTATGGAGTGGGCTCAGTTAAGATTAGAGGAACGACTATTACCAACTTAAAATAGGCTAGTTCAACCCGGCGTTATGTAACAGCTATGCGTTCGGTATTCGGGAGGCTTATTAATGGAAGATTAGTCTACTCGCTGACCCGGAAATAAAATGGGCCCTCATAAGCTTATTTTGTAGGGTTCTGTACCTACAAGTAATTAATTTGTAAAATTTAAAAAACCCTCAACGCAATGAAACGGCTGAACCTATTTAGATCAAACATAGGTAAGAACACTCCCGACAAATTCACCTTAAAAAAGAAACGAATCGTTTCGTCCGTTTGGGAGCTACGATGCCACAGACACACACACACACAGACACGTCAAACTTATAACACCCCGTTGTTTTTGCGTCGGGGGTTAAAAACAACGGTGGCAAATATCAACGTGACCCTATTGCTAAAATTTCGACGCGTAGGTTGTCCGTCCGTCGGTCTGTCACGGGGTTACATCTGGGCAGCCGTAAGCGGTCGCCGGGTAATTTCACAATCATGTATTGTTGATCTAGCTAGCTTATTTATGGAAGAAAGCGTTAGCCGAGTCAGTCGTGGGAAGGAATGGCGGCGATGACCTCACCACTTGCCACGTCTATATTCCACGATGGTGTAACCCACTAAGAAAAGAGTCCCATTGAGGCTCTGCCTACCCCTTCGGGGTACGAGGCGTGTATCTATTTATGTATGTATATGTATGAATTGTTGAGGCATGATCAATAAGGCCACTAATAAAATTGCAATAATCTAATCCTAGGGATGGGACTCCGTACCGTTCTTCTAACAAGGAATAAAATAATTTTATAAAAAAAATAAAAACCCCCAACGCAATGAAACGGCTGAACCGATTTTGATAAAACATGTCTAAGAACCATCGCTATAAAAACTGCTTTCAAATTTTAAAAAAACGCATTCAAATCGGTTAACCCGTGTCGAGTTACGGTGCCACAGACAGACACATAGCGGTCAACTTTTTGCGGCCGGGGTTAATAAAACCTTATCAGTAGGCATTTGTTATTTTTGTCTGGCCTGGCCAATCGACACTTCAACTTGCTAATTCCGAGAGCTATGTCTGTGATCTTGGCATTATCCTCAATTCCTCATCACGTAGTGACTGTCACCTATATTATACCTGCTCACCGAGTCTAAACAACTTTATGGAAGTGTATATTAATTTCACCAGATAGTGCGGCCCCGACAAACAATCGCCAACAACATAATAATAATAATATAATAATATAGCCTTTTTTATTTCCTTAATAATAAATATTACAATTCACTTAGTAACGAATTATATAGTTGATTGAAAAAAAAAAAAAAAAATCATGCATTATTTTTTTTTTTACAAATTCATTAATTTCAAATAATAACATTTTTACATAATTATTTTATTTAGTTTTAATTATTAGGGACCTCTCTACGAGTAAAAGCCTCCTCCATTTTGCTCCAGACCTCTCTATCCTTCAACAACAACAAATCGCCAACAACAACATTATCAATATCAACAACGGGGTGAGACGTGGCCCGCACACGATAACAATGTGACTCACGGAAGGGTTTCCCTATGACTCACTAAGCAGTAGTTTACAATGTTCAACCGCGGTCGAAAGGGGATCAAAGCGCGTAATTTTAGAGCCCCGAAGGAGCTCATTATACGTCATTATTACGAACTTGTCATTACCGGCATGCTTTCTTTAACAAAGACGTCAAATTGTGGTTTCGTTTAAGAAAATTAATGCACGTAACTCAGTGGTATTTCGAGTTTTTGCAATGGCGAGTTTTTAACCCCCGACGCCAAAACGACGAGGTGTTATAAGTTTGACGTGTCTGTGTGTGTGTATCTGTCTGTGGTATCGTAGCTCCCGAACGGATGAACCAATTTAGTTTTTTTTTTTTTTTTGGAAAGCTGAATTTGTCGGTAGTGTTCTTAGCTATGTTTAATCAAAATCGGTTCAGCCGTTTCATTGCGTTGAGGTTTTTTTTTATTTTTTACAAAATTAATTACTTGTTAATTCGAGATTTTTGAATCGCGAATTTTCTTTCGTGATTTTTCATCAAAATAAATACATCAGAGTTTTTATTGGCAAATAACTATAGAGGTTTAATATTTTTAGGCCGACTGTACTTCACTAGCAAAATCTTCAAGGGGTCGATCAGGAATTTGAAAGTTGCCTGAAAATTGTAAGGAACCGAACAGGACGATCAATGCCCACAGGATCATAGCCAAGGGATCCAACAGGAACTACTCGAAATTAGAAAGCACAATTCGAATCGACAGGGGCCGTGATAAGTGTGTGTATCAGCCAATTTTGGATCACTCAGTCAAACAGAGGGCAACAAATTGTGTTACAATGGGATCACGTGAGCCAATATTCTATAGCCACTGAAGTGTCCCTAATATAGCATCTAATAATTGAATAATTCCGAAATGTGTTGACAAAATGTATCCAATTGTTTACTCTAAAGTAGACAAGACAGCACACGTCACCGTCGGTTCCCCTTCACGACAAAATGAGCTCGCTGGAGTAAACAGTGTAATTGGATATAGCGTTGAACGCTTCCCCCGAGTTGAAGGCGAGAGCCCTAATATGAATAACAATGTTATGTTAGCCTTGTTTTCACAACTTCTCATGGCTTACAAAATAAACATTTATCAGATTTTGTTTGTACCTGATTTTGGATCGAGCTTGAGAACCGAAATCACTATGATCTATCTTCATCATCAGCCCACACTAGTCCACTGCTGGACATACGCTTCTCACAATCCGCGCCACTGAGCCCGGTGTTAGGCTCTTCTCATCCACTTTCTGCCCGCCGCCTTTCGTAGGTCATCGCTCCACCTAGCCAGAGGGCGCCCCACGCTAAGTTTTTTTTTTATACTACTTGAATGACGGTTCAAGCAGATGGCCCACCTGATGTTAAGCGGTACCCTCTGCCTATGAACAGTGCATTATCACTTCATAGGTCACGTCCACCTAGGACGCACCCTATGTGGCATTGCACTGCGCCCGCCACCCTGAGACATAAAGATGAAAAGTCTCATGTGCCTGTAATTTCACCGGCACCCTTACCCTTCAAACCGGAACACAGCAATGCGAGCACTACTGCTTTGCAGCAGAAATAGGTATGGTGGTAGTACTTCCCAGGACGAACTCTTTCACAAAAAAGCTCTACTACTACTACTACGTTTGCCAAGACGCGGTCTCCACCCAAAAACTCGCTTACCCCAACGGTTGTCGGTTCTTCGGGCTATATGACCAGCCCATTGCCACTTCAGCTTTTTCCATTGCACTTAATCCGGTAGGCTATGTCAATGACTTTCGTTATTTAGTTTAGATCTATTTTAATGCAGTTTTATACGAGCCCAGTAACATGACAGTAAGTCATTCAAGCGCTGACTCACGACTGGGCTCGTGTATACACTAGTTTCAAGCCAAGTCCAGCGCTCACCTCGCGCTCGCAAGTCAGTCCAGCAGATAGGCACCCGCTCTATTTTTTGGACCCACAGTAGAAATACCACAAGCACCAGTTTCAAAATAAAAACCGGCCAAGTGCGAGTCGGACTCGCACACAAAGGGTTTACACACACCATTATCTATAAACACGGCAAAAAAAACATGTTTGCTGTATGGGAGAGCCCCCCTTAAATATTTGTTTTATTTTAATTTAATTATTTATCTTTGAAGTGAATATATAACTAAGTATTCTGTGAATATTTCAAGCGTCTACCTGTTGCCGTTATCAAAATCGAGCAAAAACGAGCAAAAAAAATCACGTTTGTGTAGCCCCCTTAAATATATATTTCATCAATTTTTAGGGTTCCGTAGTCAAAGACAAGGAACCCTTATGGATTCGTCATGTCTGTCTGTCTGTCTGTCTGTCCGTGTATGTCACACCCTTTTTTTTCCGAAACTATAAGAGCTATACTGTTGAAACTTGGTAGGTAGATGTATTCTGTGAACCGCATTAAGATTTTTACACAAAAATAAAAAAAAAAACAATTATTTTTGGGGTGAAATGAAACTCAAATTTTTTTTTTTCCATCAAACCTATACGTTTGGGGGTAATGATGTTGAGGTTTCTAATATAATTTTTTTCTAAACTGAATTGTTTGCGCGAGAGACACTTCCAAAGTGGTAAACAATGTGTCCCCCCCGTAACTTCTAAAATAAGAGACTGATAAAACTAAAAAAAATATATGATGTACATTACCATGTAAACTTTGACTCAAAATTGGTTTGAACGAGATCTAGTTAGTAGTTTTTTTTTAATACGTAATACATCCAAGAACTTTTATATTATGTTACTTGCTGCTACGGAACCCTTCATGGGCGAGTCCGACTCGCACTTGGCCACTTTTATTTAGTATTTGTTGTTATAGCGGCACAGAGATACATCATCTGTGAAAATTGCAACTGTCTAACTATCACAGTTCATGAGATACAGCCTGGTGACAGACGGACTGACAGACACAGACAGACGGACGGACAGCGGAGTTAATAGGGTCCCGTTTTACCCTTTAGGAACGGAACCCTAAAAACTACAGTTAACTGACGCGTTAAATGCATCGCGACTAAACAAACTCAAACACTGGGACCAAAGACTGAATCACTGGGCTCGTATAAACCAGGCTTTATGTAGGTACGAAGTATTCTAAAGACACAATCGAAGCAAAGGAAGCGTCACAAAAACTGCTAATGGCATCCTTTGTATGTAACTCCCAATATATATAAATATATGGCTATAATTGCCAATCTAGTTTTTCCATTGGAACGCAACACACGTGATGCATTATAAATCTCTTTATGCAATTCAATAAAAATCTAAACAGGGGCGGCCACTAAATAAAAGCTAATAGTTTACATAACCTGTTGACAGCATGTCCAGTTCAAAGGACCTCTTGCAAGACTACAAACATCCCCATTTATATTCAGTTTAGGACTCGTGGGAAGCCAGTGGGGGAGTTCATTTTAGATCAGAAGCATTTATATCGATGCGTCGGCTAAGCGCGCCTGCTACAAATTGAGCTTTTATTTATTCATGTTGGGGGAAAGAGGTTGATATGGGTCGGGGTCGCTCAATAAAGGACACCCGTAGCTTGAAGCCCGCTAAAGGATATCTGAACCCGCGTCATTGTTTTACTGACACATCATTCGACACATTTCTCATCCCCTTTAGCAAAATTTAATGACGTGATTTTGCTTTGAAAACTTGATCCTCTTTGTTGCGTGGAATTCATTAGACAAAATAATATCGCATCGCGTATCAATTTATGAGTTACCCATACCATAACATAAAAACAGTCACGGTCTATGGATTTGAAATGAATCGCAAGCTACCGCTCTCGCTTGAGCTCGCTTGCATACAAGTGACGTTTGCTCCTATTTTTAACAGACTTCAAAAAAAAGGAGATTCTCAAATAGTGTTCAAAAAAAAGTTTGTTACCTCATTCATGTCCATCATTTAAGAACCGTTGTTTTTTGTTAGTTGACTCTATTATGCTTCCAGATTGATCCCATTTTCATCAAAATCTGAATCATGAGGAATTGAGAGAACTCCTCAAATATAATAGGCACACATATAGCGATATCGGTATTTTCAGCAACAAATCAAGCATGTGCATTCAGAAAGTTCCATTTGGTGAAGTGGAACTGATGAAGAAGACCAGAGATGGCCATTGGAACTACTCAATGATAAGTATTTCACGGGTGGTGACTGGTGATAAGGCTGACTTTCCGATATCCGATTGAGCTGAAATTTGGCATACCTGTCATGTTCCGATGACAATACAATAAAAAGGTGACAGCGAGCTGATCTGATGATGGAGACGGAAGGTGGACAACGGAACTCTTCGATGGATAAAAGTAGACTGGCTGTGTTTAGGCTCATTTCGATCAGCACACGGTTCCGATCACTAATTTTATAAACTTTATTTATATTTTTCTCACAAAACTTATTTCATTAATTATCTGGGCAAGCTCTACTTCATGAAATTTTCTAGACACAATCTAGACTAGAGATGTAGTAGGTATAATATCAAAACCACACGAGTCAATGGAAATCTGTTATGCCGTGTTATTGTGCTATTTTAAGTAAGCCACCAACTACCAGTGTTAGTTGGATAAATTAGTAATGCCTAGTAATAATATGTAAAGTAAGCCACCAACTACCAGTGTTAGTTGGATAAATTAGTAATGCCTAGAAATAATATGTAAAGTAAGCCACCAACTACCAGTGTTAGTTGGATAAATTAGTAATGCCTAGTAATAATATGTAAAGTAAGCCACCAACTACCAGTGTTAGTTGGATAAATTAGTAATGCCTGGTAATAATATGTAAAGTAAGCCACCAACTACCAGTGTTAGTTGGATAAATTAGTAATGCCTAGTAATAATATGTAAAGTAAGCCACCAACTACCAGTGTTAGTTGGATAAATTAGTAATGCCTAGTAATAATATGTAAAGTAAGCCACCAACTACCAGTGTTAGTTGGATAAATTAGTAATCCCTAGTAATAATATGTAAAGTTTATCTATAGAAATAAAACTGCAATTTAATGAAAACCCGCCCAGTGCGAGTCGGACTCGCGCACGAAGGGTTCCGTACCATTATCCATAAAAACGGCAAAAAAAACTCGTTTGTTGTATGGGAGCCCCCTTAAATATTTATTTTATTCTGTTTTAACCCCCGACGAAAAACGAAGGGGTGTTATAAGTTTGAAGTGTCTGTGTCTGTGTGTGCGTGTGTGTGTGTAGGTGTGTGTGTGTGTGTGTGCTTGTGTGTGTCTGCCTGTCCCATCGTAGCTCCCGAACGTAGTTTTTTTTTAATGTTTGAAAGGTGTATTTGTCGGGAGTGTTCTTAGCTTTGTTTGATCAAAATCGGTTCAGCCGTTTCATTGCGTTGGGGTTTTTTTGAATATTTACAAAATTAATAACTTGTTTAGTACTTGCTGTTATAGCGGCTACAGAAATACATTATCTGTGAAAATTTTAACTGTCTAACTATCACGGTTCATGAGATACAGCCTGGTGACAGGCGGTCAGACAGACAGACAGACGGACAGAGGAGCCTTAGAAATAGGGTACCCTTTGGGTACGGAACCCTAAAAACTACCAAACCATATAGAATCATCTCTAGATCGTATACCTAGCTACAAAATGTCATTCGTTTCGTTTCGTTTCGTATGAGGTAGTGCTGGCCTCTGGTGTCGGAGTTTGTCAAGCCGCCCGAGGGCCTCTGACATGGCTTATCGACTGCTATTAATCAATAACAGCCGGGACCGACAGCTTAACGTGCCCTCCGAAGCACAGAGCGATGGTAATCCACACATAACTTCGAAAAGTCATTGGTGCGGAGCCTAGGATCGAACCCGGTATCGTTGGATTCTGAGTTGCACTATTGAACCGTTAGGCTACCATCGCTTTTTTAATGTTTTAAAATGTCAGTTTGATTTTGATTTTGATTGTTGAGTTTGATTCATTAATATCCAAAATTTGGTCCATAATTCGTTACTACGACCGACGAGGCGGACTGACTATACAGTCCTCGTAGGGATTATCGTTTCCATGAGCTGGGGTTTACTGAGAACATTTTTGCACAGTAATTGGACGTTTCATTTTCTCGTATTTCAAACGACGGCGACATTGTTGAACAAGAGAAACTCTTGTTTTTAACCCCCGACTCAAAAACGACGGGGTGTTACAAGTTTGACGTGTCTGTGTGTGTGTGTGTGTGTGTGTGTGTATGTGTCTGTCGCCTCGTAGCTCCCGAACGGATGGATGAACAGTTTTTTTTTTTTTTTTTAAATTTTAATTTGTCCGGAGCTTTCTTACCTATGTTTATCAAAATCGGTTTAGCCGTTTCATTGCATTGATGGTTTTTTCTATATAATTTATCTAAGGAACATACGGCGATGCAGCGTTTTGTTATTCATCAGACTCTTTGTTTTGCTATATTAATTTTATCAGCATTTTATGACATAGAATATATACATTCACGATATAAATTGGTCTAGTAAATTCGCTTATAAGTATTTAAACAGAAAACCGTATTTGTGACGTGCTATGCCCGGATATGGAATATACCCTCCGTCTCCTCCTGTGGATGTCATAAAATCAGACCAAGGGATTAAAACAGGAGATGGGCAGTTGAATCCACCGAGTACTGAGCACCAATACTGTAATCGCCAATCGGCCTGCAAAGCGTAGTGATTATGGCAAATCGACCCATTAAATTGGGTGCATCCGTATTGATCCCATGGATTCATCCCACTAATATTTATTTCCGGATTCATACCAAAATGTAGGCCGTATTCATCCCATGAAAGTTCGTTGTAGGTATATAAATTATTATAAATCATATAAGCAGTATTCAATCAGATATGGAAGGCCAATGATGGACATCAACGACATTATAGAGGTCGGTGGATGAAGGCGGCTCAAGACCGTACGTCGTGGCATTCTATGGGGAGGCCTATTTCCAGCAGTGGACTTCAGTGGTGGAGTGGCAGTAGGCTGGTATTAATGAAGATGATTACATATCAAGCACTAAGCACTGCTAAGGAGTGGAATACACTACCGTCGTCTGTTTTTCCTGAAAACTATAATCTGGGTCTCTTCAAGTATAGAGTGAATAGGTGCCTTCTAGACCTTTGTGCTCCATCTTCTGCCACATCGTCACTTACCAACAGGTGAGATCGTGGTCAAACAAAGACCTATCAATCTAAAAAAAAAAAAAAAAACTTTGGAATCACAGGAACGGCGGCATACATTCACTTTACTAACATTTCCGGGATTTAATGTAAACCTTCTCTTATTGATATCATTAATTTTATTAGCTCCAATCCTGTCATATTCAATAGCCATAGCATAGCACAGAAGCAGGTGAATGGCCGAGCGAGTGGCGCACGAAACACGCGTTACCTTCACCGATTGGCGAGCGATCAGTTACCCGATGCAATGATATCAAGTCAACAGAATTATTATCAACTAGCGACTCGCCCCGGCTACGCACGGGTAGCCCCCCCCCCCCCCCCCCCCCCCTATTCAGACAAAATAGTCCATAGTGTTAGTAAGCTTAAGATTAGGGGTTAGTAATTAATAACTAACACAGATTTCTTTGGGAGAGTTTCCATACCATAGGACATGCGTAATTGTTCGCAATTTCTTTCAGGATGCTGTTATTGCTCCTATGTCAATCTCCTGGTTCCAAGCTACCTCCCCACCAATTTTCAGCCAAATCGGTTCACCCGTTCTAGAGTTATAAGTGGTGTAAATAACACGACCTTGTTTTATATATATATATATATATAAGATTTATTGACCAATATACGACAATAATAATTATACTAGTGACATTACGTGAATTGAATATTCAATTTAGGTTATTGAAATTATTAATTAAAACTCTAGAATATACCCACTTTATGTGACAAATACACTTAAAGTAACAATCAACCGATGGCACAGGCACTTCTCGGAATAATAAAGATTAAAATAAATGAAACTGGACAGTCAGTTAAGAGTAGAATAAAATGTTGTCCAGTCAAGTTCAGGTCTGCGAGCAACACCTGCCACATGCCAACCGGAGCCGAGCTGCGACGGAAAGCAAATAAATTCACTTGAATACTGCAAGACTTGTTACATCGCCTAGTTTTTACAATGCATATTGTAAAGAGTTTATGTTATTCGAATGGCAACCTTGACTCGATCCCCTCGAGTGTCTTCTGTGAGAAAAAATGAGTGTACACGTTTCGTTTGTGCCGTCTGGAGGCCATGTGAAGCGCATCCGGCGGATTGTGCGCAAGCTTCGTGGATCCCTGAGCTTAGTTGTTTATTTATCAACGCTTAGTACAATGCTCTGAAAGATTAATTACCGAACACACTAACTCCGCTAAGCACAAACATACCTGATGCATTCCGCAATACACTGTAAGAGACGCTCATTAAATAAATATGTAGGTATAGTAAGCTATGGCTCGACAAACTAGCTTACGGCCCGCCTGATGGTAAGCGGTTACCGTCGCCAATTGACATCTGCAACACCAGAGGTTTTGCCAATGCGTTGCCTGCCCTGAAGGACTCTTTTTACATATTTTTTTTAAGCGGCTCATGTTGTAGTTTAGCGGAAACACCTCAGGAGGGAGCCCATGTATGTCCTCCACGTATGGGGGATATCCACGCGTCGATGATGTGTGGATGAGCTCCCTTGCGTTGTCGAGATGTGCGATGATAGAACCTGGAAGCGGGTATGAGATTAAACAGCTCCTCAGAGCACTCCCCATTGTAGAGCCGATAGAACACACAGAGCGAGCCGATGTCTCGGCGCATATATAGTTTGTAGTCACATGCAGTGACTGTTGGGTGTTATGTTAATGCATTTGTTATTTTCATTTCATTCTAATGATGGAGCGAATCTTCATTCAAATATCTTTATTCTAGACTGCACCGCTTTGAGCTAGAATCTGACTTATAACGATAATAACATAGGCTTAAATTGCCTTAAAAAACTGGTTGTAGTTGTTGTTGTTTCGTATGAGGTAGTGCTGGCCTCTGGTGTCGGAGTTTGTAAAGCCGCCCGAGGGCCTCTGACATGGCTTATCGACTGCTATTAATCAATAACAGCCGGGACCGACAGCTTAACGTGCCCTCCGAAGCACAGAGCGATGGAAATCCACACATAACTTAGAAAAGTCATTGGTGCGGAGCCTAGGATCGAACCCGGTATCGTTGGATTCTGAGTTGCACTATTGAACCGTTAGGCTACCATCGCTCTGGTTGTAGTGGGAAAAGTGGATGGAAAAAGACCGCGCGGCCGATCACCTAGCTAGTCCCTGATCTGATCAAGTCAAGGCACTCACTGGCCTCCCTATCACGACTGCCCTGTGAGAAGCCGAAGATAGAACAGCGTGGAAGAAGCTCGTCTGCATCTCTACAAAATCCTTTCAAGACGGGCACGACCTTCAGTAATGAAGAATACGACGAAGAAGTAGAAATTGTTAACCCTGGTTGACGCAGTTGCGCCTAATAGCTGTATCATGGACGTTAAATTCGTTTATTTGTTTGAGACGCTCTCCACCCAGCGTCTTCGTTGTGCCTCATTTAATGGAGCAATAAAAAATGTTCGACTTAGCTTACGTAATCCGTATTATTTCCGCGTCGAAGCTGCTGCGGAGGTCAACGCATTATCTGGCCTTTCGATGTCATTGTAATTATTAGTTTCAAGAATACATACAAGGTCTACATTTGTCATATTTCAAGGTTAATGTATTAATTGAATCAGGCACGAAACTGAATGTTTAGCTCATTCAAAACATCAACTCGTTTTTGCAATAGTTTTAGTAGTAGTAGAGCTTTTTTGTGAAAGAGTTCGTCCGGGGAAGTACTACCACCATACCTATTTCTGCCGCAAAGCAGTAGTGCTCGCATTGCTGTGTTCCAGTTTGAAGGGTAAGGATGCCGGTGAAATTACAGGCACATGAGACTTTTCATCTTTATGTCTCAGGGTGGCGGGCGCAGTGCAATGCCACATAGGTTGCGTCGTAGGTGTGGACGTGATCTATGATGTAGGTAATGCACTGTTCATAGGCAGAGGTTACCGCTTAACATCAGGTGGGCCTCTTGCTTGATAAGTCTCCCAAGTAGTATACCAAAAAAAAAAAAAAAAAAAAAAAAAAACAATTATTTTATTATACCTTTGTGCGATTTATTATACCACATTACTTGATCAATAGAAAAAACAGTTAATAATTTATTCTGAGAATAAATTACTAATTAATTATCAAAAAGACTAGCCAAATCGAATCTTTTTGTTTTACCATGGGTCCAATATTGTATTTCACAATAGCCATTCATCACTAAATGGTCCATAAATCTCAAATTAGGGACATTGTAAAGTTTTACTGACTCCTTGCGGTTGCAAGTTGAGATCATATTATTTCTTTTGAAATAGGAGTTTCTTAAACATTTAAAACCAAGGAAACGATGGAAAGCCAATAATATGGATCTGGGATACTTCCAAGGCACAATAGAAGTTTTATATTACTTACATCAATTTATCCCAACTAGATAATAATTATGAATTTTTCGTAATAGATTGCATTTTCATTTCACACTAACGTTTTTTTCCTCAGATTGGCGAAGATGGTATAATTTTACACTGAAAACACTGTTGTAGGCACTGTTTATTGTTGTAGCAATCAATCCTATTTGGTTGAAGAAAACAGTGGAAATAACATCAAAATTATATTGAAAAAAATTGGGACGTTATTTTCGCTATTAATTCACTGTTTTCTTCAACCAAATATGATTTACCGCAAATAATGACTAATATAAAAGCTAACAACATTAATTTTAGTGTAAAATTGTACTCTCTTCGCCCATATTGACGACCTCTGTGGAGCGGCGGGCGAAGCTTGGCCTGCGACACAGGAGGTTGCAAGTTCGATTCCCACTTCGGAACAATTATTTGTACGATCGCAGATATTTGTTCCGGGAGTTATGGGTATTTTCTACGTATAATAAAAAAAAAAAATTGTAATGTATTTTAATAAGTATATCAGTTATCTAGTACCCATAACACAAACTCTGCTTAGCTTGGGGCTAGATAATGTTGTGTGAACTGTCCAGCATTATTTATTTATTTATTTATATTTGGTAACTAAACATTAGTACCTATGATTAGTACCTATTATTGTATGCGTCAATGTTTCTATCCTACTCAGATCACAGTCAATAGACGATACATATGCCTTCGGGATGATGAAACAACGAAAAACCTTTTGTTCCTCTACTCAGTGTTTCTTTATCGTGTTACCACGATGGGTGGCAGTCGGGCAGCGAAAAATATTTAAACCATCCGTAGCTATTGTTAACTAACTTCGGGGAAAGTCGGAACGAATTGTAATTCGGATCAGAGCACCGGGTGACGCCCTCAAAGTCGTCGAAACAATTGAAACGGTCCGTATGGGGGCTATGGGCATTGAAGACGAACATTGTGCAACCCATCGCAACAAAGGAGGCCAGAGAAATCCCAAGTATTTACAATACGACTTTCGAAAAAGTTGACTGTTCTCTTTATCTCGCCGCGTCGATTCTGACGGTGGCCGTAAATCAGTTACAAGTTTACAACAGCTAGGCCTGCGCTCTACAATAAGCGGAAGAATCAGGGAAGTCCTTTATTATAACAAGTCAGCTGTGCTCTGCAAAGAAACAGTCGAGTTCTGTGCATTGGATCATAATTTATGATCTTAAGACATCTGTTACGTGTTGTCACTTCGCTTCCTTGAAAAACGTTTGCGATGTCGAAAGCATTGAGGAAAAGTCAACCATAAATAAAATTCAAGGCTCGGAACATCCTTGCAGTTAGTTATATTGTTTTCTTAGGTTTATTTTCTGCCGTGGTGTGCCATGCCTAAGAATAGCCCTCTCCGTCTCCTCCCGTAGATGTAGTAAAAGCCAACTAAGGGGTTACTTGGGCATGTTAGTAAGGTTCGTTGGTATAAGATTTGTCCTGGCTGCTAGTTTATTTTGGAATGTGTTATTGTAGTGTAGTGTAGTTGTTGTGTAGGAAGCAATGGCAGCGATGAGCTCACCACTTGTCACGTCTATATTCCCACGATAGAGCAAAGTTCAATTAAGGCTCTGCCTACCCTTTCGGGGCAAAAGGCGTTTGTCTATGTATTATGTATGGTGTTGTGTGACTCTTAGTTCCTGATACCCACGATACAGGGATCCTTTTAACTAACTGAGTGAATGACGGAACAAACTGATGACCCACCTGCCATAACAATGTTTTACCTCATAGGTCACATCCTCCTAGGACGCATCCTATGTGGCATTGCACTGCGCCTGTCACCCTGAGATATATAGATGAAGAGTCTAGTGTGGCATCTGGGCCCCAATAGCGCAATTTCGAACCTTACAAATGTTCGAACTCAAACGTAACTTTTTTGTTAAGATTCGATTTAGCTGATGTAAGAAATAGCATCGCGCTTTTTTTTTAACTTTGTGAATGACGGATCGCGCATATTCGGTAACCTCTGCCTTTAACAATGCATTTTCTCATAGGTCACTTCTACCTAGGACGCACCCTATGTGGCATTGCACGGCGCCCGCCACCCAGAGACAAAAAGATGATAAGTCTCATGCGCCTGAAACTTGATCGGCACCCATACCCTTGAAACCGGAACACAGGAATGCGAGCACTACTGCTTTGCGGCAGAAATAGGTATGGTGGTACTACTTCCCCGGACGAACTCTTTCACAAAAAAGCTCTACTACTAACACTGTATTTTTCTCTACTATTTTTCTCACTCTACTTTTCACTGTATATTTTACTAGCGACTCGTCCCGGCTTCGCACGGGTAGTTTCAGATGAAAAACAGCCCCCCCCCCCCCCCCCTCGTATCCCCCCCCCTGGTAGCCTATGTCACTCAGGGTGAACGTAGCTTTCCAATTGTGAAAGAATTTTTTAAATCAGCCCAGTACTTTTTGAGCCTATTCATTACAAACATACAAACATACAAAAATAGGTACAAATCTTTCCTTTTTATAATAATATTATAAAAAGGAAAGATTTGTTATTAGTGTAGATATACAGTTTATCACACTAATATTAGAAATCAGAAAGTTTGTAAGTGTGTTAGTGTGTGTGTTTGTTACTTCTTTACGCTGAAACGGCTCAATGGATTTGGATGAAATTTGAAATGGAGATAACTGGACTCCCGGAATAACACATAGGCACATTTTTATCCCAATATTCCCACGGGATCGAGACTTAAGCGGGTGAAACCGCGGGGCGCTGCTAGTATTTTATATACAGTGAAAAGTTCGATCGATGTTACACCATCGTATCTTCCGAATCAAAGCTAAAAAGTTCGCATTCAAATGACAAGCGCGACTCAAAATGTGGACAACGTAACGGTTTTGGTTGTGGTTTTGGTTTAGCCCGATTGGGGCCCAGGACTATATATGTGACTGTAGGGTGTTCAGAAACAAATTCCGGCCCTTTTACAAAATGTCTCATGCAGTTATCACAAGGGAGCAAACCAATGGTTTTATTACCTGAGGTGTAAGTTATGGTATTGTTCAGTAAAGTAATGCATTGTGCTGCCAATGACAGATAAGAGCCGCGTAATGAGCACAAGGCGTGCTACAATGACAGATAAGAGCCGCGTAATGAGCACAAGGCGTGCTACAATGACAGATAAGAGCCGCGTAATGAGCACAAGGCGTGCTACAATGGAGTCTCCTGGGCTTAATCCACGCCCACCAAATGCTTTAGTTATTTCTCAGTTAGACAATTTCTCAAGATATGATAGAATATAATGCCTTTTCTTGTGAGCTTTTTTGGAACATTGTGTGTAAGGTACTTATTGAATACAATTTTGTTGTCATGTGCAACTAAGAGAGTATCGTGCCAAAGGGAAGTTCGTTGGTAAATTAAACAAAATTCGTGCAAACATTTTGTATAGAGACATCTCGAAACTTTGTAATTTAATTTACTACGCTAAAGCTGCATCTGAAAAATTGATGTTACAAACTTGTGAGAATTTATTTAGTTCGTATTTTCGGGGTTTTTCCAGTTTTTCCCGTAGAATGACAATCTTTTATGCCTTTTATATCTAACTCAGTAAAGTTCAGGTAAGTTAGAAAATAACAGAATGGCGCTCGCGTAACGAAAAGTACGAAAACTCATGAAAATAGCATTTAAACGAATATTTGCTGCGTAAACGTTTTTTTTTTTTTTTAACAATGATAGACCTTTATTAGACCACGATCTCACCTGTTGGTAAGTGACGATGCGGCCGAAGATGGAGCACAAAGCTCTAGAAGGCACCTATTCACTCTAGCCTTGAAGAGACCCAGATTATAGTTTTCAGGAAAGACAGACGACGGTAGTGTATTCCACACCTTAGCAGTTCTCATTATGAAGGTAGAACTGAAACGTTTAGTACGAATAGAGGGTATACTAATGAGGTAAGGGTGGTGCCGAACCGTGCGCCTGCAAATCTACTATGCCGTCTAAAATTATATTATTTGTTACTCGATTATTAAAATTTATCAATGTATCTACATTAAGATATGTATTATTATTCTATTCTATAATTATATATATTATATATTCCTCTATTCGTACTAAACGTTTCAGTTCTACCTTTATAATGAGAACTGCTAAGGTGTGGAATACACTACCGTCGTCTGTCTTCCCTGAAAACTATAATCTGGGTCTCTTCAAGGCTAGAGTGAATAGGTGCCTTCTAGAGCTTTGTGCTCCATCTTCGGCCGCATCGTCACTTACCAACAGGTGAGATCGTGGTGTAATAAAGGTCTATCATTGTTAAAAAAATAAAATAAAAAAGAAACGATTACGCAGCAACTATTCGTTTAAATGCTATTTTCATGAGTTTCGTATACTTTTCGTTACGCGAGCGCCATTCTGTTATTTTCTAACTTACCTGAACTTTACTGAGTTAGATATAAAAGGCATAATAGGTTGTCATTCTACGGGAAAAACTTCTTTTTTTTTTTTTTTTTTTTATCCTACTTGGATGACGGAACACGCAAGAGGCCCACCTGATGTTAAGCGGTAACCTCTGCCTATGAACAGTGCAGTAACGTAATATTATTGTTACCTATCAACGTACATTCATCATTATGAATGTACGTTGATAGGTAACAATAATATTACGTTATAAGCGCATTGTAGAGGTTAGTTCACGATTAAATTAACGATAGAATTTATCGAAATCGTGTTTTGGGCTATTTTTTTTTTTGTACTATTTGGATGACGGAACAAGCATGAGGCCCACCTGATGTTAAGCGGTAACCTCTGCCTATGAACAGTGCATTACCTCAAAGGTCACGCCCACCTAGGACGCACCCTATGTGGCATTGCACTGCGCCCGCCACCCTGAGACATAAAGATGAAAAGTCTCATGTGCCTGTAATTTCACCGGCACCCTTACCCTTCAAACCGGAACACAGCAATGCGAGCACTACTGCTTTGCGGCAGAAATAGGTATGGTGGTAGTACTTCCCCGGACGAACTCTTTCACAAAAAAGCTCTACTACTACTAAAATATATCGTACTTTCGGAAATATGCTATGTTATGATAGGTAATATATGTTTTTGTCGCCATAAACTTTGCAGGTAATTGGATTCATAATTTCGTTTAGTTACAAACTAACAAAAATTCCACCCTAGACTAATTCTTAAATTTCGTAAAAGGTATACAAATATTATAAAAAGGCCAATTGCGTCGATATTTTGATTTTCCATGATAAAACAATTGATGAAATCGTAATGAGGTCCATATTATAGCGTCTTGCTTATTATCTCTCTTAAGTTACACCGAGATCTCTGTCCGCACAGCTGCCGGACTGGTTTGTCCACTTGTGCCGGATTGATTTAACGTGAGCGTACGATCCGCAGCTCTCGAGAGACTTCGAGCCGTGTTGTCGAGCGAGATGCTTCATTACCACTTAACTATCTTGAGCATTGATTCTTCAAATATCGAGTACATAGATAATCAGCTTGTTCGTAAGTTACCGTTAACAAGTAAAACAATGGTGCTTAAACAAGCTTGTATATTGATAATTTTTAAACCTCGAGTTGTTTAGTTCCCATTGCTGTCTCCATTTTCATTCTCAAATGATAAAAAACCGGCCAAGTGCGAGTCGAACGCGCGCACCGAGGGAAAGTTATGGTATTTTTATTACTAAATGAAATGATCATGAGGAAAGGGGTAGCAAGTTTAAAATTATTAAAAATATTTTGTTTATGTGATGTAACTAAAAATTTATGCTTTTCGCAATTTTTACTTTATCTGTGCTATAAGAGGTTGCTTCGTACAAAATTTCAAGATTCTGAGTTCACGGGAAGTACCCTGTAGGTTTTAATTCCCTTGCGAGTGTCGAAAATTTGCAGCATAAACGGCTGTATCTTTTGATTGAGTTGGCTTAGAAGTTTGATTTTTTCACAGCTCCAAGGGACAGTAGACCTGATTATTTGATATGAATTTCAGCTTGAAACCTCCCCTCCACGCGTTTCCGAGTAAAAGAGTCTTGACAGACAGACGGACAACAAAGTGATTCTATAACGGTTCCGTTTAATCATTTGAGGCACGGAACCCTAAAAACGATTAACCCAAGCTAACTAAACCGTATCAAAAGCAGGTTTATAAATAACAAGGCTATTGTATATATGTGTTGCATGAGCTATCATTTCATGATCTAGCTATATAGGTACACTACAAATGAATAGCCAACGTTGTCTTGAGTCTAGTTTTCCTTGAATATATTATTAGCTTGGTAACGCCGCAGTTACGACTGTTCGTTTTATATTCGCTTTGAATAAAACGTTTTTCCAGATAATATGTCATCCATACCATATTTTGCTGGAATTCTTTGAACTAACTAACAAATCTTAGTTATCTTTTAGTTTTGTTTCTTTTTTATTTTGCCTGGGCTTTTGAAAAGGTTTTGCATAATATACCTGTGGTTATTGTGATTTGACCAGCCCTGAAAGCCAAACAAGATATCAAAATCCTAATATAATTAATTCGTAAGTAGTTATTTTAAAAACACACTGATGGTGACTGAATTGAGAATTGTGAATTGACTGAAAATTTGTATTCTGATCCCTGATATCAATTTAGTTTACTTTCGATTCATGGCGACAACAGATTAGAATAGGATAGTGTTATATATATCATTGGAAAAAGTGAAGACGCGTGAATTACACAAAAATTCTAACTAAATTTTACGGAAAAACTTTGAAGCGTTTCTAGTTTCGGTCACTATTCTATAAAATCACATATGTATTTCCATACTAGCAGCGCCCCGCGGTTTCACCCGCGTAAGTCTCGATCCCGTGGGAATATCGGGATAAAAATGCGCCTATGTGTTATTCCGGGAGTCCAGTTATCTCCATTCCAAATTTCATGCAAATCCGTCCAGCCGTTTCAGCGTGAAGAAGTAACAAACACACACTCACAATTTTTCGCATTTATAATATTAGTGTGATTGTATTTTCAGTTGATTAGAACACATACTTAATTTATGACATATATGAAATCGACACTAGATCAGAACGAAATCCAGACTATACTTTGTCTATTTTTGACTAGGAAGATGGACTAAAGGCATGGAACTAAGGCTAAAAACGAAACGTTAGCGATTATACCAGTCTCATTCTTTTATATGAATGTATTCATGTGTTGGAATGAGACAAGCATAAATCTATCTGTTCTTATTTGTGTAAGTCGTACCAGGCCAAATGTCAAATTACTAGTACATTCATGGTAACAATCTAGGGAGATGTATATGCATGATACCAAAATTCAGGGTACGGAACGGAAAGACGACTGTCGTGTGACAATATATTTGTTTCTCTCTAACATAGCAAGCTATCTTCTAGGATAGGAGTAAGAAGGAACACTCTATGTTATTTTTAGCACTCACTCCATTGCTATTATACCTCCATGATTTATTATTACGAGAATTGGGCTTCTGTTAATAAAGACATCACGTCATTTTAAATATGTGTGCATACTAATAACCTACCTACCTAATTTTATTTATTCTATGCTGTCGGTCAAGGTTACGCTAGTACAATCGAAGCTGGACCAACAGTTCTGCAATGCTCTTGCAATAGTTTTGAAAACAGTTCAAAGTTTTTTATGTTACGAGGTTGCAAAAGTCAGAAGTTTCGAATGTGAAGCGTTTACCAATGTCGTCTGCATACGTTGACGCAAGCTTAATGCATACGTATTAGTGATTGTTCAAGGTCCCAATACAACACCCCTTTTAAAGGGCGCAAAGTTATGCAAAAATTTTAATGGGAGCGATCGCAAGGGCTTTTTGCAACGCGATGCGATGTTAGGATTTTCATTGTTCCGACTGAATTTTTAACCCACGACGCAAAAACGACGGGGTTATATAAGTTTGACGTGTCTGTGTGTGTGTGTGTATGTGTGTGTGTGTGTGTGTGTGTGTGTGTGTGTGTATGTGTGTGTGTGTGTGTGTGTGTGTGTGTGTGTGTGTGTGTATGTGTGTGTGTGTATGTGTGTGTGTGTGTGTGTGTGTGTGTGTCTGTCTGTCGCATCGTAACTCCCGAACGGATGAACCGATTTAGATTTTCTTGTTTTGTTTGAAAGGTGAATTTGTTGGGAGTGTTCTAAGCTATGTTTGATCAAAATCGCTTCAGCGTTTCTATGCGTTAACGGTTTTTTTATTTTATTTTCAAAATTAATTACCTGTATTCGTTGTTATGACAAATATCAAGCAAATATCGTAGGTTTTAGGCATTCTGATCCTTACAGGTATTAATAATCCTTCTTTTCAATGAGTAATAGTATAGGGGAGTGAACGCAAGGCCACTCGTCAATTATAAGTCGCTTCGTCTCACTCTTGATCGCAGACTGATCAACGTTGCATTGCCACTGGTATGGGAGAGTTGTTTTATTACACGAAATGTAGGTAGAAGGTGCATCTGCAGTCTGCTTTAATTCATCGAAAGATAATATTAATAAAGCGTTATTACATACATCAAACATAGCACATTGTACAAATTGTAATGGCTACTTTCATACTTCAGATTGGCTTGCAGTATTTTCACTAAATGCGGTTCATCGTCGAAACTTTACACCATACAAGTGTAATATTTCATTTTATTTAAACATTGCCAATATGTACAATGTACATTGTAGCTTAATGCTAAGCACATGTACCCTAAAGGGCGATGCACTGATCTTCATTCCAAACTAAATATAAAAATAATAAAAAATAAATAATGCTGGACAGTTCACACAACATTATCTAGCCCCAAGCTAAGCAGAGCTTGTGTTATGGGTACTAGACAACTGATATACTTAATACAATATATTACATAGTTAGATATTTTTTATTATATATAGAAAATACCCAGAACACCTTGAACAAATATCCGCAGATCGCACAAATATTTGTTCCGAGGCGGGAATCGAAACCGCAACCTCCAGCGCCGCAGGCAAACATTCGCCCGCCGCGCCACAGAGGTCGTCAAAACTCGAGGTTGATCTTCTCCATCTTGAAAAGCAGGTCTTCCAAGTGTTGGATGCTAGTGGCAAACAAGCTGGTATCCATCAGCGTAACGATATTCTCAGACCCCCAATCGCAACACCGTCCGTGTAGTTTTCAAGAGCGATTCTCACTATCTACTTGAGCCCTGACTTCTGGCCGAAAGGGGTGAAGTTCCGGCGGTTCAAGGGCCGTCTGTCACGTGATCCCCGGGCCGCGACGCGTCGGCGATCACACGTGTGTTACATTAAGTTATAAATATCTTTATATGTATGTTAGTTGTAAGGTATATATTACTATGGGCCTTCGTCTAGGTACAATGTATATTTTAAATATTTTTCACTGTTGCCTGAAATAAATGTATTGAATTGAATTATGAGCTTTGTGTAGATGTTGAACAAAAGCGGAGAAATAGTGCATCCCTGGCGAACTCCTGCATTGGGGTGAAAATTACTTAACACACACTACAGTGTCGGTGTTTTGGGGTAGGTACCCATTACTTAAAAGGAGCATTGGCCATTTGACTGAATTAACGCCTTCGAAAATTCAACAAAGCAGATGTAGCTTGGTTTGTTGAACTCTTGGCTTCTCTATGATCTGACAACCTGTAAGGATTTGCTCACATGTACTCTCCTTCCCTTCACGAAATCGGCTTATTCGTCCCTTGACCAAATCGTTGTTTCAGTTAGACGTTCGTTTAATATGTACAGTAAGATTTTGCGAGCATTTTAAATTAACGTAATAAGGGAATACTGCACTTGTTAGTACAGAGTTTTTTGTGAAGTAGATCGGAGACAGTATGCACCCATGATGCTTACTTTTGTAATTTTTTGTTGCACAAATTCTAAAACATCCCAATGCCATACTCTCCCGAAGCCTTGACCGTCTCAATGGGTTAATAAACTTATAGAGTATATATATATCCTGTCTTTTCCTTACTGCATATGTTTTGTTGTGGCCCTGACTTCAGCCTCGAGTATGTTAACTTCAGGGTAAACATAATTAAGTCCTACAGTGGCGACCGACTCTTTAAACGATGCGTCGCAATCCCATTGCTGTAATCACTACATGTACTTGCGTTAATATTAACGTAGTGAGACACGACACGTACGATGTTGTTCGCCCGGGGTTTTATTTGTTCAATCTGCATGATTGTTGTTGTTTTGTTTGACGTAAGGTAATATTTATCAGTCTGCAAGGCCAAGGAGTTGACGATCTCTGTAGCGCAGCGGGCGTCAGGAGGTTGCGGGTTCGATTCCCGCCTCGCATCAAATATTTGTGCGATCTGCAGATATTTGTTTAGGGTGTTCTGGGTATTTTCTATGTATAATAAAAAATATCTATCTATGTAATGTATTGTATTAAGTATATATCAGTTATCTAGTACCCATAACATAAGCTCTGCTTAGCTTGGAGCTAGTTAATGTTGTGTGAACTTTCCAGCATTATTTATTTATTTATTTAAGGGTAGACTGTAGTAGAACTAATACCCAACGAAAAGAAAAAAAAGAAGAATGGTAAAAAAAGGCCCATTGAGGCTCTGCCTGCGCTTTTGGGTTAGCAGGCGTGTCTGTGTATGTATGTTATATTCAACTTCTCAATGAGCTATGCAAGGTTTTGTAGAGAAGGTTCAAAATATGCCATGGATAAACTAGTGCTAGATTAAACCAGCGTGTGGACTGTAGTAAATGCTATCAAGAGGCCCTTGCTCTGCTTTAGGTCCTAATGTTCAGGATATAAAGTGAACTTCAGTGATTTTAGCTCCAAGAGAGTGGCAAAACCCATACTTCTGGTATGCATCCCGTAGACACTAGGTTTTGCAGGCAATTTTACGACAGTCACTGCTATGACTGATGGATAAACTACCATCTAATGTGATAACTGACGTTTACTTGGATGAAATTGATTGATGAATATCAAAATAATTTCAAATCAATTGATTTCAACAGTCAGTAAAGTAGTTTGAGTTTATTTTTGTCTAAAATCCATAAATTCAAACAATCATTTATAATTCATGACTGATGGAAATGACTCACGCCTGCATGAGTGTCTGCGCGTTACATAAGATAGCAACAAGCGCTAGGACCCGCAAAAATTCAGTGTAGAGAGAGCTTCAATTCAGCTTGAGGAGAGTGGTGCAAAAACTAAACTGTTATTATAATATAACGGCGAGCAGACCGAACCGAGTAAATTAGGGGATTTGGTTGCCAAGAAAGCAAACAATGTGGACAGAAATTAAACAGGCGAGCAAAGTGAGTCACTACAAAAAATTCTGTGTTTTGAGCTCGAAGTTCATATCAATTTAACAACAACATAAGCGCCCTAGTTTTAGGTAAAAGAAAGGTTTGCAACAACACCATGACCTGGTAACTTCTACGCTCATTTAAGATCTGCGGCCTGTGAGAGATTATTCTGTGACTTTTCAATGCCATCATGACCCTGGTCATTTCAAAGCCCTGTTAGGGTCTGCACCCTGAGCCACCGCAACAGTGGCACAGCCCTAGTTACGGCACTGATGCGGTATTGTCAACTTGCACCACATAATGACAATGTGACCCTTAGCGCTCACTTTAGAAACATGAATAAAAATATGAATAATCATTGTAGATTTGCACTGTTCTTATATCTAAGTAACTTGATAGAGTTTTCACACACAGGCGCCTATTACCACACGCAAAGTAGCCCCTCCATTGTGTGAGGCCTGTAGCATTTGCTAACACTTGCTAGGTGGCTAATCTGGCACTGATGGAGGGAGACAAGTGTATACATATTACCCATCATCATGTATAGCCACCAAGAGGGAGAGGAGGAAGGCCTTAGGGCTGTAAAGGGACACCACAAGCTTATAAAAATATAATAGTTTGCCTCAAATCTGTTGTTCAATTTATTTTGAGTAGGTAGATCATGAAACCTTTGGGATTGTGTAAGGCTGATTATGTTTAAATATAAATCGTGGCATGACTGACTATCAACACACAGCCAACACCGTAAGTCCTAGAGAACTGAAAGTATCAGGATATGCTTCATATGAAGCCAAGGGGGTGCACTAAAAACATAATTTGCGAAATTCACCCCCTAAGGTGGTGTAGTGGGGTGTTAATGTATTTAAAATAATTCTAGCATTCAATCTCATCTCTTGGCTTTGACAAACCAGCTTGAAGTCAGATTTTATCTATTTGTTCCTTTCATGATTATCAGCAGCTTTAGACATCCACTGCTGGATGAGGCCTCACCCATAGAATACAAAGGGAGGACTTGCCATAATCACCACACTTGGCAGGCGGGCTGGTGGTCTCAGTATTGGGTTTAGAATGCAGGTGTATGCTGCTGCCCATACCCTTGGATGGCTTTTACTACATGCACAGGAGATGGAGAGTTATATTTATAGGCTGGACACAAGAGTCGACAGCCGGTCACAACACAACAGTAGGACACCCCACAGCAGTCTGACATACCACATAAGTTCCCGGTGCCCAAATAAATTGAAAGTAAGTAATTTAACAAGTGGAGAAAGGTCTTACCTCAGGTAGAGAACAGAAGTAACAGATATGATCCTTCTCCAACCTAGGGGAACAGTTATAGTCTGCGGAGAATCACTTTGTGCAGTCCTACTACTATCTTGTACGTCCGTCTGCTGGGTTATCACTGGAGCCGGCAGCACGGCCAACACTACACCATCAGCAGTTCTGAGAAGTTGTGGGGTGTTCCCAGCATCACCTTCACTACCGATCCCTCGACTCACCCCCACTTGCTGATTCAGTATACTTATACTCTGATTCACAATTGATTGATGGGATACACTTTGTTCTAAAATCTGATAGTTTACATAACTTTTTCCCACTGACAACTCTCTTTCACTGTTAGATCCCTCACTGTGTACCGTCACACTCTCACTGAACTGATTATGCCCTTGATGCAGTGCAATTTGCTGCATAGAGGGCATAGTATCAGCGGCTAAAGGTCCCGAACATCTTGTCTGATATGTCCCCAGATCCACAGATTCCACTGGTATTCTACCTTGGAAAGTCTCCACACCTGAAAACTCTGCACCCACTCTTTCAACACAGTCCTGCTTTACTCTCTCGCTTCTACTCTCTTCAAGTTTCAGAGAGGGGCCCTTGTTTTGCTGGGAGGCAGGAAAGAACTCTGTTCTTTGGGTTATGCTTTCTGTGGAGCCATAAACTGCAAATTTGCTATAGTTGTCATGGAGGGGTTTGTAGTAGACGGTATTGGTGGTCGGCCTGTAGGACGCGTGCCTAGGCAACGCACGCGGGTGGTCTGGTGGCGGCTCCGGGCGGGCGGCGCCGGGCTCTAGCTGGCGCGGCTCCACGTACACCAGGACGCGCGGCGCGCCCGCCGCTGCCGCTCGCGACGCGCCCACACTGGCGGGCTTGCCCGACATCGTGCACACACATCACACGCCGCGGAGCCTGACTGCTCACTACCTGAACGCACCGCGACGCGATCCACGGCAGAACCCGACGGCGCTCCACCGGGCATCGCTTCCGAAACCCCTAGCATCGCTCGGTGGCCTCTCTCCGCGGAGCCGCTGCACCATCGTATTTTGACGGTTTTTTGTAGGGACTCATGAATCGTAATGGGTTTACGATGGGCATAAAACTGACTAATAGCTTTATGGTGGAGCCCTTAACGGCTCCATTGTAAATCTCGTAACATTTCACAAAGAAACAGGTAGCTCTGTTTTTTATCCCTTGTTTTTATTGCGCACTGTAATGAAATGACACCACACACTTCACAAATTGTAAAAAGGTCACCGAATGAGAATTGTTCGCTTCATCTTCACGGACAAATGTTCATCATTACGCTTCTTACTTTTTCACCGTTTTAGATTCTTTACCACATTCAATCAAATTTTAAATAACTTCTAAGTACTACCGAATCTCAATATTTATTTGTGAAAGATAATTTCACAATCAAATAACGAAGCATAGAAAGCGAAACACTGCGAAAAACGAATGATGAGATGAAAGACAACGAGAACCTAAACTAAACACACACATACGTCACTTTTCATTCAATCACACACAACAGTATATAATGAAGATATATTATCTCTTTCTGTCACAGAAAATATTCTCACGCGTAAAAGAGAAAACAATAAAGAGATGCTATGCACTGTTTCCCCGACATCCATGTTCTATTTTGTCTATGGCTGAATGCTCACCGTACAGCGACGCAAAAGGCTACGTAAAATTATTTTAGAGCAAAAAGCCGAGTAGCCAACTGTCATAACGGTCAGGGTTTTATTTTAAGCCAATGGGGTTTTATTAGGCATGTTGCCATGTTGTCGCGTGTGTGGGTGGTCATCATGTGGTCCGTCAGTTCCTTGGAGGAATAAGGACTAGACTGTATAACAAAACATCGTTCATTCTTAGTCAATGTCAAAGTTTATCAGAAAGAAATTGCACTTTTTTGCCATTTTTGAAAGAAACGTCTTCATCATATATTTTGTTATAGTTATATCGTGTAATTTTGGTAGCAAAAACCAAGAATTCAAGTCAATGATATTGAAAGGAGCGTAAATGATGGATGCCAAGGAGGGGTTTTCACGGCCATTTCACCCCTTGTTTATAGCCTTAAAAATAGATGGCACCAGCTCTGTACAAGTTAAAGTAGCTCTGTCAAAATAAAATGAAATGTCAACGTTGACAATGTATTAATATAATGCATTTGTTATTTTGACAAGTATATTTGAGTCAGCGGCATCTATCGAGCCAAATCGAACTACTTTTGTTTGAATTCTAAAATGGAAAGCCCTCAGTGAATGGGGCACGCACGCCTCTTCCCGCCTTTATGAGCAGCCAGAACGTGTCCAATAAGGCACGACTAACCGTGCATAGAGGGGTATTAGTACCGACACTAATGTATGGTAGCGAAAGTTGGGTACGGTACGGAGGTCTGCAATGCTCTAACTAAGGGTATGGCAGAAGAAACATGAAAGTAGAATAAATGCAGTGGAGATGAGAGCAAGAATGTGATGGTACTGAGCCGTGCGCCTGCTTATCCTGGGCACATTCCCCGAAATGTAGCTTATAGAAGATCGAAAGGGATGCGAGTTTACGGCGGTGGTCGAGACTCTAGATCAAACAAATCAAAGGCCTTAGACAAAGTAACATTCTAATAGCGATGTCCCTTGTAGAAAAGCCTGCAA